>CM042323.1:4820243-4917743 GCA_023566125.1 Zingel zingel
ACTGTGAAGCATGGGGGTGGTAGCATCATGCTTTGGGGGTGTTTTTCTGCACATGGGACAGGGCGACTGCACTGTATTAAGGAGAGGATGACCGGGGCCATGTATTGCGAGATTTTGGGGAACAACCTCCTTCCCTCAGTTAGAGCATTGAAGATGGGTCGAGGCTGGGTCTTCCAACATGACAATGACCCGAAGCACACAGCCAGGATAACCAAGGAGTGGCTCTGTAAGAAGCATATCAAGGTTCTGGCGTGGCCTAGCCAGTCTCCAGACCTAAACCCAATAGAGAATCTTTGGAGGGAGCTCAAACTCCGTGTTTCTCAGCGACAGCCCAGAAACCTGACTGATCTAGAGAAGATCTGTGTGGAGGAGTGGCCAAACTCCCTCCTGTAGTGTGTGCAAACCTGGTGAAAAACTACAGGAAACGTTTGACCTCTGTAATTGCAAACAAAGGCTACTGTACCAAATATTAACATTGATTTTCTCAGGTGTTCAAATACTTATTTGCAGCTGTATCATCCAAATAAATAGTTAAAAAATCATACATTGTGATTTCTGGATTTTGTTTTTAGATTATGTCTCTCACAGTGGACATGCACCTATGATGACAATTTCAGACCCCTCCATGATTTCCAAGTGGGAGAACCTGCAAAATAGCAGGGTGTTCAAATACTTATTTTCCTCACTGTATATATATATATATATATATATATATATATATATATATATCTCACCAGCCTGGTCACACACTGCTGTGGGATGGCATCCCATTCTTCAACCAGCATTTGTCGCAAGTCAGCCAACGTGGTTGTGTTGGTCACTCTGGTACGAACAGCAGGCCCAAGCTGATCCCACAAGTGTTCAATGGGGTTGAGGTCAGGACTGCTGGTTGAAGAATGGGATGCGATCCCACAGCAGTGTGTGACCAGGCTGGTGACCAGCATGAGGAGGTGCCAGGCTGTTGTGGCTGTGTATGGTTCTTCCACACCCTACTGAGGCTCCTGTTTGTGAAATTAATAAATTGTTCAATTGCCAATATGTCTTGTTTCTTCAAATTTCAATCATCCAATCCACCAAACGAGCCAATAGCAAAATAAGCTGTTTGGCATTGGCAGAGAAGATTTGACAAATTTTTCATGGGCGCAACCCACATACTCAGCGCTGCTCCTCATCCCACAAATGCATGTTCCCTTACAAGTGGGGCACCATTTGAAAGGGAATTAAACAGGCTTTCCAATGGTATAAGATTTATTGCCAAAAGCATTGTTACCACAGAGAAATAATCTACCAAACACACATGTCCTTACTTTTTGTGCTAAGTTTATATTGCAATATATTGAATCGTGACCATGTATCGTGATATGTATCGTATCGCCAGATTCTTGCAAATACACAACCCTACGTCACACTGCTGCTCCAAAACTCCAGGACAAGGACTCTGGAGATGATCATGATATCTGAGAGATTTAGGAAGAGGAGCAGGATGAACGTTCAGGCTTTGTGTCAGCTGCCCTCAAGGCTGCTCCAGCTCAGAGGCCAGAAGGCCTCAAGGAAGACAACTCTTTCTACAACAAGCTTAATGAAGCTTTACTCTGACTACATACTCAACATGTTACTAATTTAGTAAATACTACCCCAAATAAATGGAAATCAAATAGAAACGACTAAAAACAATAGTGTTTTTTTTTTAACCAAAGGTATGGTACAAAGTTCTTGTTTTTCCAACATAGATTTAACTAATATATACAGTGACGGTTTGTGACTGTCTTTAAGAAGTGAAATTATATCTCGACTGATATTTCAAATTAAACTGTGATTAACTGATGTAATGCACGTTTAGGAGCCCAATTGGCAGTTTTTGACCACACAAATACAGGTATGGTGTTAACTTTGAATACCATCAGAAAACATAACTTACATAAAGACTGGATCTTAATCTAAGGCCACTGGTTTGTGTTTTATATTAGGGGTCCTTGAGGAAGTTCCAGGGGTCCCTTGCAAAAAGGGAAATAATTGTTTTAATATAAATCCATCTATAAGGCACACAAAGACATAATGTATGACTATTTTGGTCCTGGGTTTCATACACTTTCTGTAATAAAACAGCAACAAATTAAAAACAACAATCTCATCAGATTGGGGTCTGAGATCTAATTTGTGTCATTGTAGGGGTCCTTGATGTGAAAAAGTTTGGGAACCACTGTATTATATGACTATTTAAAGGCCTTTCAGTCACTTTGGCAGGTGGGAGCAGGATAACACTAGAGCTCCGATTCTGCCTTTAACAGATAGTCATGGTTTTGTGCTTTTAGAGCTTGCGGCCAGTTTTGGATCACCAGATTGTAATATGTCAAATACCGCCTGCAGTACTAATCCTACTATTTCCTGTTGGTCAGATGCTGATGATTGTGAGCTAAAGCCTCAGTGAGGAACCCTGATGTGTCAACATGTTATACTCTGTGCTATTCTGTAATTACTTTTACTTCTGAACATTACATTCGACCAGAGTTTGATGACATTTGGACTGCACCGTTCATCTAAACACACTGCCCACACAAAGATGACACAGAGCTGGATGTGAATTGGCAAAGTATCCCTTTAAAGTGATAAAAGATACAAATTGTGTAATGTCCTGAAATTATAATCTCATATTCTAATCTATGTCTGTAGAGTCCCTATGTCATCCAAGTCTGTTCGAATGGAATGTTTAGAAATAAGAAACAACAACATACAGACGACACAGAGCTTTATTTAAATCAGAAAAATATCTCTTTAAGCTGTATAATATATATGAATATAATATAAAACACTGTTTTTATGATCCTGCTAGAAACTAAAGACTGTTACTAAAGTCCAAAAGATGCTTATGAATTCAATGCAATTCATGTGTCCATGTGTAGTGTCAGACCAACAGATGAATGTGTAAGGCAGATACTGGTGTTTTATATAAAAAAAATAAAATAAAATAAAAAAAAAAAGATTTATGTCCATCAGTATATTTTCTCATATAATGCAGTTTGATTGCATATTGCAAAACTACATTAGTTTTTTTCAATTGGAAGACCTTAGCTTAGATTGGATAACAAGTAGCACTGAAAGGTCAGATTAGTATTACAGTTTTTCTGTGTCACTGGAGAGTTTTATTACCCTGGCTGTTCTTTTAGAATACAATTCTTGGCATGCAAACACAAATAAAGAAAATAGTATTTGCAGCTACAGTGCAACAATTCTTGGCTTTAAAAGCCCACGTTGTTTATCCCATCACATACACTATCTGTTTTTTACATCCTGAACTGACGTTCTTGCCTATTTCCAAAAATACCATTGACGGGTTGTGGGATTTAGGATTTACATTGCGTCCATTTTCTGTTTCCTACATTTCAAACAACTAAGTTTACTTGTAAATGTGGCATGCAGAGTTTGACTTGACTTTACTGGCTGAGGGAGGAGGTAAAACTTTGCCATGGCCTAATATACCAGTGGCACAGACACACAGTCCTTTGAGTTACTTGGCTCACAACCAATGTCTCTATTGTCTTTACAGCCAGGCCAAACCTGACTGGAGTGTGACTGAGCCAAACATATCCACAATCTGGCCAAAGCTAACCACAACCTAGCAGAAAATGCTCACTTTCCATTCTTCCTTATCTTAGTTTGTGAATAAAATAATGTAGCGTCTAAGGTATACCACATCTGAGTATTATAACTTCAAGCTTTTTAAATCTTCTATGTGTTTTAAGGTATATTATGTTTTCACTTCCTGTCTGCCTGAAAACTGTATGTTCTCCAGGATATTAAATTGTGTGTTTGGAGGTACTAAATGCTGCTAAAATAATGACAAACTGTCAGCAGTCTGGCTGTTGCTGGATGCTTCTGCGCAACATGTGCTCATTATTTCCCAAATCCTGTTGTTGGCTGGTTTTGCCCAATCAATGAAGTTCCGAACCAAACTAGACCATAACTTCTGCCAGACTTAACTCAGCTAATGGGAGCCAGGCAGTTCCTGTCAAACACATAAATTAATTCCATTTCCAGTTTATTGTCTCCCGATAAGAAATATATAATTTATTCTGAAAATAAATCTTGTTTAGCTATAGATACATATATTAATTTTGAGCCATGTCTTATGGGTATGTGCATGTGTGTGTTTAACCTAAGATACTGTGATGTGTGTGTGACTGTGTGTGTGTGTGTGTGTGTGTGTGTGTGTGTGTTCAGACATGCTGACTCAGCGGTGAGACAGCAGCTTTATAGATCCGGTCACTGTAAAATACAACACACAATCACACTGTCCCTCCTCTGCTTGTCATAATGCAATCATACTTTTTTCTCTTATAAAACAATGGTGAGATGCAGCAGAAAATGTCCATATACTCAACGTGCTATGAAATGTTCTCATATAAATAATGTGTGAGTGAAATGACGGGAGGTGTGATGGATTTGGCTTTTCAACCTGCAACAGCGAGAATATCTACCTGGAAACTATAATGAGAACGCAAGAGGGCTGACCTTTTTAACCAAGTCAACATATGGCATACTACACCTGTCTGTCTCTCACACTCACACACACAGCCGACTGCCAGTGTGTGTGTGTGTGTGTGTGTGTGTGTGTGTGTGTGTGTGTGTGTGTGTGTGTGTGTGTGAGATCTTCTCTCTCTCAAATAGAGATAAAATGTCCTCACAAAGACAGAAAATAATATAACGCTTGGGGTTTGGACTTGTTAGGGTTCTCGGATATTTTATGAATGAATGCACTCATAATCATCACATCGCAATGTATGTCTGCATGAGTTGTGGACAAGTACAAAGGTACCAATTATGAGTGTGTGTGTGTGTGTGTGTGTGTGTGTGTGTGTGTGTGTGTGTGTGTGTGTGTGTGTGTGTGTGTGTGTGTGTGTGTGTGTGTGTGTGTGTGTGTGTGTGTGTGTGTCTCTTTGAGGTGCCCCAGAGGTATCAGATATAAGCAGACATGCCAAACTGAACATATTGCAGATTGGCAACAATGTCTCTCCATCACCACCAGGGGAACAGATGACAACCATTTACAGCTCACAATGCAAGAGAGTATATATACACACACACACACACACACACACACACACACACACACACACACACACACACACACACACACACACACACACACACCCCAATCTTTCTGGAGTTTGACATAGCCTACTTGGTTTGCTTTTGTTTCACTTTACCATTACCAGGATTAGTGTCCCATATTCTCTGTAAAGCACTCTGTGACAAACTTGGATGAGGCAAGCACTGTTTTTGAAATTAAGCTTTGACTTTCAGTTCAAGTATTTCAATCTTTTATGTTCCCTGGTAGAAATCTACTATCGCCTGTCTTTATCTTAAGACAAACGAAAGTTTGCAACTTCTCCTCGTGAGTTGCAGAAAAGTTACATATCAATGAAACCACATGAACATCTAGTGAAGTATCGTATAGGTCTTTTATATTCCGATTACTTTTTAATACCGCTGTTTCCAGTGAAAAAAGTGCCTCAAACCTCAGCAGTTAAAGCCCCTTTTACATACCAACCCGGTCTCACGCCAGTTCGTGAAATGGTCACGTTATTTTGATTTATTGATTAGTGTACACGATTTTCTCGTTTATTTTGTGTACAGGTCACGCTTTTCAAACGTTACCATTTCACGCACTCCCATGACACTGGGCTGCTCTGGGGGACGCAACAACAGGGAAATTAAACGCCACACGCCGGCGACAACAACAGGACGGACCGCCACAACCGGGAAATTAAATGCCACATGCCGGCGACAACAATGGGACGCGATCCCCGGGCGCAGGGACACAATCCACGGTCTCTGTGGCACGCAACAACGGGGACATGAAAAGCCACACGCCGGCCACAAAAACGGGACGGTTGTGGTTAGGAAAAGAAGAAGGAACCGTCACATGCAGGACATGCCGACAACAACGGGACGGTTTGGGGTTAGGAAGAGAATAACGCGGAAAGGAACTGCGATCCCCGGTCTCCGGGGTGAAAGCGTTGTTTGACCCATCCACCACCCTGACCAACCTCCCTGCGCGGATTTTCTGCTTTTCATACTACTCCCTACCATAGCCGTGCTGTGATCACGAAATATGCTTCCCATTTAAATACATTAAATTAAAATTCGTGCTCACCACATGAAAAAAACAACATAATCGTGTCCCGTTCACGAATCAATAGATTCAATGACGTGACCATTGCACGAACTGCCATGAGACTGGGCTGTACATACACATGTGCTGGCTTGGCTTACTCGGTGCATCAGCCAAGCACGGCAGGGATTTGGTTGGGTCTACATTTGGTTTATTCAAGTTGTCACTTTTTTCTTTTCTTGAAACTACATGTTCTTGTAATTAGGGACACTAAGGATATTATAGATGATATTTATATGTGAGATGTGATGTCATCTGGTATGTTATATTTTGTCATAAGGCATATAGATATATTGATATTTGACGTATTAGTTGTCTAATGCATTTGGCTGATTATTTTGTCAATATACTTTAATATGTGTGCAATGTGAATTGTGGGGTCAAGGGCAGGTGAGCAAGGCATTGTTTTGTATATATGTTTGTATTTGTGTCTTTTTTGTATATGTATTGTATGATTAACCTTTGTGTTTGTATATATGTTTGTATTTGTGTCTTTTTTGTATATGTATTGTATGATTAACCTTTGTGTTTGTATATATGTTTGTATTTGTGTCTTTTTTGTATATGTATTGTATGATTAACCTTTGTGTTTGTATATATGTGCAGGACCCCCTTGAAAATGAGATGCTACATCCCTGAAATAAATTCACTTCAATTTGCATCTCCATTACAACAAGGCCCGCTTGAAGTTGTGTCCTTAATTGTAATGCGCTCGCCTTAAGTCGAGGACATTTAAAAGCAACGGGCTGATCCATGGCTGTGACTAGTGGTCAAAGGAATGGCTGTAAAACTATGAATAAAAATATAATTTCCTATAAATTCTTCTCAATAAAAGTATTAAGTGTTATTTTGTTATTTATAGCTTTTTTATGAAGCAGCAAAATCAGGCAATGTTGGGTTTTCATCAGCATTAACTTAACACGACTCCTATACTGCTGAAAGCGAACACGAAACTATAAAATAAAGCAGATATCTGAAAGTACAAACAGGAGAGAGGCAAATGGAGCTTCATGAAGCTTTGTGAACATTTACTTTATGTTCTGAGCCCACTAAATGGCACTCTCTGTTCAGTGTTGAAAGCACAATGAATTGCCATTCCTTGAGCCTTTTTCTTCAAACCGAGAGCGCCATGGTTCACAAACACTGCTCACTACTCTCTGGACTCCTGGACAGACATGAGTTGAGTCTCTCAACACGAATGTTTGAGGGGGAGATGTGGTGTTGTCATGGCTGCGGGTTGGCCGTGGACCAGTTGGCGAGATGGCAACCGTTTCACTTTTAGCACTGATGATATATGGGCTATCAAAGTACAAGAAACTTCTAACCGCTCACCCACTGCATGGTACTGTGGATAATACTGACAACTGTGTAACTTGAAGCTGCTTGTCATGCAGATGAAGAGGTCCATTTCCAAAGTTTCTCAAGTTGAAATCAGAGAGACTTGTTTTAATGAAACATTCGATCTATATAAACTGTGAAAATTGACTTTATGACCAGGTGAAAAAATTTATTCATCTGGAAGATTGGGTGGTAAGAGTTTAAACAAATACACTATGTGGGTAAAATATTAGAACGCAAATAAGTAATGCAACAAGGATGTAAGATTAAATCAAAATGACCCTTCTTACATAGACAAAGGTTACTATACTCATTGAGTTGGCCAACAGTCATCCCCTCCATGACGACGTATTCCACATTTCCCAATTTATTATTAATGTCATACTCCTTATGTGAGTGCTTGTTGCTTTTCCTATCTTTGAGAATCAGCCCTTTGCAAGATGTTTGCGAGTACAGACACATCAGAATCAGAAAAGTACGTTTTTTACACATACAAGGAATTTGTTTTGGTGCTGTAGGTGCATGTCACACATTCTCTAAAATAAGTTAAACAAACAGGTTAAACAGAACAAACATAAGTATATATATATATATATATATATATATATATATATATATATATATATATATATATATATATATATATACACACACATACATGTATACACACACACACACACACACACAGAATGTATTAAAAATAAGAGAGTAAGAATTAAGATAAAAAGAGCAGAATAGTAGATTAAGTACAGTGGCATGTAGAGCCAGAGGTGGGGTGTGGAGAGAGTCAGGGTGGGTTCCGGGCCTTGTTGATAAGGCTAGTGGTGGAGGGGAAAAACTGTCCTTGTGACGTGAGGTTTTGGTCCTGATGGACCTCAGCCTCCTGCCAGAGGGGAGTGACTCAAAGAGTTTGTTGCCGAGGTGGGAGGGGCCAGCCACAATCTTTCAAGCACGCTTCAGAGTCCTGGTGGCGTATAGGTCCTGGAGCGGTGGCAGATTGCAGCCAATCACCTTCTCTGCAGACTGAATGACACGCTGCAGCCTGCCCTTGTCCTTGACAGTGGCAGCAGCTTACCAGATGGTGATGGAGGATGGACTCAATGATGGCTGTGTAGAAGTGCACCATCATTGTCTTTGGCAGGTTGAATTTCTTCAGCTGCCGCAGGAAGTACATCCTCTGTTGTGCTTTCTTGACGAGGGAGCTGATGTTCAGCTCCCACTTGAGGTCCCGGGAGATTATAGTTCCCAGGAAGCGGAAAGACTCCACAATGTTAATTGTGGAGTCACAGAGGGTGATGGGGGCAGGTAGGGCTGAATTCTTCCTGAAGTCCACAACCATCTCCACTGTCTTTAGAGCGTTGAGCTGATGATGGTGTTGAAGGCAGAGCTGAACTCCACAAACAGGATCCTGGCGTAGGTTCCTGCAGAGTCCAGGTGCCGGAGGATGTAGTGGAGGGCCAGGTTGACTGCATCATCTACAGACCTGTTGGCTCTGTAGGCAAACTGCAGGGGGTCAAGCAGGGGGTCAGTGATGTCTTTGAGGTGTGAAAGCACAAGGTGCTCAAAGGACTTCGTAACCACAGATGTCAGGGCGACGGGTCTGAAGTCATTAAGTCCTGTGGTCCTTGGCTTCTTGGGAAGAGGGATGATTGTTGAGATCTTGAAGCAGGCTGTTGAAAATGTCTGTGAACACTGGAGACAGCTGATCAGCGCAGTGCTTCAAGCTGGATGGGGAGACAGCATCCGGTCCAGCAGCTTACCTGGGGTTCTGTCTCCTGAACAGTCTGTTGACGTTTTCCTCATTGATGGAGAGAATCGTCACTGAGGTGGGTGGGGAGGTGGAGGCGGGGACCTTTAAGGTGGGGGGGGTGGAGGTAATGCACTGTAGCTGTGTCGCGGGGGATGGGATCAGGGAAGACCCTTTGTTGGGAGGGTGTTGAGGGGTTAGGGTTATGACAATTGACAATGTGATAACTTATTTCCCCAGAGCGCAGGAATATTTTCATGTCCACACGGAGACAGAATGTGGAGAAACCACAAGGGACACGAATACACGCAATGAGAATGTGCAGAACGTCTCCGTCGATTGAAGTTATTCAAGAAACCGGCAATACATGAGCTTGACGCAGTAAAGTGAGTCACCATCGAAGAACGTCATAATGCAGGCTGCTGTACATTTCCTGAGAATTCATTTCAAGCTGAACCCTGTGTAGTCTGCCTTTAGTTTTACCACACTCAGTGTGGCTTTAAAACAAAACCCCCCAAAAAAGATCTGCCAAAACCGCTAATCCTCACAGCTGTGATATCACACTGGCTGCTTTCTGTTGTATCAAGTGATACCATCAAACCTACTTGCACGTTGTCATACCAATTAAGTTGTTTAGGTTTTAAATCAAATGGTCAAACTTTGCAGTAAAGCAACGCTTCTTTTGTCCGTGAGAAAATGTTGTCTGGGTCTTGGTAGAGGGTGAGCCATGAGGCTGATGAATTTCCAAGACGGTGTTGGTGACTGGCTCATAACACTTCGACAATTCAGCCTGCAGTGATTCAGGGGCAGTGCGCAGAATGTAATAGCGAGCTTACACTATACACAATATACATAATACACAATTGTATCCCTGGTTTTCCACTCGCCAACAAAAGCCCCAGATCAATGACAAATCGATGCCCGCTCTCGTGAGCAACGATCTAAGTGGGACGCAATCTGAGAGATATCTAGCAGGTTAAATATCTGGAACTGTCTGTAAGTCCAAGTCCTGTAAATGACAGCAGCGTGGACCTAAAACCAATTAGAACGCAAGATCAATTTTGTTGCAAATAAGCGCACAACTTGGATTGCTAGCTTCTTGCGAACATCCATTTTTCAGGGGAAAGAACGCCTGTCTTGCGCGTGGTCTTGCTTATTTTCCCGTATCACTTCTCGTGTGTTTTGTTGAGTAAACGTAGTTTGGAGACCAGACAGACTTGTCGGGGATTTCTCCTAGGGAAATATCTTGTGACCCCCCCCCTTTCACCGATCACAACAACTTCAAGATACTGGCGCTAGAGGAAAAGTCAGGTGTAAGTCCAGTGTTGCAGTACTCGAGATCACACTTAGTCTCAAGACCGCTTTTTGAAGGTCTCGTCTCGGAATCGATTGCATTTTTACTCGGTCTTGTCTCGGCCTCAGGTAAAGAGGACTCAGGGTTTTATTTCAAGACTGGTAAAGACCACAACTGCCTTTTGATTATTTTATCGAGGCATTTCTCACGATACACTCATGGCAATAAAAGAGGTGAATGAAGAAGAATCTTAATTTGATTTCTGTGGGTTATTATTTATGGGAATTTGAGGAATGTCTATGGTTAGCGTTTTGCACATTTTACCTTGTCATGCAGTGTGGGATTGCCACTGGTCTGGTCCTGGTCTTGACTCTGTCTCAACCCCTCAAAGTCTTGGTCTTGTCTCGGTCTCGATACACTCCAAAATCCACACAGTATGATTTATAATTCCCTATGGTTAACACAAAATGTGTCTGACATACAGCCGGGCTGCCAATGTCTTCCAGACTCTAAACAGGATGTGTTGCACTGTTTGATCCTGCTGTGGCCAGATTAGTAATTCTTAAGCTTCAGGTAACATAATGAACCTGTCTTGAGCGTCAGATATTAGAGGTGTTGGACATTTTGTAAGATGATAGATCTGATGAGGTCCGGGGGCAGGCTCATACAGGGTGTGTGTCTCGTTTCATGTAGATGTAAAGTGGGTCACACAGTTTTGGCTCACTGTCTGTTGATGAGTCAATGGTGACGTTAAACATGCGCACATTGGTGTGTAATGTATGCTGATTCACAGGACGTGAAGAAGCCAGGATGCCAGAAAACAATCAGCAAATTCTAGACAAGGAAAGCTCCATTTCAGCCTAAAGCTGGCTCAGATAACCCTGCCTGCCTGTGCAAGCAGTACACACACACACACACACAGTCTTAATAGAGTATTATCTTGGCTGTAAGCTGTTAGATTTTCATGCTGAACATTTAGCTTGCCTATTAATACATTTTAATAGGGGTCAATGCTGCTGTGGCGAGGGAAAATACACACACGGATGTACAGACGCACACATTTGTTCTCTTGGATCCAATAACTTGCAGGCGTGCACACACACACACACACACACACACACACACACACACACACACACACACACACACACACACACACACACACACACACACACACACACACACACACACACACACACCCCTTCACAAGTACTCTGTTGTTAATTCAACCTTTACAAAGACTAAAGCAGGTTAAAGAAAGTAATTAACTCAAAATAGCCCCGACCACACTGCCAGTAAACATGATGTGTGTATGTGTGTATGTGTGTGGCAGTGATCATTTATCAAAGAACATGTGGTATGTTTGTGTACATATCCGTAAATGACACTGTTGTATTTGTATGTGTGGGGGTGATTAGGTGTGTGTGTATAAATTAATAGATTCTTTTTTTTCTTAGTCTGGCCGTATTGGGAAATTAAAGTTACAAATTTAAGTGTGATTACCCTGAAGGCCTTTTCCATTATTACTTAACACTGTTCGCAAGATAGACAGCCTGATAAGGGTTTACATGGGGCAATGAGGCTAAATGTAGCTTGGAGAAAGAGAGACAGAAAACAAGAAAGAAAGAAAGAAAGAAAGAAAGAAAGAAAGAAAGAAAGAAAGAAAAGATCAAGAAGGATAAGAACAACAAAGTCAATCTGTCAGCCAGTCCTTGAGCCAGTCACTGAGTAAAGTAGTCACTATCTGACAGTGTGGAACAGAGCAGAGGCATAGTTTGTTGATCTCAGCTGTCTGCTGTCAGTCACTTTCCCAAACAGCTTATTTTTCTGTGCACTGCAGCAATGGCAGACGTGGAGACCCGGAAAAAGAGGCAGCCGCCTAACACACACTGTCCAGAGTTCATCAATCAAACACCGGGGTTTTGCATTACTGGCTTAATTTCAAGGCTGTATGAAGGCCGTATGTAGCTACAATCCTGGAATGAATTTCAAAAAGGTATTGATATAGGGTTGAATAATTTCACAAGAAAGGCACTTGACGTTCAAACCAAACGGCATGAACTAGAAAAGTGTTAGACAGAAGTCTGGTAAGTTTAAAAAATTTATTCATTCTAACGTGCTCATTTTGTTGAACTAAGAATCAAGTTAAGTGGATAGGTATTAAAGATTTTATTGAATAGCCATCTACCTGACATTTTTCAGGTAGTGACAGACAAATCTAAGACATGAAATCGGGCAATTATGTGTCAATGTTATGTTGTTGGCCAAATCATTGCACGGGTCAGGACAAACAGTCCTGAGTCCTATTTATCCTAAAGTTTTTTTTTTCACATTACAACTACTGCATCACAAACACCCACGTCCTAAGTTTTGTGCACTTTATCAATCTGCCAAAATATTCTAACACCAAACCTATGAAGCACGCAGATATGCTGTCTTTGCATTTTCCCATTCATGTCTGACCTTGTTATTGTCACTACCATCATCATCATCATCATAATAATAATTGTCATGAAGGTCACAATTGCCCTACTTATCCTCCAAATCCATCATCAATCACTGGTATTTCACACTGAAGAAAGGTAGTAAAAAAAAAACACAGATTTCCCAATCCGTTTCACCTAATCCACTCCCTCTCCATTTAATTCATCAATGATCTGTATTTGCGGGGCAATCCCAGTTCCCTTATGTGATAGCTCCTCGGCTGAACGTGCAGTTGCTCTGTCCCTCCTCTGTGAAGGCTGTCTCAAAGCTCCTATTCCTGTCCAGAGGAGCGACGATGGAGGATTGAGGAGGGATCTCTGAGGAGCTATGAGCGAGGATACACAAGAGCAGCCTTCCCAGAAGCCGGTGCCAACTCCACCTATACAGCTGACGAATTCATGTGACGCTTCAGAGGAAAGGACGTCTCAACCCTCTAAAACACATTTCCTCGTTTCCTCTCTCCTCCCATCATTTCCTTGCATCCCTCCCGTGCCTCCTTGGTGGGACTGACTAAGTAAAGGAAGGGAGGCAAGTGGAGGAGCCGGGTTTGAAGCTAATTTAAATAGTAGCCAAACGGTGGAAATGCAACGTCTGTGTCCGTCACATGATGCCCTCTGGCCCAAAAAGAGTTTTTTCTGATAGACGTTTAGATTTGGAGAGTGTAGAAGAGTCGCACGATTAAATTACTTAATCCCCATGCAAGTTAGCGGACCGCTAAACCAGAAGTAGCCGACTTGGCCAGCGGAGGTCTGTAGTGCGGCTGTATTTGAACACCCTGCTATTTTGCAAGTTCTCCCACTTGGAAATCATGGAGGGGTCTGAAATTGTCATCGTAGGTGCATGTCCACTGTGAGAGACATAATCTAAAAACAAAAATCCAGAAATTACAATATATGATTTTTTAACTATTTATTTGTATGATACAGCTGCAAATAAGTATTTACACCTGAGAAAATCAATGTTAATATTTGGTACAGTAGCCTTTGTATTGCAATTTATTTGTATGATACAGCTGCAAATAAGTATTTCACCACCTGTCTATCAGCTAGAATTCTGACCCTCAAAGACCTGTTAGTCTGCCTTTAAAATGTCCACCTCCACTCCATTTATTATCCTAAATTAGATGCACCTGTTTGAGGTCAGTAGCTGCATAAAGACACCTGTCCACCTCATACAATCAGTAAGAATCCAACTACTAACATGGCCAAGACCAAAGAGCTGTCCAAAGACACTAGAGACAAAATTGTACACCTCCACAAGGCTGGAAAGGGCTATGGGGAAATTGCCAAGCAGCTTGGTGAAAAAAGGTCCACTGTTGGAGCAATCATTAGAAAATGGAAGAAGCTAAACATGACTGTCAATCTCCCTTGGACTGGGGCTCCATGCAAGATCTCACCTCGTGGGGTCTCAATGATCCTAAGAAAGGTGAGAAATCAGCCCAGGACTACACGGGAGGAGCTGGTCAATGACCTGAAAAGAGCTGGGACCACCGTTTCCAAGGTTACTGTTGGTAATACACCAAGACGTCATGGTTTGAAATCATGCATGGCATGGAAGGTTCCCCTGCTTAAACCAGCACATGTCAAGGCCCGTCTTAAGTTTGCCAATGACCATTTGGATGATCCAGAGGAGTCATGGGAGAAAGTCATGTGGTCAGATGAGACCAAAACAGAACTTTTTGGTCATAATTCCACTAACCGTGTTTGGAGGAAGAAGAATGATGAGTACCATCCCAAGAACACCATCCCTACTGTGAAGCATGGGGGTGGTAGCATCATGCTTTGGGGGTGTTTTTCTGCACATGGGACAGGGCGACTGCACTGTATTAAAGAGAGGATGACCGGGGCCATGTATTGCGAGATTTTGGGGAACAACCTCCTTCCCTCAGTTAGAGCATTGAAGATGGGTCGAGGCTGGGTCTTCCAACATGACAATGACCCGAAGCACACAGCCAGGATAACCAAGGAGTGGCTCTGTAAGAAGCATATCAAGGTTCTGGCGTGGCCTAGCCAGTCTCCAGACCTAAACCCAATAGAGAATCTTTGGAGGGAGCTCAAACTCCGTGTTTCTCAGCGACAGCCCAGAAACCTGACTGATCTAGAGAAGATCTGTGTGGAGGAGTGGGCCAAACTCCCTCCTGCAGTGTGTGCAAACCTGGTGAAAAACTACAGGAAACGTTTGACCTCTGTAATTGCAAACAAAGGCTACTGTACCAAATATTAACATTGATTTTATCAGGTGTAAATACTTATTTGCAGCTGTATCATACAAATAAATAGTTAAAAAATCATATATTGTAATTTCTGGATTTTTGTTTTTAGATTATGTCTCTCACAGTGGACATGCACCTACGATGACAATTTCAGACCCCTCCATGATTTCCAAGTGGGAGAACCTGCAAAATAGCAGGGTGTTCAAATACTTATTTTCCTCACTGTATATCTATGATCTGGATACATTATCTAGTCTAGGTAATGGCATCTGATCCATGGGTCATTGCACTTACACTTGGTATTAAAAAGCATTCTCATTATCTCAGTTCTGCCTGCATTGCGATTGGATCTCAATATGAAAATTTGATGGGCGGGGCTGACTGACTTCTCAACAAACATGGTTGATCCTAGATCAAGGAAAGAACTCCTGCTGTATGAGTTTTACTTCACTTTCCTTTGCTGCTACGCCCGGTAGCTGTTGCCGGGCTTCAGCTAGCTGGAAGAGGCGGACTTAGGTAAACTTTAGTCCATATCCACGAAGTTCCACTTCCAGGATTGCCGCAGGATGTCACTCTTTTCGGTCGGATGTCTGTTACCTTCCGCTGTCTTTGTGTTGGAATTTTAAACTCTGGTGGATTTATGAGGACTATGGTTAACTGCTCCTCAGATCTCTGCAGGGTAAATCCAGACAGCTAGCTAGACTATCTGTCCAGTTTTCTGTTGCACGACTAAAACAACTTTTGAATGTACAAATGTTCCACTAAAACAAGTTCCTTCCCGAGGCTATTTTACAGAGGCACCGTGGCTCTGTCCGGCGATTTGCGCCGCCCATGACGATTGTGATTTAAACCAGAGCAAATTTTTTTTTTCTCCCATCCCGGAACGCTGTGTGGACTAGCCAGTACGGTGGCCCGAGACTGTTCAACACAAACACAAAAGCTAAAACACAAACACAAAATCTACAACACTAACTATTTGTGTTGAACCGTCTCGGCCACCATAAGCCAGACCTTCCTCTGCGGCATTGTGGAGGAAGGTCTGGCAATGCGAGAGAGGTAAACTTAGGTACTCCACTGAGTATTCACGGCAACAGGACAGTGTATGTGGGATTGACTCAAAATGAACTACACCGCCCATGTTCATTATAATAGAGGAGGAAGTGCAGCACCCAGTGCAACAGTGTGACTCATTGATGTTTTTTTAATAGCTTTTGGACAACAATGGCGTTCTATGGCTCAGGGGAAGATATATCAGGCTTTGGACACACACACACACACACACAAAATTATCTGTTAAACTCTGAAAACAAATCAAGATTCTCTCTTAAAGACTGACCTTATGAACATAGCTACAGAAGCCTCTGAAATATGTGGCAGCAGGGAGCTCAACTAACTTTCACACAGTCCGTAAAGTGGTCAGTCAACAGGCAGTGTACTTAGGCAGGAACTCAGTCATTCAGTTATTAACTCTTTTAATCAGCAAGTCAACAAGAATGACTCAGGGACTTAGCAATTCAATTAGTCAGTCAGTCTCTCCTTCTCTCAGTGAGTCAGTCACTGACCAACACATTCAGTCATTCAGCCAGCCAGCCAGTCCACTGAGTGATTCCATTTTCATTATTCTACATGGATGTTTCCTCCTCAGCAGTGCTAATCATGTTAATGTGCTGAATATAGAACAGTTAGGGAGACTGCCAAATGCTAATTACTGATCAAAGTCTCAAAACACACAGCAGCACAGACAGAGCCGGGAAAAGAAGGAAAAAAAAAAGGTTTCTTCTCCTTTTTCTCTCTGTTTTTCTCCTGTTTCCCCTGTTTGTCTGTTCTGGTGTGAATGTGTCATGGAGGACCAACTGAAAGTACAAAGAGATTGAGCAAGACAGAGAGAGAGTTGTGAATCTGGCAGATGGTAATGCATTTTGTAGTCACTCATCACTCTGCTGCTAAAGAGCAGCAACTAACTAGAAAACAGCCTCTAAATGACACACACACACACACACACACACACACACACACACACACACACACACACACACACACACACACACACACACACACACACAGCTGGCAGGGGGCATGTATTGAAAACAACTTGAGGCATTTATTTTCTTCTTATTTAGTTGTAGCCACCCAAGGTGACACACACAGAGAGGCAAATACACACGCTCTTACTCAGTTATGCCACCCAGGGCGAGACTTCTGCATAACATCTGTCCAACATGTATCAGCCCTGACGCAGCCTCTCAGCGAGTGATGGATGAGATAAAGAAGGAGGAGAGAGAGAAAGAGGAGGATGCCAAAGGGGAGGAAATGAGGACGAGAAAAAGCAAACAAGGGTGAGAGGGCAGAGCAAAGGTGAAGGAAGAGAAAGGTCAAGAGAAATTCAAGGAGGGGATAAATGAATGATAGAAGAGGAAGGAGAGAGAAGGAAGGACAAGGCCGCCTAATTTGGGACCCGGTGCTCCCTTTGTACTGGCTCGCCATGTTATTTGACATACTCATACTTATTCTCCTCTTATTTTGAAAGTGCTGACAAATCCTAACCGTAATGACTAGGAATCGTACATTATGTGCAGCTAGAAAGTACTTAATCTGAGTGTAAGGCAGCATCCTCTACTGCGGAAGAAAATTGGAAAAAGAAGAGAAAACGAAGAAGGAGAGGAGTATGGTTGTACAGGAATGAGGGGGCGGGAGGACAGAGAAATGAAGGCAGTTTTGGTTAAGGAACAGCCTCTGGAGAACGTTTTCGGTTAAAAACAACAACCCCAAATAATGAATTTCCTTCTTCTAGTTTGGACGGAAGCTTTATTATTGGCATTCCTGCATAAATTACCCAGTATATGTTCCAAGAGACTTCCTCTTTTCAGTTTTTCATGTTGCCCGATTTCTCTCATTATTTCCATAGTTTTGCTGGGAGAGTTAACTCTACCCTGAAGGATTACGGAAAAAGCTGTGAAAGCTACTAATGCGACGGGCAGAAATAATTAGTCTAGTTTTCATGTCTGTGGTGCAGACACAGGCCCAGTCACAACACTAAATCCCCCACTGACTAACTCCATTTGTTTGGACAGAGGGATTGTAGATTTGCTGCTAAACTGCCTAAGAAGGCAAGACAGCTGTACTCCGAACTATAAATGAGGATGAGTTTTGTTTGTTTGTGTCCCAGTTCGTCGTCACACTTTATTTTAGCGATTACCCTCTGAAACGTCCCCTTTTGGTCTATACTTTCTCTAATTGGTTAAGCCAGTTCTGGAAAACAGCCCATGTGAGGACCTGTGTGCTGATGATCAGCACCTACAGTCTACCTCCACTGATGTGGTCTCGGCTGTGGCAAGAAGTGAAGCTCCACTTCTGTTCTGCCTTTGTGGGATCATGCAGAGTCCAAAAACACAAATATTCAGCTCCTATTATACTGTATGATTGTACAGCTCTTCAAATACACTTACAGACACAGGTCACAGGTTACAAGAGGGGGTCAACTTAAAGTCACATGTTACAGTCAACATGTTACAGTCAACAACATTTTTCAATTAATTACAACATATGTGGTTTGCTGCTCAAAGGCTCAAAGTGGCCTCTTAGCCGCAGCCGCTGCGTGATGTCGCTGTTATTAAGATGCGTGTTTTTGCCGCATAGTTAAGAGGGCTTAGGGCTCCTGCACACTGCCTTCATGGCGTGAGCGTGTCAGCTGCGTAGCGTGTCCGTTTTTATTTTGGCTCCCATGTTAACATTTTAGAGCTTGCACACTGCCTGCGTGACACGCACATCTCATGCGCGGCCCGTAAACGCGTGCATGCTAGAAATAGGACAGATGCCTATTCACACGACACGCAAGCGTGTTGGAAGCGTTTCCAGGCAAAATAGAATACGAAAAGATGTTTATATGTAATTTTGACACGAATACATATTAATAAATGACATTTTGATGTTTGAAAGTCTCTAGGTTTTGACATAAACGCAGATATAAATGTAATTCTTAAAATAATTATCGATTTTCAAATGTAGCACCGGTCCATACAGAATGAAATATTCTGTAGCCTATTTTGCCGTCAATACTGCCGATGTTGTCTTTCCTGTTATCAAATCAGTGTACATTTATGTTTAACATGACGAATACTACTGCTTGAGTGCAGTAAATAAATGGGAAACATACATGTGTATAGACGAGGCTAGCAGCAGCAGCACCGCGTCAGACACGTTTCTGGTCTGCAAAGACAAAACGCCACGCAACAGACACGCAACAGAAACGCCACGCTCACGCTACGTTCACGCCACGCAGGCAGTGTGCAGGAGACCTTAGTCGATAACGTCACCTTATAAAGTTGTTAATGGTGGTTGTGTTTCCAAACAGTTATATTAGCCTTTCCACATTCAGACCAAAGAAAGCGTTCCTCTGATTGGCCGCAGGCGGTGGGAGTGTCACTTTGAAAAAGGCCCATATGTGTGATGTCATGTTGTGTTATCTAACCCCCCAATGTAGCAGAAGTAGACTTTATATTTCAAAAGTATTGTTTTCCCTCAGATCGTTTATGGATCGCGACGTTTGCGACCGCACCTAAAGGCAGCTTCATTTTACGGAGAAAGAGAGAACAAAAAAAGAGAGGGAGCGACTGTGCTTTGTGCTTGAGGTTATTGCAGGAAACAGTCAGCTGTTACAGAAACTTCTGGGCAGTAAAGTGCTTGTGTTTTTATTTTTTTTTTTACCCTCAGAGTGTTTTAGAGGCAGTGATGTTTCCCGTTTCCTGTCAGGGACTCTCACACCAACTGAAAACAGACTTTTATGTCTAATCTCCGGTTACCTGATTGGCCACGGCAGCGTGACGTTGGGTTGCATTTCTCCATAAGTTGAATCTGTCAACAATTCACCGCAGGCCACTGCGTTTTTTTCTGTCTCCCCCCTGCAGCCACCACAGCCTAACCTCACTACCCCCGTTCAAAATAAATTGAAAGACCTGCGTTTTCGCTGACTGCCTGATTGTGTGTGAACACAGCCTTAGTCTTAGTGTATCTGTGTTTCTGTGTTTCACTGAAATAAAAAGATGAGCAAGCGAGATGCTACCCACCCACATTTATAGAAAAAGTAATTAATGTGGCTGGAAATGCTTGATACATCTGATATGACTCCCCCTGTCTGATTGTAACCTTTGAAGACTGTTTTCTCATTCAGATATTTTTAATAATTTTAATAGTAAAACTGAGCCAGAGGCTCTGCAAGCTCTTTACACTGACACTTATTAATGAAGCGTGTTACTACTCTGAATTTAGTGCGCTCTAAAAGACCCATGACACTTTGTATAGTCACACACACTCTGAAAGGCAGTTTCTAAAATGTCAGATGTCACACATTGGTGTGTGTTTGATTACAATTACACTCAACGCTATTCTCTCGTGTGTTTTATTCAGTGTTTTAATGCGCTTGTTTTGGAAATGTGTCCAATGAGTGTAATTAGGCAATAAATCTCCCTGTTTTGTCATTTAGATGTGCGGCCATCTGGTATTTAACAGTCTGTGCTGCGTGTCTACACACTCATGGTATCACAGACGCACGCTAGATGAATGTGTGTCTGTTTGAGGGCAGAAATAGGTTATGTTCGGTCTGTGTCTATCGTGAACTATTAGGAGCATTACATTTTTATTATCAGTTTGTGTAGGAGCGTTACATCAAGCAGAATAACGGATGCAGTGGTTCAATAAAGTCAGATTTTTATATGCTGCAGCATTCTGCTGATAACATAGAATACTGGTGAGTATGTAATTCATTGTATGTTAGTAAATACACTGCTGCAGTGAATACTGATCATAATAGCACCTTTTTGCACTGAATAAATGTCTTTAGTTATTACCCATTGTAATACTGTAAATGGCCTATTTTCACAGCCAGTTCAGAATTGCTAATTAATGATCAGCTAATTATGACCCTCACCCACCCACCCCCTTCAAGCCATTCTGGTCTCCACAGGAATTTTAACATATCCTGTGCTGACAAACAATTTCTCAAGTTGAAAGAATTTGGTTTGAGCTTATTATATAATCATCTAATTGTGGTACTACTCCAGTTCTCCGCATTAAAAGACAAAATGCGTCATTTGTCCATGCCCTCCAGAGTGATCTAATGGCACTATTGACAGGGCATCAGTGCCGTTTCCTGATCTTACACTGCTATGGTTAAGGTTTGGTTAGGTATTCACAGACATACAGGAAACCGACTTTAACTCGGTTGGAATTGGGAAATTGATTCTACTTTAAATTTTGTTGTCCCATCTAGAGAAGGAGTTAGATTTTTAAGTGGCATGTGACACGATGTACTTACGGTACTTCCGTATGCCAATTGCAATTGCGTGTGAATTGACGCCATAGCGAGTAGTATTAAATGGCGAAAATCCACTTAGGGAGATTGGTCAGGGTGGAGGATGGGTAAAACACAGGACTTACACCCAGGAGAGCAGGGATCGCGTCCCACGTGTGACTTCCTGTCCTGTGAGTGATGTTTCCTTTCCACATTTGTTAACCCTAACCCCTTCTTTCCTAAACCCAACCCCGTTCTTCTTTTCCTAATCCCAACCGTTTTTTTTTCTAAACCCAACCCCTTTCTTCTTTTCCTAATCCCAACAGTTTCTTCTTTTCCTGAACGCAACCCATGTGTGACGTAGCCTCGCGATAACACGTAGCCTTGCGATAACACGCCACTTGGCTTTAGGAAAGTGGCACATGCCAGGACATGCCACTTCCGGCTGCCACATGCCACTTAAAGATCTAACTCCTACTGCCCATCTATCCACCCTGACTGCCTTCCCCCCAATGGACAAGTCTGGACTAGAGCAGTGGTTTTCAAACTTCAAAAATGTACCCCCTTTGGAATATGTGTTCATCGTAGTCCCGCCTGAGCAGCACAAAACATGTTTGGTAGAACAAAAAATGCTTAGCTATATAAAAAGGCACAATACAGAGTTGAGTCACCAACGTGTGATTTACAATACAACAATATTGTAACTGAAAAAAACTTTAAGCTATAGTGCGTAGGTTCAATCTCCCCCATGAGGAATTCTAAGTATTGACAACAACACTATGGTGCATCCACATGATACAAGCCTTTCGTGATCTTACATCATCCCCACCCCTCCTCCATGCAGTTGCTTGTAGCCAAGGAGGATTAAAAAAACATGATGGACTCTTCAGAAGAGGTCATTATCTTTGCTCAATTTTCTGCACGCGAAAGTCGCCGGACGGCACCAGTTTCTAAACATAGCCATTGTGACGGGGCGCATGGCTGCCGACACAGCAGCGATGCAG
This sequence comes from Zingel zingel, assembly GCA_023566125.1. NCBI lineage: Eukaryota > Metazoa > Chordata > Actinopteri > Perciformes > Percidae > Zingel > Zingel zingel. The sequence goes on from CM042323.1 coordinate 4,842,781, forward strand.
TACCTATTTTCTCTCCAAGACTGAGTGTAAATGTTGCTGGTATATGTTTTGTTAGCGTGTCAATATGCTCTGTTACTTATCATACTGGTTTCATATGTTCTGTTAATCATAGCCATTCATTCATCAAATTCCCCACAGTAATCCCGTAGCTTTCTTGCGCACATATTTAACATCTAATACTGCAGTGATTTAAAATGCTATAGCTACATCCATCAATACATCATTCTCTATTGTTTAAAACCATACCGTTTATGTCACAAACATCACCATTTATAATAATGACACAACACTTATATCTTTGTTAACTATATGGCTGTTTGAGTTTGAAAGGTAACAGAGGTTAACATGTAGTCTTTGTGGCTTACCGGTGTCTGCTCTCTTTTGTTTATAAAGGAAAGTTTGCCGCGATCGGCGAGTTTAAATGACAATAGGACTTCTGGGATAAGAGGAAGTTACCGGAATCGTGAGTAGTTATTTTATTAGCAGTCAAGGTATCGTGTGGCTTTGTGAAGTGTTAATGTGAATCATATAAATGATATTCTGTAAATGTTTAGCTTTATAGCTACAGTATATGCATTTTGGCTGTATTAAGCTTTATTTGTCTACTCACCTGAGCCACCCCTGTCTTATACTGTGGTGTTGGTATGTTCCAATTTGAGGGGCGGGCTTCAGGCTTATATAGACTGGCAGTGTCTGTTGCAGGGAGAGATGTTAGAGGAGACTGGAGGTAGGAGGACGTAAGTCTGTTGGATGCCCTCAGAGTCGTGACTTGTCTAAAGGTCAATTAGGAAAGTGGTATGTTTGGATAATGTGACTATTTTTGACTCTCAAGTAAATTTGACTTTATTGTCTTGAAAGTATCTTTTGTTACTTTCCTTAATTTTGTTAATTAGTATTCTTGCCTCCGTGGCCTTAATTAGGAAAGTAATAAAAAAATCCCATCTTTTCATCATCATCATCTTTGTCTTATTCTGAGTGTCTACACCTGCTCACGACTACTCATTTACATCTACCCTTAACAGCCATACTGACAAATACAGAGTTGTATGGAGCTGATAGTCTTAATTAGCTTTGTATCAACTCATTTGGCAATGGCTTGAATGTAATGGACGTTCATTAATATCAAAAAGTTATGCACTATAACTTTAAATGCTACTCTTCAAATGTTAAGAATCACTAAATTAATTAATTAATTCATTACTATAGTGTATACTTATTTAAGGAATTATGCATTACAGCTATTTTCAAATTAACATTAAAAAAACTAATTTGGCCTCCAAATTATTGTTCATTTTTTAAAGTTTTTAAAAAAATTAAAAAGTCTTAACATGAATCCAACATATTATTAGTAAACATAAATCCCCACTGCTAACTGGCCCATAGGTAAGGTCACTGAGGCCATCCACATACACAGTTCATCCTAAGGGTTCACTGTATGTATGTTTAACATTTAAACATTAGTAGAATATTTTAATAGCTTAGTATTCTATGCAAAAAGAGGGTAGGGCCTAGGCCCTAAACCCTTTATACCTTTTTGCATAGAATAATCCAGTTTAATATGCAACTTCATTTTATACAATATATATAACAGGGGGTCCCTGCTCCATCTCTCTTTTAGTTAAGGGGGTCCTTGGTTTAAAACACATTGAAGACCCCTGCTCTAAATCAAATATCATTTGTAAAATATCTGGGATATTTCCTTGTACTCACACACCCAAAGTACAAAGTGACATCACATGCATGGTGGGAAACACCTCCCATCCAAATATATGAAAACAGAAATCAGCTGTTGGAGATGTGGAGCTTACTATTTCATTCTCGCTGACTGCCAGACATTGGAAATCCAAGTCATCCAGAACTCACAAAACCATAGTTACAGATGTTACTCTTTTTTTAAAAAGTTTCAGTAATTTGAAAAGAGATTAAAAGTGTAAAACTCAGAGTAGTAGTGTCGCAGTTGCGTGTGAGTGAATTTTGAGCCATTTTGCTACTGGCTTTTGCTTTTGTATTGATTGAATTGACGACTGAAAAAACGTGGGAGGAAAATATCTGTTGTAGACAGGGGATACAATAGAGGGACGATGTTCTGTCAAAGCCGTGGGTTGTCAGTGGTCATGGGGTATCTGGGTTACGTTTCCCTTTAAGTGTATTCAAATGGTTTCATTGGTCCCACTGAGCTCGAGCCTGTCTGGTGGCATACAGGGACATGCCAATTTTCTAAATATAGACTTAACATTTTCACCCTAGCTGAAATAATGAGATTACACAAATTGTCCATTGGGAGTATGGATTCAGTCCCACGTTGGCTCGGATTCATTTTGGCTTCCTTTCACTTGTTTTTATAGAAACTGTCCATTCGAATTTAGAAATGTATCAGATTGGTAAAGTTGAGTTTGGGTCTGCCTTTCAAAACTTTGGACCAAAGACGCTCCAGGTCATCAGCTCATATCAGTTGCTTTGACTGCTTACATTAGCATAACATTAATTTACTTTATTCACATTTAAGTTAATAACATGTCCTCCAAACCATACGTCCATAAAGGTAATTTATTCCTACCCTGTAATACGACCCAAAGGAGAATTTCATAAATGAGTGCCCCTAGTGGTCGCAGAAATATGTCCTTATATCTAAACCTAAGGGCCACCGTTTTCTAAACACTTCATTAACATTGTTAAAAGATAGCAGTTTGGTCAGGTTTAGGTACAAAAAGTACTTGGTTATGTTTTGGGACCAACACCAATTAGTTTAGAAAAAGATTGTGGCCACAGCCAGTTGACTCTATAAAAATAGATGTGTTTGAGTTGAGACAGCATGTGTTTGAGTTGAGACTTACTGCAAAAAGTTAATTAAATAAGGTGGAAAAATGTTCCACCAACGAAAATAAAAAAAATTTCATAAGTAAGAAAAGAGCAACCAAATGACTGAAGTCCTATACATTGGCAGAAAAATGCAGCAAGTGCAACACGCTGCACTTTGACTCTCGGTGGTATACGAGTGAATATTTCCGTAGCCACGTCAGAACAGCTGCCTCCGTCTCTGCTGTGTTGGTCGAGTTGCTCGTCAAAGTCCTAACATACTGATGTTGATTGTGCTGACACTTTATTGAATACATGTCAACATTTCTCACTGTCTGTGTCTCTGTGGATAACGATGGAAAAACAAGATGTGGATGAGTGCAGGTGGTAGAACAACCCCACACACACACACACACACACACACACACCTTTGCTCGTATTGCTCTTTCTCTGCCTCTTGAATATGAGGAGCATAGATCAATACATGCTGAGAAGTGACAAAGACAAATAACATTCACTGATTACACACAGATCATTCCATTTCATGTCATGAAGGAAGTATACACACATACACGTGCTGTGTTCAATAAAAGGCCATTGTTATTATGGGGATAGGCTACATTGGATACAACATCAGGACATAGAGGACTGAACGCAACACATTTTTATGAAGCAGTGATTGAAACCAGTTCAAAATATGCTACCTTATGGTAGCATGTGTGCATCAACATTGAGGATTTTTCCTGTATTTCTTTGAATTCATTCAGAAAGCAGTAGGATTGATACCTGGCTAGAAGCTCAACAGTTATTAATAACCTTTGTCTCAGGGATCAAAGCATCCTCTCGGGGCTCATGACTGGCTGCTTCTATGTTATTCCTTACTGTACTTCAGACGCAGACCGTCAGATTAATTTTGAAGGAATTTGCAGCAATATGTCAACAGTTAAAGCAATACAGTCCAACGATCAGTTTATGATGAATGGGCTGTGGAATATTTGGACATTCAAATAGATGTGGTTCGGGTTAGGGCATGCTAGTGGTCACTAATAAGTCTTATTTATTGACGGGACCAATGCACCTTTCAATGTGTGCATAAATGCTGATTATGATTATACAGTAGTCAGATCAATGCAATACTGGAGTAAGTCCAGACACGAAAATCTCTTCTTCTGGTGATGGTCTTTTGGTTTGGGATCCATCCACCACCCCGACCTCTTCCCTATGCAAATTTCCGCGCTCTTATGCTGCGTTCAGTTTACCTCAGAAGTCAGAAACCGGAGCTGGGAATGATGTCACACTCAAGTTGGCCGCATTCCAAAACATGAAGATGGAATAAACCATTATTGCACAGAGGGATGTGCTCTAGCCAAGTTAGCCGTTGTTAGCAATACCAGTTAATAACAACGCATTATGCTGTATTTTGTCCGTACAAACACCATATAGCAACATGTCACCAGATAGAAGTTGGACAGCACTGTGTGAACGACTGGTTTAATGAGACCCAAACACAAGACAGAAGTGCTAATAAATGACTACAGCTTTCACTACTGTTGATGCACGGACCAGCCATGTTGGGTTTTGAGGTTGGCTTTGGTCAGGGTTGGTGAGGTTCTCCGAGTTTTCGAGTCGGAAATTCAACTTTCGGGGGCGTTCCAGTTCAAATTTCCGACTGGGAACATGTAAATTCCGACTTCCCTGTTCAAATGGAACGCACCACTATTCCAGGTGCTCCGGTCGTAATTACCACGGACGGTAGAGGACGCTGCCTTACAGCAAAGGTCAATGTGGGGCTTAATACCTGGAATACATACAAATAGGGCTGGGCGATAAAACGATCTCGATATGGGATCGCAATAAAATTCAGGTCGATAACGATGACTAATTTGGACGTATTTTACTCGATTTGGATAGATCTAACGGCCTATCACACGGCAGAAATAAACGCTATTCCATTTCAGAAGGTGGCGGTAATGCACACCAAAAGTTGTTTGCCAACCGCCAAAAGACGTCAATAGAAGAAGAAGTTTTTGGCTTGCCGTCAAAGTACACGCCCATTTCCTACGCAGAGCGTTGTTTGAGCTACCGGCGGTGAAGAAATGAGTGGAACCCATAGACAGTATATGGTGGAACCGAGGGGCATGGGCACGAAAGCGACGGTGAAAGTGAACTTGCGTCATCATCCAAAACTGAGGAAATTGTTGACAAAAAAGCTAACAGGAAGTCAGTTATATGGAAGTGGTTTGGATATCTCAAAAGCGACGAAGCGCAGATTAACACGGTCTGCAAAATATGCTGTCGGTCGGTGTTGACCAAGACGGGAAACACAGCCAATCTTTTCTGTCAGTTAAACAGGTCCCATCCCAGCGAACACAGCGAGAGTTTGAAGATGCGGGCCCAAGTTAACGTCCTAGTGGCTCTCCTGCTGTTAGCAGCGCTAGCGGGGCTGAAAAACAACAGTCGTGTCGTCTTTTGCGACCATTGCCCCATATGAAAAGTGAATGTGATAGTAGTCACAGCTTTTAGTTTTATTTACATTATTTTCATTTACATTACTAACTTGTACTGTTTTAAGGCAGATAAAGCATGTTTGCTAAGTTAAATGTTTACATTTAGGCGTTATTCAATATAATCTTTTATCATAACATATATTCTAAACCAAGCCATGTTTGCACAGTTCAATGTTACATTCTGTTATACTATTTTTTATGTTAATAAACTATATTCTAAAGTTTAACTAATGAACCCTCTGGTTTCTTCAGGCTTCAGTCATTATTAGGATACTCTTCAAACTTGCTGCATTATCAAATTATATATTGTGATAAATATCGATATTGATCAATATGGAAAAAATTATCGTGATCATATTTTTTTGCCATATCGCCAAGCCCTACGTACAAATTACAGTGCATTACTTTTCGTAGCTATTTGTACGAACAGCTCATGTGGTCACGTGTTTGTGTGTAACCTGAAGACATCACCAGCCACTCAATGTCTCATGTTCAGCCTTTTCATAATGACATACTTAATTGAATTTAATCAGTGGTGGAATGTAATTAAGTACATTTCCTCAAGTGCTGTACTTAAATACAAATTCTAGATATTTGTACTTTACTTGAGTCTTTTCTTTTCATGCCACTTTCTACTTCTCCGCTACATTTCAGAGAGAAATATTGTACTTTTTACTCCACTGCATTAATCTGACCGCTTTAGTTACTAGATCTTTGCACACAAAACACATGAAGTTTATAAAATATGATATTTTATTATAATTAAACTACCCAATAATATAACAGCCTACAAGTCCAGCTGAAATGATTAGACGATTAAACAGTGGATTGATAGAACTGTTCTCATTGTTTCCAATTTTTAAAATGGGATGATTTTTCTGCATTGCGTACTTTACTTTTAATACTTCATGTACATTTTCCTGATGATACTTACATACTTTTACTTAAGTAACATTTTCAATGTAGGACTTTTACTTGTAACAGAGTATTTTCAGAGTGTGGTATTAGTACTTTTACTTAGGTAAAGTATCTGAATACTTCTTCCACCACTGAATGTAATATTAACATGTTTTAAATCCTATTGCAGTAAGGGACCAATGAGTTTATTATATTATATTTTGACGCATGGTTGCTAAAATAAATACCCTTAATCAAACCAAAATCAAACAATCAGCAGTTAAGCCTTTCTTTAAATATTTATGGAGCGCCATTTTATTCGGTTCTATTCCATTCTTCATTTTCCTCTAACCTCATCCTGGTAAAAACTACCCCCAACCTTGTTTTGACAATGTGTTATGAGTCATGGAACAAGCACTGATGAGAGGGAAAGGTCGAGAGAGAGAGAGGGGGGAGAGAGAGAGAGAGAGAGAGAGAGAGAGAGAGACAGCGGGAGAGAGAGAGCGCGAGAGAGAGAGAGAGAGAGAGAGAGGAGTCTGAGCTAAACAACATGGTCTGAGCTGGGTGTGCAAGTAGCATGATTATACTAAATCAAAGCAAGAACAACATGTCTTGCAGCAAACATTACAGCGGGGCTCAAGCACTTTCTGTGTGAGTAATTACATATCTGCAGTGATAAACACACGATGGTTGTTGCCTTGACAGGGCCTATATCGGCAGAGAGTGTGATCGGTTTCTATTCACATCAGTCTGGTTTATTCTACTAGTAACAATCAGAGATGGGGACTCGAGTCTGAGACTCGGACTCGAGTCGCACTTAAGTCACACAAACAGCTGACTTCAGACTTGACTCGGACTCGACCCAAAAGACTTCAGACTTCACTTGCGACTCGACCCAAAAGACTTCAGACTTGACTCGGACTCGAGCTTCGAGACTCGTCAACAACCTATTTTCATGCAATTATTGCTTTTTAAATCTAAATTGATTTATGTCTTTCTATTTTCTTTTATTGGCGCATATACGTTGGGGAAACGCATGACGAGCTGCGTGTCCCTTGGCCTTTGCCATAATGTGCAATGTATGCATGCACTATGTGGCGCGCGCGCGCACACATCAAAAAATGCAGCGACGATGGCGACACCAAGTCCTCCTGCAGTTGTGCCTTTTGTCATTAGTTTTGCTTACAATAATTTCATAAACAGTCGCAGTATGCAAACCGCTACATGCAAGGAGTGTGGCACCAAGATACATGACGCTGGATCAACAACATCGAACTTAATCAGACATCTCAAAAAGCACCCAGATAGGTCAGTCACTCACGCTAATGTGAAAGAGACGTTACATTTAGCATATATCGCCACAGGTAACAAGCTAACCATCGCAAAGTGTTGTGCTAATGCTGGGGACAGGCACATTGTATTGTTATAGTTGTATCCATATGATGTGACAGACTTAGGTTAATATTTCACCAGTAGCAGAAGATTAGACTATACGATGTCCTAAGTTGAAGAACACTGAAAAATGTAATGCATGATGAGGTTGGGCTTTACAGCCAGTTGGTAACACAGACAAACATGTATTCTTTGGTGCAGATACCAAAATGTTATAAAATACAGTTATGAAATTGAAACAGTCCTTAATTTGTGTTTCTTCAGATTGCATTGCAGTAGACCCCATAAAGTTATCCTACAACTGATTTTGATACTGTACTGTATGGATGGTAGCTAAAGGACATGCTTTGAATTCATAAGATTTAACAATACAGTGTTAGGGACAGATCAGACTTGAGACTTGACTTGGACTTGACTTGGACTCATGGCAAAAGACTTGAGACTTGACTTGAACTTCCCCTCAAAGACTTGAGACTTGACTTGGACTCGAGCTTAAAGATTTGAGACTTGACTTGGACTTCCAAAAAATGACTTGTGAACATCTCTGGTAACAATACACATTTACTAAGCATGTTGGATGGTTGTTACCTTATAACTCTTACCTCAACTCTTTTTTTTCCCAATTACAATGCTCCCATATTGGGTCTCTGAACTTATGGGATGCTCTTCCAGCTTTGGCCTCTTATGATTGTCTCACTGGAGATGCTAGACAGTTTGCTTAGCTACCAGACAACAACTAAAACGCTGCCTAACACAGTGTCTACACAGTCTGCGTAGTGAAAGCAGTATGTTAGCAGAGCAGCAGCATCAGTCATCAGTCTGTGTCTCCACAGTATGTGTTCGGGCCCGGCCCAGCGCCACGAGGGCTCTTAGGGGGACTGAGCCTACTCAGTTGTAGTTTTGCCCTTTCTGTATCTATAAACAAATAGAAAAACACAACAAAATTATTGGCTGAGTTATGTATGACTCGCTTAGCTGTTGTTTCAGAACAATGGATAGCACCGCTGTTGGAGGAGGCGTACCATCCAAGTGTACCAAATGTGTTATTACTAAATCACGTAAGAATGTTCACTCCGCTTATTGATAAAGTTGAAGATTTTATATAATATTCCCCAGGGTGACGAGGACCTGTATTTGGACCGGGATGGCATGGTTCCGGCGCGTTGCCCTCTCTACTGGACCCAATTCAGTACATAGATCCAAGAGATCAGCTTTAGAGAATTTAAATCAGCATATTAGCCAGTCATCGTCATGGTCCCTGAAGCCTCTTTTTCTCCTGATTCTTCCATTAGCGTGTCCTCCTGCAGGGCCAGCAGTGCCATCATGCAGCATTACGCACGGGTTCACCGCAGTATTTATAGGTTTACAACAATTTGTGATTGTTAACACCTTGCCAAAATCACAGCATCAACTAGTGGTATCCCCCACACCACCCGAGATACAATTTGAAGACGAAAGAAAGTGTAATAGGCAAACACACTTTTCTTCATGCAGGTTTTGTCACAAACAGTATTAAAGTTAGGACCGATAACGAGGACATTAAGGGTAACGATTGCGCGAGAGCTTAACGGCTGTATTTACTTTGACATTTGATGATATATGCAGAGTATTAAATACATATATTTAGTTATTTACACTGTGTTCTGCCGTTACCTAATGCTAGGGTGTTTTATGCTATCCTGTATTCCATGCAGTCGGGCCATCTCCTCCTCCTGCGCTCCGTAGCGGACAATGTAACGGTGAGACAGTGCCGATTAAACATTAAGAACACATTTTTATTTAAGATTTGAGTTGAACAATTATCACTCAGTACAATCGCAAATAACACTGCTCGATTTAATCTTCATGGTAACGTGGATGATATGGAGTTAAAAAATGTGCGTGAGGGATCAATACTTGAAAATATTACGAGTAATCGTTATTCCCACATTTACTTTCTGCAGTCTGACTTCAGTTCACCACCTCACCATCTGCGTCTCTAATTCCTATTTTGTCTCCGAAATGTGCGTACGCATGGGTCAGAGTTTGCGTGGAGGACCGCACATTCTCCCGCCAGGTTTGTTTTTTATAAATCACAACCTTTGCGTGGGAAGTGGCGTACGCACATTTTCAGCCCCGTTTTGTGTGTACGCCAATTAAAGCCCCAGCTCATTTCATTTCAATAATCAGACATAGTCACCAAGACTTTGCTCTGCAGGAGTCTGCCTCCAACTTTAGGGGCGGCTGGTTTGAAAGTAATTTTAAGTTGTCAAACATTAAGTGTCTCTTCAATGGAAATATTTTATCCAGCAAGGGCCTTCTATTCTGTCTACATTGTAGTATAAGAGAAAAAAACAGAGAGCCAGAGAGAGAGAGAAAGAGAGCGAGCGAGAGAGAAAATTAGAAAAAGAATGAGACAAAGGTAGTGAGAGGTATTTGTAATTGTCTATAATTAATTGGCAACTCATTAATCACATTCTCATCTAAGCTAATGTCTCACTCCATGGACCCAGAAATGGGCAAGGTGGGTGGAGGGTGGGTTACTGTATGTGTGCGTGTCACGAGTAAACCGTGACACGTGTTGAGTAGCAGTGTTTAATTAAATGGGTGGTTATCAAGGCAAACAGGCTTCATTAAGTCCAGTGTAATGACCTGTGTCACATTCCATATCGTACTCACTCTGTCTCTCTTGGGTCGTTTCTGTCTTTCTGTCCCTTTACTTTCCCGTAACACAGAGTACTTAAGGGAAATCACAATGAAATTACACGCTGTTCTCCAAAACTTAAGAGAACACGCCGACTTATTGGGACTTTAGCTTATTCACCGTATCCCCAGAGTTAGATAAGTCCAAACATACCCTTCTCATCTCCGTGTGTGTTATAACTCTGTCTGACGCACCCACCGCTAGCCTAGTTTAGCACAGATCCTGGAGGTAACCGGCTCCAACTAGCCTACTGCGTAGTAGTGAGAAAATAACGCCAACATTTTCCTATTTACATGTTGTGATTTGTATAGTCACACCGTGTACAAATAACATGGTCACATGAGACACAGCCATCTTCTAACCGTGTACAAACTGGGAACTATATTCTCAGAAGGCGAAGCACTGCTACTTGGGTGGAGTGATTAGCGCAACACCTGAAAAGCCCCGTTGTTACTCTCTGCTCCTCACCACGGGGCTTCTCAGGTGCTGCGAGCAAATAACTCCGCCCAAGTAGCAGAAGCTGCAGTGCTTCGCCTTTCTGAGAATATAGTCAGGGGCGTCGCACCCGTGGGGGATGTGGGTGTTTTAACACCCACACTTTTCCCGGTGAGAGGGTTGAACACCCACACTTTTTCTGCAGTTTTTCCACAGTTTTGAACAAACGCCTTGCGTCGATCTGCTGCCGTAGCTACGTCGTTGCCTGAGTGAACAGAACTGCGTGCATAGCAACGCTCTGTTTTTTTTGGCAACGGTGTGTTATACTTCGCAGCGGTCTTAACAGCCCGCATTCTACATTGGAATTCAACCAATAGTCCAGTAATTTTAAGAAATCTAATGTAAGTATCTTTAGCTAGTGTTTGCCGTACATTTGTTATCACCGTTAATGTGTTACATCAATGTAAAGCTTAACTATTTAATGCTGGTACAAATTGCTATCGTAATTAGGTAGATACAACCCGAGCTAACGTTAGCTAACTGAACCTATCATTTAACATTAGGCTGCTAGCTAGCTAGCTAGGTTGTCTTTTGCCATTTGTGTTCGTAAAGTTTAATGTCCGGTGGCATTTTCATCTCTTTTTATATGCCGTTACTGTAGCTATATGCATAACGTTAGCAGAGATTTAGAAAATTATGTTCTTTATCAGTTGTAACTACAGGATGGGAGGTAACTGCACCTTTTTAACTTCACTAGCAACGTTAAATGAAAGCTAGCTAATATGTACGAGTAGTTTCCCATGTAAGAAGTATAACGTTCCGTAACGTTAGCTACGTTATAGCATTCATAATAAACGGATGAACGGATCATAATATAATTACGTATGTGCTAATTTGCATAAATAGCACAACAGATCTAAACATTGGGTATAGCCAGGTGAAAATGTCTTGTTGACATATAACAGTAAAAGACTTAATGTAAAGGTCTGAATGGAACCCATTTAGGCTACCCATGAGCATAGAGGCAGGAAGTGCTTTAAACCAGTATTGATTATTGAGTGTATTAAACCAGTATTATTATTGCAGAGATGGGGTTTGGGGCTTAGTCAGTGGGACTGTTTCTGGGGGATGAGTCTGAGGGAAGAACAAGGGTAAGGAGAATACAGAAGACAAAAGGTAGGTAAAATAAAAAGTGAACCCCCAGAAACAGTCCCACGGACCCAGCACCAAACCCCATCTCTGCAATAATAGGCTAATTAATAAAGGCTGGTTTAAAGCACTTCTTCCTGCCTCTATGTATTAATGCTCATGGGTAGCCTAAATGGGTTCCATTCAGACCTTAATATTAAGTCTTTTACTGTTAAATGTCAATCACTCATAGGGTTTGTGTATATATATATTTAATTTTTATTTTCTTGTTCTTAATATATTTTGTTTGTATATTTGTAGTTTGTAACAAATAATTTCCCCCTGGGATTATTATAGTATTTCTGATTCTTTAGCAAGTCTACTGTTGTGTATTTTCACCAGAGTTTTGACTTATTTTTCCGTGTGTTCCGAGTGTGTTTTTATACTTGTCTAGTATCACTCATTTAAATGGAAGCTTTTTATATCTTGTATGTTATACATTTTGTACCCCTCTGTCATTGTATCCATCATTTTTATAGTTAATAAACAAATCACATCCATCCCCCTCACTTTTGAAAAGCTTGCTACGCCCCTGAATATAGTTCCCAGTTTGTATCCGGTAGAGCTGAAACGATTTCTTGAGGAACACGAATAATTTGATTACAAAAAATCCTCTTTGTTTAATCAATGTAACTAGCGTTGTACCGCTCACTGTGTTTCCGCACAACAGGCTGACGCTTCTGTGGACACAAGACTGACAACGCAGATTACAAATGAAGGAAGACAGCGAAAATAGTGAGGGTCTAAGAGACAGGTGAGAGAAAACGACAGAAAGTTTGGGATCATTTCAAGCTGCAAACATGCTGCTACATCATTTCAATAGAAAACATCCAGTGTACTCATCCATTCCACGGAATGAACCCGACACAAGGTAACATAAACGTCTGCTGCTCGTGTCCACCGCGCTTCGTTTTAAAAACAATTTAAAACGAAAGCTGTCGGTTTTTAGTCTGTTTATTAGTTTTCTACTAATCTTTGGAAACTTAGCTGCTGCCGGAGACAAACCAGCCCCTCCCCCCCTGGAGCATGGCTACTTAATATGCACGTGAATGGCCTCATCGGACCATGCCGGTGATGTCTGCATTCCTCACTCAGTATTAGGCTTCTGAAAATGTGTACCCCAGAACAGTGTAGTTGAATGGACCTGCTGTAAGCTTTGTACCGGCACATTTACCCTTGGGTTAGTAAACAGCCCTTTTGCATATCCAGTGCAAAGAGCCAGAGGCACGAATGGGAAGGGGTTGAAAAATGTTCTTTTTTTTTTTTTAAGGGTCTTGGTGGCCCATGCGGCTGTGCTTAAAAATATTAGCATATATCCCTGTTATTGTATGCAATTTGACAATACATTTTTTTTGCTTATTCAGGTTTCCTTTTTTTTAGTAAACAGCAATAGTAAATATATTTACTATTGCCGTTTACTATAAAGCAAAAGTATTTATTATCCGATTACTCGATTAATCGATGGAATAATCGCTAGAATACTTGATTAATAAAAGAATCTATAGCTGCAGCCCTAGTATAGGGTTAGAAGATGGCTGTGTCTCATGTGACCTTGTTATTTGTACACGGTGTGACTATACAAATCACAACATGTAAATAGGAAAATGTTGGCGTTATTTTGTCACTTATTGGGAGCAGTAGGCTAGTTGGAGCCGGTTACCTCCAGGATCTGTGCTAAGCTAGGCTAGCGGTGGGTGCGTCAGGCAGTTACGACACGCACAGAGATGAGAAGGTTATGTATGGATTTATCTAACTCTGGGGGATACGGTGAATAAGATAAAGTCTCAATAAGTCGGCATGCTCCTTTAAGGACATTTTTATGGAAACAACAAAAAGATGCTGCATGAAATATAGGTTGATCATGTTTTTCCACAGTTTCCACTGCAGTTTCATCTAAAGTGAAATTTGTGAACTCCGTGGCCAGAAATCATGTCCTCATGTCAGTGGGCCAATGCTTCCTTTATACTGTATTGCGGACTTCTTGGGGGCCTTTTAGTGCTGATTAAAAGTATACAAGGAGATACTTTCCATATAGTCTTCATTAGGTGTGTCAACATGTTCAATTGTATGTGTGAAGTGTGTCAACACAGGCCGAAACGCTCAAGGTAATCCTGCTGTTGACTGTTTAAGACGACAGTAACACAAAAGCCTCAAGTTCTCTCAAGGCTGCAGTGTTCATTACACACCACCATACTAAAGTCGTACACGGAACAAACAACACATTGAGACTGAGATACTGTTGGTACTATTATTGAATGCTTTGTGAATTGACACTGTGGTGTGAAGAGTATCCAGAACCCTTTGGGAAGTATGGATCTACTGAATACATTACATCACTGGTTTCAGTTTGCTAGATTTCAATATTTATTGTAGATAAGCAGAGGATTTGGTTAAATTGCCATGGAATAAGTAAATCTCATTCACAAACACATTGTTGGATAGACTGACGCCAGCACATATGTATAGAAAAACCCCATTAGCAACTAGGTGGTGAACATAATTTAGCATTTAGCAGCTAAAGACCAGGATATTATCCTCAGTAGAAAAAATGTCAATGGACTGCATTTAAATAGCACTTTTCTAGTCTCAAACGACTACTCAAAGTGCTTTTACATGGCACAGGCACCATTCACAAACACATGGGACTGCAGGGCCAGGGATCAAACCACCAACCTTATTGACGACCGCTCTACCACCTGAGCCACAGTTGCCCCAGTAGGAATCAAAACAAGACCAGATGGATGCTAATATTGCTCTGTATCTGCTGGATGTATAAATAGTTGTTTGCCGTGTTTGCCATTTCAACTTAAAAGATGTCAAAAGGTGTGTTTCTGTGTTTTTGTGGCCCCATGTGGCCGAAACGTTGTGTGCCCTATTTGCACTATTAAAGCATTTTCCCGGAGCATTAAGCTGTTAAGTGGACTTTACCTTCTTTGATCAATTATGCTCTGGAACAGGTGCGTACTAGCCTAGAAATCTAGACACACCCTAGTGGTAGCAAATGTCATTGGCCGCCAGGGTCAGTCTAGCAACTCTCCGTTGGCTTGCGAACTGGAAAAACCAAACTCCAGTCAGGCCAATCACATCGTGTATAGAGTCGGTGGGCGGGCTTAACATAATGACGGCAGAGTTGCAACGGTTCCACGTGAATTCCCTGCTACTTGAAAACAAAGAAGATGGCTGCTGCTGCTGGCGAACAGCGGTCTTTCATATCGGCTTTGGCCGCAACTCTGGAAGACTTGGAGTTAAGCTTTTCTTTGAGAAAAGAACAAAGAATGGCACTGAAGTCATTGTTAAAAAAGGAAGATGTGTTTGGAGTTTTGCCGACCGGATACGGCAAACGTTGAATCTATTATCTTGCGTTGCTCTGGTTGGTTGTAGCACTATCCTATTGCGTGCAGAGAGAATTTGAAAGACAACCGTTTATTCCGCCCCTCGAATTGAACCCTGCCAATGGTGAGTTCCCAGACCCAACATCTTGATGTGGGTCTGGTTTGTCGGGCTAGGCGCGTACATGGATAGCTGCAGATCCCACGGATGCATAGTAGGTCTGTTTATACTATCCACTGGGAGGACACGTTGCATACATGAGCAGTAGAACACAAAATTTGGCAGTACGCGAACACCTGCACACATCCGAGACAGTAACAATTTGGCTTTAATGCAAAAACGCAGGAAATGGGACTGGATAGGGCATACCCTGAGGAAACCTCCCTCGAGCCCGACCAGACAGGCCTCAACCTGGAACCCACAAGGGTAAAGAAAGCCAGAAAGTCCCAGGAACAGCTGGAGAAGGTCTGTGGAGGCATAACTCAAGGAAACATCATCATTCTGTAAAGAAGCAGAGAAGACCGCCCAACACTGAACTAGCTGGAGAGAGTTTATGAATGGCCTATGCTCCCCAAAGAGCAAAATAGGTTAAATGTGTATGTATGTTTAATGGCAATGAAAAGTCAATTAGAGACATTGCCAGGGGCCCGGGTGAAATAAAAAACAGGTGAAATATTTGAATGAATCACAAGGACAGAGGAGGCAGATGGAGTGGTAGGGAATGGAACGACATTAACATTCAAAGACAAACGGATGCACAGAGATGTAACCATACGCACACTTGTGATGAATTTGCCTGGCTGAAGTGGAAATGACCTTCTCAGAAAGATCCCCCTGTCCTCTTATCCTTTACAAAGATACAAATGACTCTCAGTCAGATTATGTTCCAAACTCAAGATATTCAGGTCGTTAAAAGGTTACACTGACATGCTTTAGAATACATTTTGTTTCAGTTGTGTCGCTCTGTTACGACTCTTCCCTCCCATTTGTGTTCTCTTTTGCTCTGCATTATGTTTTTCTAGACCTGCTTCTACTGTTTTCTCTGCTTAGCGTTTCCCATCACACCTCTTCTTTACCTCATCCTCCTCCTCTGTGCAGTTTTCTCATGAAGTGCAAGTAACGCACAGCGATGTCAGACACTGATCAGGAGTCACCAACTGCTGTTTCGAATGTTGAGCAAAGCACTTAACCTTTAATTGCTCAACTGTAGCTGTTCATTGTCAGTAGAAAACTGCGGTGAAGCAAATTGGTGTTTAGACTAAACCTGCACACTCAGCAAACGTGAGGAGGAGGAATGGAAGCAAAGAAATAAAACTTCAGTAAACAGATAATTGAATTATTATCTGCTCAGTGACTTCAAATTTTTGTGATGGAAATAAATTAGTTTGTATGAGTAAATGCTATTAAAAAGAGGGGGAGAGATCTTTGTGTGACACTGTGATTTATGACCCCAAACAAAAGGCAACCTCTCTCCATCTAGTGTAGTCTGTGGGTGTCAGCATGTTGGGGTGCGTGTGCGCATTTGTTAGTGTGTTTCACACACACACACACACACACACACACACACACACACATGCACGCCAACCCATTCTCACTCCGAACTCGTAAAATACGGAGGTTTGGACAGTGGCTGTCAGCGTCTGAAGTGACGAAAAAAGCACCCTTCAGCGTGTTTGTAGAACGTACCGGGCAGATCAGCAGCTACACGGAGTTTGAAGATGATGTAACACTAAGAGCGACTACAGTAGCGAGTAATATGAAAGGCCGAAAAACTCGTTATTGTTTTCCTGAACTCAACCGCCCGTTCTTCTTTTCCTAAACCTAACCGTCCCGTTCTTCCCGTGTGTCACGGAAACGTAAGGTCACCCAGGACCTTTTCCTTAACATAACTGCGTCAAAAGGGACGCCAATAGTCCCGAGCAAGCGCATTTAGATAAAGCACGTTATATGACGCTAAAGGCACCTGACCAAGCGTCCGTATTTTACGAGATGGGAGTGAGAATCTGTTGCGCGCACTCTGCATTTACACTGGAACTCAATTAACACTCAATTATCATAAATACACCCAGCTGAGGCAAACTATAGTCAAGTTTCTATTCAAATGTTTTACCCAAATTCATGTACCTCATGTTTTGTTTCCATTGTGCTTTGTCACATTCTGATTTTATCGATAACACCAACTTCTCCACCTCATCCGAGCGTGAAAAAGTTTTTACTATATTTTAAATGCATTTCAGGTTGTTTTATGCAAAAACTGAAAATATACATAAAAACAGGTGGATGGAAATGCACTTTATTACTTTGACTTTGGACATTTTCCTTTTATTTTCAAAAGTTTAACAGTTTGCAGTTTTTGATACAAAAAATACAACTATAAAAAGTTAAATGCACTGTTTCTGTTCTCAGTTCAAACATGAACCATGAAGACAGTGGCATGAATAAAAGTATGTACATACTCCATTGATGATGAAGATGAATATGGCCACAAAAAAACAAACCACCTGGTACCGCCATTACTGGCAATATCCAAAATCTTTAGGTGGCTTAGAGATGAGACAGTGAGGCAGATTTTTTTCTGAAGACCAAATACAAACGCACACAAAGAGAAAGTGAGACAAAATATTGTTTGTAAATGCTCCAATGGAAGACAAAAACCTTGTTATAGCTGTAAGGAGAGGAGGAAAAGGGAGAACTAAGAAGAGTTGTGTTGAAGATGCAAAAATACGAAGAGGTAACATAAGGAAGGAAGAAAGAAAGAGAAAGAAGTCAGGGTAAGTATGACATAGGAAAAATAGATGGACAGGACTTTAGAAGACAGTAGGAAAACATGGAAGGAAGTACAGAGAACGGAGAGAAAAGATGTAAGGTGAACGAAAGAAGAAAGAATAGAGTAGAGGCAGGGGATAAACAGAAGAAAATTAGAGGATGTGATGTCCATTTAAATCATAATGAGAAGCATTATGACCTGTTACATTAAAGCAACTGACACATTCCATTTCACCGAAACTGTATTTTATGATTTCAGGTGATAAATAAATTGATTGGATTGATTGATTGATTGATTGATATACTCATCACTTACTAATGAGTATCCACTAGGGGTGGAACGGTACACAGAAGTCACGGTTCGGTTCATACCTCGGTTCAGACATCACGGTTCGGTACAATGGAGGAAGAGGCAAAACAAAAATGCAGATGGCAATTTTATTTTATTGTGAATTGTGCAGGCTGTACCACCTAGTGTCATACAGTCTCTCCCCTGAGCTAGCTGCAACAGCCTGAAGTGTATAAAGTAAGATGTAAACAGTAAGTACCCCACATCGTCTCCAGACTCCATCTGGAACTTGTAAACAAAATAAGACAATCAGCTATAAAATACAGCATCTCTTATTTATGAAAGTGCAAATTACATACAATAATAACAACAAATTCTACTTAGGCGATACCTTCCCCCACAAGATAAAAGGAAGTATTCTTGCTATTAAGTGCAACAGGCATACCTCTGCCAACTGGCAAATTTGGTAACTTCAGAATAAAGATTAAGGAGTCAATTTTTTTTGTATTACCACATTACAGTTAAATGTATTTATACCACAGCTTGCTGTGGTTAACAAACTGTCCCATAGTCCATATTTCTGATGGGTGAAGTTAAATAAAAAAGAATGTGGTCCATCATCTCCTACAAAATATAAAAGAAAATGGCAATCTGTGCTTTAGAGGCAGTGTATCTGGTGTATCACAATGTACCTCTTAAAGGTAGCTTCACTGAATTTTTAAGTTTTTTTTTCAGAAACACAAGTTTGTCCACACTTTCATTAGTGAGGGTAGACCTTGTGGCAGGGACTATGTCACCTGCTGTTGAAAAAACGCTCTCACTTGGGACGGAGGTGGCAGGTACTGCCAGGTAGCATTTGGCCAACTTGGCTAGATTTGGAAATATTGTTTCATTGGACTTCCACCAGCCAAGCGGGTCGGGCTCCACGGAAGTGCTTTCCTTGGCTACATAGGCATATACCTCCTCCTTCACCTTCTGCTTCAAATCAGGATGGCTCCTCTGACCAGTTGCAAAGAGGGAGCCAAAGACTTCTGCCATGGATGACTTCTTTGGAGGAGGTGGGGAGGATGATGATGTCTCAGACTCTCTGGTAATCTCTGGTAAGGAAGTAGCCTGTGAAGTTGATGGCCTGTCCTGTGGTGTCTCTGTGGTCTCAGTCTGCAGTATTATACAACAAAGACAACAGTAAATGATAGGGTTTTATCAGTGAACCCTGTAACAATATGTTCAGTTAAGACTTGACAGAAGTGAGGAAAAAAATCAATCAAATAAAAAAAAAACAACCTTAGCATTAAATACATACCTGCTCTGTTCTGCTCAGAACTTATGTGATGAGATCTTCAAAGACTTTCTGGTGACAGGCAGGATCCAAGCGAGGGAGCAATTTGAACCTGGGGTCCAATGCAATGCATTTATTTAAGAAATCCTGGAGATCTGGGTCAATGTATCGGATTTGCATGTTGTCTCTGATGGCATGCTTCATTTCCCTGACGATAGGAGCATTGTCGTCATTTCGTTCCATAGACTTCATTATCATTGTTTTGAGTGGTAGGGTCATTGAAACAGACGGTGTTGTTTCAGTGCTCAACATTGTAGTGATGGTCTTCAAAGGTTTCATAATCTCAACCACACTCTCTGCGAAGCTCACCTCACCTCCTGATCTGACAGATGTGAGGCGTCCTTGTTCTTTACTGACTTGTCTGTTAATGCAGAGTAAATGGCAACTTGCTGTTCCAGATAGCGCTCTACCATTTCATAGCTGGAGTTCCAGCGTGTCGACACATCATGTATGAGGCAGTGTTTTGGCAAGCCGAGGGTCACCCGTTTACACTCCAAAACATACGCAGCCGTTGTGCTACGATGGAAAAAAGTATCAGTCTTTCAGATTTTTCCTAATAATCGAGATACCTGGTTGACTGCCAGTGCTTTTTGTGCGGCTAAATTTAGGGTATGGGCAAAGCATGCTACATGCAGACCCAGCCCTGCTTCTCTGACGCCATTAACAATGTTTTTTGCATTGTCTGTGGTCACTGAAATAGTTGTTCCAGGCCTCTCTAGTTTCCACTCTGCCACGACCTCCTGTAGATTCTCAGCTAGGCTTGTGTGCTGCTCATACAGGGGCTGCGTCTGTAGAAGTGACTCTTTCATTTTTCACTCAGAGTCAATAAAATGAGCAGTCACCATGAGATAGCTTTGTGTAGCACGCAAAGTCCAACCATCAGTCGGGTGCAGCTAACAGCTCGTGCTCCATCAACGTCTGTGTTTGGTTGTATATGGAAGGGACTACAGTTTGCCTCATCTGTGGACGGGATGGCATGTTGTAACGAGGTTCGAGTACATGCAGCAAATACTTGAAGCCAGGTTCCTCTACGAGTGAATACAAGCGCATTGAAGATGACATGTAAATTCCGATAGCTTCAGTGATTTTTTTGGCCCTATTTGTATTCGTATCTAAAGGCTGGTTAAGCACTGTAGGGAGGAGAAGTTGGACAGTTTTATTTTGTCTCGTTCCAGTGATTGGCACATCTGGGTGATTGCGTCAGATATGCGTTAGCATGTTACATATATTTCCATTCACATACCCAACAGCTGCTGAACAACGCCGACACACAGTCGTCGTCTTATCCACCACTCTCTCGCCTGTACTACTGTAACTGACTGGGAAACCGAAGTTTTCCCAAACTTGCGATCTTAAAGAGGCCGGCAGGCCCTCTAACTGTTGTGTGTCGCCACCACTCGTCGCCATACATGTCCTTAGTGCTGCTAATGCTAGCTCTGACTCTCACTCACTGGACCGTCGATCTAACAAAAAGCCGCATACACATGTGGAGCTCGAGGCGGGGCTACAGATTGTGTCCCTAAGAAACCGTGTAACTAACAGTAGTTCCGCATTACATTAGTTCCACATTACATTAATTAATTTGCACGCAAGTTTTATTCATTTTTATACAGTGTATTCTCCGTGTAAATTCATGTACCAAACCGAGACGCCCGTACCGTTTGGGTTCAATACGAATACATGTACCGTTCCACCCCTAGTATCCATGTTAATTTAGTGTTGTCCAGGTCTCGCTTTGCCAGACCTTCCTCCACTGCGCAAAAACATGCTCTGGTTTATTACATTAGTACACGGACTATTTATATAGTGCTCTTCTAGTCTTAACGTCTACTCAAAGCGTGTTTACATAGTACAGAAACCATTCACACACATTCATACACTGTGGCTGAGGCTGCCGTACAAGGTGCCACCTGCTCATCAGATAAACACTCACACACATTCACACAGCGATGGTGCAGCATCGGGAGCAACTCGGGGTTCAGTGTCTTGCCCAAGGACACTTCGACATGGGACTGCAGGGCCAGGGATCGAACCACCGACCTTCCGATTGGTAGAAGACCGCTCTACTACCTCAGCCGCCCCGCAGAACATGTGCATGCAGGGAGGCGAACTCTGGAATTTAAATGGCCGTTGAGTGTGTAATGAAAATAAAAATAAAAAAGATAAATATAATTTGATTGTCGGTTCTAGCTCGTAGCTAGCTTGTTTCCAGAATCGACCAGAGTTTAGAACGCCAACACAAAGAAAGTGGAATGTGACAGACATCCGGCCGAAAATGAGGGACATCCGACATACCGTATGCTGTACATGAAACGTTGTCGATATAGACTAGTGTTCCCCTTTCTGTCCAATCAGGCTCTGAGAGGAGGCACACGATGGCCCTGTTCACAGCTGACCTTTTAACTTTTCAGAGCAGGGAAAGCACAGGTGTTACTCCAAACATTAGTGCTGGCTCTGTTTTAAAGGCTGTAGGTGTCTCAGTAAGCCCTGACAGTGATCCGGCCCTGGAACTGGAACACCTGAATGGAATGCAGCATTCATTAATGTAATGAATTACAGCTGTCAAAATAGCCGCGGTAGAAAAGAGCCATTTGCTTTTACTTTCACCACCATAGTATTGCTGTTTTTACATGTTTTGTTTGTGCACATAAAACAAATGAGATGCAACATGTGAGCTTCAGACGTCTTAGCAGGCTTTTTGCTATCTTTGGACCGAGCCAAGCTAGCAGCTTTCCCCTAAGCAAGACCAAACACGTCCTGACTCCAGCTCTGTATTCAACACAGCCCAAACATGAGAGTCCTCTCGCTAGAGTTTAGATTCTCTGCCCGAGCCCGAGCCGATATTTTCCGCCGCTATCCTCGGGCCGGGCCGGGCCCTTGACCAAGCATTTGTGTTTTTTTAATCATTACTTTATTAGCCTTATTCGGTGGGGAGCAAGCTATGCCTCTCCAGGTTCTCCCGTAGCTCTACATGTCCTGTACTGACTTGAGTGTGAGGTAAACTGTGCTACGTCGTGTCTCCCCCATCTGTAGCACTGTTGTCGGCCAGTGCGTCAGCATGCAGACCGTGGCGAAGGACAGAATTAATTAGGTGATCGAGACAAGAAAGTCTCCTATATGGTTCCAGGGCTTTGATTACGTTGCTGCCTTGATCTGTTACCCACACTATTCGGCTGAGGAAGCAGCTAGGGTCGAGTTTAGGTTAGAGTTTTTTTTTTTTTTTACATTTCTTTATTCGGATCCATTTGTGATCCATTCCTTTCTGAATAAACAAACAGCGCAGTTTACATGCTTCGTCCTTGTTGCATTATTCATTAAGATAATTCTAAAGAGATTTCTGTAGTTCAAACAACCCAGAAATGTAGTTGAGAACGTCAGTTACAGTGCCTTGCGAAAGTATTCGGCCCCCTTGAACTTTTCAACCTTTTGCCACATTTCAGGCTTCAAACATAAAGATATAAAACTGTAATTTTTTGTTAAGAATCAACAAGTGGGACACAATCATAAAGTGGAACGAAATTTATTGGCTATTTCAAACTTTTTTAACAGATAAAAAACTGAAAAATTGGACGTGCAAAATTATTCAGCCCCTTTACTTTCAGTGCATTAAACGCTCTCCAGAAGTTCAGTGAGGATCTCTGAATGATCCAATGTTGACCTAAATGACTAATGATGAAAAATAGAATCCACCTGTGTGTAATCAAGTCTCCGTATAATGCACCTGCTCTGTGATAGTCTCAGAGGTCCGTTTAAAGAGCAGAGAGCATCATGAAGAACAAGGAACACACCAGGCAGGTCCCAGATACTGTTGTGGAGAAGTTTAAAGCCGGATTTGGATACAAAAAGATTTCCCAAGCTTTAAACATCCCAAGGAGCACTGTGCAAGCGATAATATTGAAATGGAAGGAGTATCAGACCACTGCAAATCTACGAAGACCCGGCCGTCCCTCTAAACTTTCAGCTCATACAAGGAGAAGACTGATCAGAGATGCAGCCAAGAGGCCCATGATCACTCTGGATGAACTGCAGAGATCTACAGCTGAGGTGGGAGACTCTGTCGATAGGACAACAATCAGTCGTATACTGCACAAATCTGGCCTTTATGGAAGAGTGGCAAGAAGAAAGCCATTTCTTAAAGATATCCATAAAAAGTGTCGTTTAAGGTTTGCCACAAGCCACCTGGGAGACACACCAAACATGTGGAAGAAGGTGCTCTGGTCAGATGAAACCAAAATCAAACTTTTTGGCAACAATGCAAAACGTTATGTTTGGCGTAAAAGCAACACAGCTCATCACCCTGAACACACCATCCCCACTGTCAAACATGGTGGTGGCAGCATCATGGTTTGGGCCTGCTTTTCTTCAGCAGGGACAGGGAAGATGGTTAAAATTGATGGGAAGATGGATGGAGCCAAATACAGGACCATTCTGGAAGAAAACCTGATGGAGTCTGCAAAAGACCTGAGACTGGGACGGAGATTTGTCTTCCAACAAGACAATGATCCAAAACAAAGCAAAATCTACAATGGAATGGTTCACAAATAAACATATCCAGGTGTTAGAATGGCCAAGTCAAAGTCCAGACCTGAATCCAATCGAGAATCTGTGGAAAGAACTGAAAACTGCTGTTCACAAACGCTCTCCATCCAACCTCACTGAGCTCCAGCTGTTTTGCAAGGAGGAATGGGCAAAAATTTCAGTCTCTCGATGTGCAAAACTGATAGAGACATACCCCAAGAGACTTACAGCTGTAATCGCAGCAAAAGGTGGCGCTACAAAGTATTAACTTAAGAGGGCTGAATAACTTTGCACGCCCAATTTTTCAGTTTTTTATCTGTTAAAACAGTTTGAAATATCCAATAAATTTCGTTCCACTTCAGGATTGTGTCCCACTTGTTGTTGATTCTTCACAAAAAATTTTTGTTTTATATCTTTATGTTTGAAGCCTGAAATGTGGCAAAAGGTCGAAAAGTTCAAGGGGGCCGAATACTTTCGCAAGGCACTGTATAACGGCCCACGTATTAAAAACATGTTGGGTTTAAATCGGGCCCATAATTACAGTTAATGTGTCGGGCCGGGCTCGGACACAACATGCACGGGCTCAGGTAGGGTCGGGCTTGAGTTTTTTGGGCCTGATCTTAACTCTACCTAGCCTCACCTCTAGTAGCACAAGCAGGCTGTTGGTGGCCATTTACATAATTGTGGTAAATATGTAAGTGATTTATTTGACTGAGTTTGCAGTGCTGGCTGTAGAATTAATGGTTATTCTTGTTAATTAAATAATGTGCAGGTAGCAGTCATTAATATGAATTTGCCTTCGCTCTGCGAATACAAGGTTGGGAAACGCTTGTTTTGCACTCGTGTTACAGAACATCTAACGTCCTCATGTGAAGTTCTGTAGAATACTGTTGTATTTTTATTTTTTTTAGACATTTTCCCCCAACCTCAAACCTGTCACTGCATTATCAAACAGTGAATAGCTCTAAGAAATTCAATCTAACCCATGTGAATACTTCTTAAATATTACTTTTTAAAATGATTTATCTAACGTTTAGTATGGCAGATAGCATGAGTGAGGTCTCTGCTTGGAAAAGTGATTTTATTCTCTCCATATTGGTTTTCTCTGCCAGACGGAAGAAACAGAAGATGAAATGTTCAGGGGTCTCATTTATAAAACTGTGCGTAGGCTCCTTACTAAAAGTGGATGTACGCCCAAAAGCCCAAAATGGCGTACGCCAAAAAAAAGTCAGATTTATAAAACCGTGTGTACGCACACCTGTAAGCAATGTTCCCTTTATAAATCAGAGATTACCCACAAGTATGCATACGTGAATCAGCCTCTTATCCCGCCCTGTACACGCCCATTTTTAACCATAAATAGTCAATGCAAAGCACCTCGTGAATGTTGATCAGTATATGAATGACACTGGCAGTTGTTAAACCGAATCATGATGACTGGCGGAGAAAAAGCTAAAAACTTCACAAACGTTCAGGAATTGCTGCAAACTGAATTATAATTTTGGCCTGTTCTTGCACAGCGTAGGGAAACCTGATCTATAACTACATGTATTAATAATACGTCCAAAACGGCAGGCATTACGGCACTCGGGGATAGCTTCGATATACCAGACATATATAAGATTTAACAGAATTAAACATATTATATCCAAAAAAGCCTTAGTGATAAAGTTGAAGATTATGTATAATATTTATAAAGAAACACTTAGCTGTCTGCCATTTCCCTCTGGAAACAGCCGGTGGCCCCCAGGGTGACGGGGACCTGTATTTGGACCGGGATGGCACGGTTCCGGCGCGTTGCCCTCTCTACTGGACCCAATTCAGTACATAGATCCAAGAGATCAGCTTTGGGGAATTTAAATCAGCATATTAGCCAGTCATCGTCATGGTCTCTGAAGCCTCTTTTTCTCCTGATTCTTCCATTAGCGTGTCCTCCTGCAGGGCCAGCAGTGCCATCATGCAGCATTACGCACGGGTTCACCGCAGTATTTATAGGTTTACAACAATTTGTGATTGTTAACACCTTGCCAAAATCACAGTCAAATCAAACAAATCAACTAGTGGTATCCCCCACACCACCCCGAGATACAATTTGAAAGCAAAAGAAAGTCTAAAAGGTAAACACACTTTTCTTCATGCAGGTTTTGTCACAAACAGTATTATAGTTAGGACTGATAACGAGGACATTAAGGGTAACGATTGCGCGAGAGCTTAACAGCTTTATTTTCAGACTTTGACATTTGATGATATATGCAGAGTATTAAAGACATATTTAGTTATTTACACTGTGTTCTGCCGTTACCTAATGCTAGGGTGTTTGATGCTATCCTGTATTCCATGCAGTCGGGCCATCTCCTCCTCCTGCGCTCCGTAGCGGACAATGTGACAGTGAGACAGCGCCGATTAAACATTAAGAACACATTTTTATTTAAGATTTGAGTTGAACAATTATCACTCAGTACAATCGCAAATAACACTGCTGGATTTAATCTTCATGGTAACGTGGATGATATGGAGTGAAAAAAAGTGCGTGAGGGATCAATACTTGAACATATGAGTAATTGTTATTCCCACATTTACTTTCTGCAGTCTGACTTCAGTTCACCACCTCACCATCTGCGTTTCCAATTCCTATTTTGTCTCCAAAATGTGCGTAAGCATGGGTCAGAGTTTGCGTGGAGGACCACACATTCTCCCGTCAAGTTTGTTTTTTATAAATCACAACCTTTGCGTGAGAAGTGGCGTACGCACATTTTCAGCCCCGTTTTGTGCGTACGCCACGTTTATAAATGGGACCCCTGTTCTCTGCAGGCCACATATAAAAATGCTATGGACAAAGTTAGTCAAAGTCTACTCAGAGTAAACAAAGGTTGTTATTAATGTCCCAGTGTGGCTAACCTGGCGTAAACCAATTTGCATAATCGCTCCACTTTATTTTCCTCAACTTGTTTTTTCTGTTTTTTTCCATCAGTCTTTTCGTCTTGTTTTGTCCTTTTGGTTGTTTTTCTTTGCTTGCCTCTCTCTCTGAGGTATCGATGTGTGAGAGACAGAAGGGTCTGCATCTTAAGGTTGTTTAATGCAATTAACTTGACCACTGGGTTTTGTGTGTGTGTGTGTGTGTGTGTGTGTGTGTGTGTGTGTGTGTGTGTGTGTATAAACATGCGTTTGTGCCTTTCTTCAACATCAATGGACAAATCAAACTTTTGTGTGTGTGCACATACACATAATGTACCTCTTGACTCCCTTATTTTCTAGACCAGTGGCTGAATCATGTTTCAAGTGGAAAAAACAAAGGGTATCAAGTCACCTCGACCACACACACACACACACACACACACACACACACACACACACACACACACACACACACACACACAGCGTCACAGAGTTAGTCTGTCCCCATATGTTAGTTTGAGTCCCTGCTCATCACACAGTAAACAATGTATACTATAGTATATACATCAACAATGAAAGCTAAAAAGAATAAAATCTCTTGAATTTAAATATAATGTGAAAAGGCTGTTGTGTTCCCTGGGTCCTGCTGTTCTCTTGATGACATAAAACTAGACCACATGTAGAAGCATCCGTCCTTTAACAGCTGAAAATGACTGAGATTATCATCCTAAACCAACTTGCCTGTTGTCTCAGTCTCTGTAGGACAAACAGACAGGAGGGGACACCATGTCTCCTGCAGGCTTTTGGGAGACTGTGGTGGGCCGTCCTCGGGCCCTCTAGTGGGTTCCGGCAGCATGCTCCCCCAGGAGAACATTTTTGTAATTTTTTTAATTAAATGCCTCACTCTGGTGCACTTTGGGAGTAAAATGAAGAGGCTAGATCTAAGAAGAACGTTGTGCTAATAGCTGGGAACATAGCTACATTTAAAAAAATCGTGAGTTGCTGTACACATTGGCAGGTTCAGCTATTTCCAGGTACATAGGTGGGACTTCTTAATGTGGGACTTGGTTTCGGCAATTCCAAATTGATACTGTAGAAATGCTTGGTTTTGAGCCTGTATGTAGTCAGAGATGCCCTGAACTGAAATATTAATACTAATATATTGTCTTCCATTTGACCATGCATCGTCCTCCCGGGTCAAAACTGAAAATCACTTTTTCTACGTTTTTGTCTCTTCTTTTCAATGTTTTTGGCATTTTGACGTTCCTTTCACTACCATATATAAACACCACTAACACCTACTCATTACTAGATTTACACTTATTTTTGGAATTCATGGTCAATAAACCTCATTTATAGGAAATTATACCTTATACTTGAGTTAAAAAGCAGAAATTATGATTTTTTTAGACTTATATTAAAGGAAGGATAATCACAGAATGGCATACGTTCAGTCAAGATACTGTTTAGAAAAATTTCTATTTTTTTTTTCAAATGCTAAAAAAATTCAATCAAAGTATAGATTTTTGTTGGGGATATACATGTATTTGGTACATACTCTGTGTTAACACCTTATTTTGAAAAGCAGATGTAGTCATATGGGTATACTGGACTGTTTCAATGCATTTATTATAAAAAGTCAGAATACAGGGGCACTTCAGTGGAGGCTGGTTTGACCCCAGCAAGGAAATGCGAGTGCAAGCTGGCTTGATGCAGAAACATCAGACGCTGCCTCTGGACCACCCGGAGGAACAGGATGTGCTCCAGTTTGGCTCATTGAGAAAAAGGCAGCGGTCAAGCTGGCTGTCACTCGCATCTCTGTGGTCAAATCAGCCACTGCTAGAGTCAGAGACAGACAGAGGCAGAGCAGAGAAAAGTATCAGCGCAAAGAGTAAACGTATTAACACAGCGTCGCTCACATAGCAATGACTGGAAAACGAATTAACCCCTGTGTTGTCCTCGAGTCAAATTTCACCCGTTTTCTAAGTTTTTAATATCAGAAATATGGGTTTCTTTCAACTAAATTGCCCAAAACTAACACGGATGCATGGATGGTTCTTGTATGGAACCCATACAACATTTTAACAAAATTAATGATTAGTCCAATACATTTTAGGTGTTTTATTCAATTTGAATAGCATTTGAAAAAAAATGTTTAAAAGGTTTGAAGACAGTATCCTGACTTTGACAGTCTGAGATCCACTCAACATCCTCTGATCTTAACTAATAGTCAAAATAATTCATAATTTCTCCTTTAACTTAAAATGTTTTATGTCATATAAATTAGGTTTATTGACCATGAGCTTAAAAAAAGCAACAAAAACATTGAAAAAAAAACGCCAAAAAAAAGTTAATTTTCATTGTATGTCAATCATTCGATTATTTTTACTCTTCAAGCACTTGCCCGATAGAGCAACTGCTTGACTGTATTAAATGTTACTGCCGGGCCATGAGGCAATCCTTATTGTTGGTCTCTGCATAAACACATAAATGGTGATGACATGGCAAAGAAATGCTCAACCACAAAGCCTGGGGATGACTGACTGGGAGTGAGCGATGCTACATAAAAGTCTGTACTGTAGATCAAGAAAACCCAAGGTAAGATCTTAAAGGACAATTCCTGGCACAAAATGAACCTAGGGGTTAATAACACATGGGTTATTGTGACCGAATGGACCAGTTTTATCACAAACCGCTAATTAGCTTGTAACGCTGGTAGTCGGGGCACGGGTAAAGTAAAATAGCACCACACTATCCACCTCCGTGGAAGTGTGGTGCTATTTTGAGCCTTGTTAGTGGTATAAAATAGCGATTTCTTTTTACTTTACCCGTGCCCCGACTACTAGACTTACAAGCTAATTAGCGGTTCGCGCTAAAACTGGTCACATTCGATTAGCATCAAAACATATCACAGAGAACGGTCAACTTGGTACACGTGTTATTAACCCCTAGGTTTATTTTGCGCCGGAATTGTCCTTCAACTATAATGTATTCGGTTTTGTGACTATAATGTCAGACATGTCAGGGTCACAGACTGGTGGCATCATGTATCAATGCACTATATATTTGTACTTCAAAACATCTAAATCACTTTCTTAGACCAGGTTACAATGCTGAAATATATGTATATGGCTTCTTTGTTTTACCACGCTCTTGGACCATTTTGTAGTACTTTACCTCTGTGTAGATAGACTGAATTAAATTAAAACCAAAGCGTGGGGATGTGTGATAAGGGAGTATACAACCCACATTTCATTGACATGATTTATCAGTTCAGGGACTCACTAACTGTGCTGTCTGTTATGCTTCTTCATAGACTTTTTCCACTGTATTATCCAGACAAAAAAAATCCAAATATTCCTAAAAACAGTACTGACAAATGCCTCATTACAGCCTGTTTGAATGTTGTGTATAATTTTAACAGCAAACGGTCTTTATACAACCAAATAAGTTAATGGTTTTGCTGTTGGTGGCATACATTTGCATCAATATGGATGTATTCCTGACGTTATTTGTCAAAAACACATTCCCTTTAATGTGTTAATGCTTTTTCTACAAGGATTTGTCAGGTATGATAATTATTTTAAAGTCCAAAACATGTCTTGGAGAATTAAATTTTATACAGTAAGTGTCAAAACACCACGGCTGTTCTGTATGTAGGAAGAAATCTTTCTTTGAATGGGATTTTCCACAGAAGTGTTACAAAAGCAGTTAAAAGATCTCGGAGAACAAAGCTACACAAAGCAGTTCAACACAGTTCCAAAGGTGTAACGACACACACAAGCATATATACATTTTCTAACAATTGCTCCATTCACTTCGGTGATGTGAGAGTAGATAGATAAGAAAGAGGCACCAGAGGAGAGGAGGATCGGTTCACGTACATAAATAATGGAACAATCTCTGATACCAATGTGTAATACCAATTAAAACAGACGAGAGAGGCTTTTACCAGAGTTTTCACAGAATGGACAGGAACAGATCGACAACCAAAGAAAGTCTCAGTAGCCTAGTTCAGCAGTTGTATGACAAGATCATCGCATGCGTCTTGGATGGATCGATCTATCTATCTATCTATCTATCTATCTATCTATCTATCTATCTATCTATCTATCAGGTGTGAATCTTCACTGATCTTCCGATTCGATTACGATTATCAAACAGCGATTCGATATCTTGATGCATCACGATGCGTCAAATACATTTTTCTATTAAAGCCATGTAGGATATTTAATTCATAGCTTTTCAAGCTTCAAAAGCAAAACATTCTGCAGTGCTCTAATAATAAATAAATTGGATACATAAAACTACAGCACTGAGCACATGGCACTTCCTGAATGTGCAAAACATACCAGAATATGTAAACAGAAAGGTTGTTAGGCCTACATTAAATAATTATGTAAACAGAGATAATCAATTATGGCCCGGCCGATTATCGATGCAGCATCGTCCACGTTGCGATGCATCGATTAATTTCAACACCTCTAATAGATAGATAGATAGATAGATAGATAGAGAGATAGAGAGATAGAGAGATAGAGAGATAGAGAGATTGGCACTGCTGTCAAGTGAGGAAAGCTCCCCGCACTCTGATACAATGACCTCTTAAAATTTCAACTGTGCCAAGTACCATTAATTGGTTTGGCACAGTTTTTAAACCTAGACGATGAATGCTAAAACTGGCATCATGCAACTTTTAAATGTTACAGTGAATGATGCCTGAACTCTTTTAAATAAATGAATCCTCCTTCACAAAACACCCCAAAAAAACAACACTGGGATATTCTGTTCTTAGAGTTGTTTGTCCCTCTGTGTGTCCCGCCATCTCTGTCTCGTTAGGTTGCAAAGTCATGTTAATGGGAAGTGTGTGTGTGTGAGAGAGAGAGAGTAGTAACCTCATCGAGCCCATCTGTCTTTGGAGAACAGAGCCAATTTCACAATGATTTAGGAGGTGAGTCTCTAACTAGGTCATGGGCCCTTAACGCATGCACAAAAACACACACACACACACACACACACACACACACACACACACACACACACACACACACACACACACACACACACACACACACACACACACACACACACACACACACACACACACACACACTGTGTCAAATTGGGAAAGAGCAAAAGATGGAACAGGAGGAAGAGAGAATACAAGTATAAGAGATGAAGGGAAGAACACTGAAAGAAATGAAAGGGATGGAGAGAAAACAGAAGACAGAAAAACAGTGACAGAGTGACAGGCAGACAAACAAAAGAAGAGAGGGATATGAATAGAGATGAGACTGAGGGAGGAAGGTGAGAGACAGGCTGTAAAAAATGTAGACAGTGGGTTGGAAGAGAAAGACAAAGAATTGTTGTGTCCTGCGTCCTATAGAGAGGGTGTGTGTGTGTGTGTGTGTGTGTGTGTGTGTGTGTGTAAAACTGTCATGCAGTGGGAAGTAATGTTGCATTAGGCTTAACACTATTCCAATGAGGTTACAAATATTTTGCATCACGGCAAATCCCCTCTTTTTGTCTCTCTGTCTCTCTTCCTGCCTCTCTCTCACATGCAGACACAAACGCACACAAATACACATCTTAACACAGAAATCCTCAGCAGTGTTAAATTTAGCCTGAATGCTATGTACTTTGCTAACACACATTTTACTTTAAAATGCCTCTGAAATATGGATGGGACTGAAAAATGGCTACGGGTGGAAAGAGACTGTGGAAAAGAGAAAGAAGGGGGGAGGGAGAGAGAGAGAGAGAGAGAGAGAGAGAGAGAGAGAGAGAGAGAGAGAGAGAGAGAGAGAGAGAGAGAGAGAGCGAGAAACTGGGGTTATAATGAAGAATTGGATGAGACAAAGTATGCAGAAGAACAAGATTAGACAATGATGTCACATACAGGAGATTTAGAAAATGGCTGCTAACTGGATTATCTCAGATTTAGCAACGAACAGAGAGAAAGAAAGTTACAGAGCACATTGTAAAGGTGTGCTCAGAATGAGCTGCTAAAACTGCTTACAAGGTCTACGAAAAGAGGGAAGTGGAGGAGAACAGGTGCTTATTCGCTCTAAAGGGTGTAAATTGAGGCAGACAAACGAGAATGAGTTGCAAGCGTTTCAATTCTTACTAATAAAAGCTAGCATGTAGCTAGTGGGTACGGCGAACACCTGTAGTCTGTGGCCTACAGTTGGTTCATTGGTTGTTTCTGGCATATAAACACAAACTGTTCGGTGTTCACATTTACCCAAATTACAGTAAATGACCAATGGAAATGCTGTGTCAGCAGTGCCTCAAAGTTTTAGTTACACTAAAACCAGGGCCAATTTTCAACAACCTGGTGTGAAATTCTCTTTTTGGAGGGGGTTTCTCATGTATGATGTAAAATATTTCAGGGAGGCAGAAACATCCGCGATGAAATGCTGCGACTAATGCCAAAAATAATAGATGTGAATGCCATTTTACTGACACTGTCATTTCAGACCTCAGTGAGGACATTTTGCTGTATGCAGTTATATCTGTGGATTCCGGGAAGAGGTAATTGCTGTTGATTTTATTTTGCACGCCTTTTTTGCTGTGTTAGCATCACAAATTAATTCCATTCATCTAATTTGTATTAAAGGTGGAAGAGGAAAAGAGACGGCTTTCACAAAGCACTCAAGGTCATTTTCCCCAGTAATTTGTGTGAACTGACCCTTGAAATGGGCCAGATTACAGTATTTTAGAAAGGACAAAGTTCACCTCTGTGAAACCCTGTTACATCACAAAATACAACCTGAAATATAATTCTACATCATCCCAAATATAACATGAAAATGTACCTTCCCTACCAGCTACAAGGGCACCCCGATTAACAATAATTTCAACAATATATTTTGAATCAATATTTGCTGGAGCATATAGCAAATGAGCTATGTACACTATTTTAGTTGTGCCTTCACATTACATTTACTGTCAGTAATGGTCTAAATTGAACAGAACTTGTGCATAATCTCTGTGGTTAGGTCACATGTCCCTTTTATATTGCAAGTCAAATTTGTTATTACATTTAAATTTATGTCGGGAGATCTTTTAAAGAAGACATATTGGGGACAGATTATTCAAATCATAACATATGGCATGTCTTCAGTGATATCCTTGGTTTGCTTTTATTATCCGTTTCCTAACATGTACGACCAGCTGTCCACACATTTTGATTTCCTCCCCGTATTACACACACCTAAAGATAGGAGCTCATATACAATACTCCTGCTCGTTTTTACTTGCACACACACACACACACACACACACACACACACACACACACACACACACACACACACACACACACACACACACACACACACACACACACACACACACACACACACACACACACACACACACACACACACACACACACACACAGCTGTGGTATGGTATGTAGCAGATTGCTCCTGAAGGCAGCTCAGGGCTGATGGAGCTCTCAACTGTGGGATATGACCGATATAAAAAAACAAGATTAGAGAGTTCAGCCTGTCTGTTTCTCGTACTCTACATCTTTCTCTCTCCATTTCCTCTATCAGTCTATTTATCTTCTAATTAGTACATCTTACATCCATTTATCTATAGTTTGAAGTGTATGTCTCCCTACAGCTTGACTTTAAAACTTGAGATGTAACAAGACTCAAGAGTCTACAGCCACGCTAGCGGCTCTATGAGGATGTACTGCTTTGAGCTAAATGCCAACATCAGAATGACAGAGCCAGATTCTTCATTAATTCCCCTTTCTACATTTATTTCACTCAGTTGTCCTAAATGGTTTCTTTCTCTTTGTTCTGTTTTTCTGAATCTTTTTTTGTCTCCGTTCCGCCCCACATCTCTCTCCCTCTTCTCCACTCACCCTGAGTGATCTCTGCTCTGACCCGATCCGACCTGTTCTACCCAACCAACCATGCATTTGCTTTATTCCTTTGTGCGTCTATGCATTTGCTTAAGTATATTTGTGTCTCCCTGTGTGATCTATTCTTTGGCTATTGGCCCCCAGGCTACAGCAGTGATACTATATGACTCTGTACACACGACATCGACATATACCATCACGCCCCTCCTCCTCTCTCCCACAATCAGGAGCTGGGAAAATTGACATTAATGGGCTGAAGGCATCACATAGACTGCCCCAAAATCCACTAAAATCATTTTGAAGATGCTATAATCACACAGGGTTTTAACTGAATACCTGCTGATAATAGCCTGCCATTGCCAGACATAATCAAAAAATACAAAATAGTCTGGAACCTCTCCATTTATTGTTGTTTCCAAGAGCCGTTATCATGGAGCATAGACCAAAATGCCTCTGGATGCAGTTGGATAGACCTACAGCCAATCAGAGAAATATATCTATGAACGAGTGATGCCGTTTTTCCCATCAGAATTTGAAGAAAGGTGTTTCCTAATTAACCTGACGTCGTCAGACCAAATCACAAATGCGATAGTGGCTTCAACATAAATTTCCACATCAGCTGCATCCGTCTTGGCGGTTTTCAAAAATGTCTGAATGGCACTCCTCTTGTCTCAAACACACCTCATAATACATAAACGGTTGTGGCCCAGCAGATTATTATTGGTTATTGGAAATCAGTCCAAAGCAGAGGGGGAACCAGACATCTGCCAGAGCAAATACAACTTGAGCTTGCAGATTCATCTACTGGGGCCAGCTGCTTTTTGTATTTCTGTCCACTATACTGTATTGGCCTGAATCTTTTTTTTTTATCATCAAATTTGAAAAAATGTCGGGTGGTATTTTCGAGGACTAGCCAAAAGTCTTTTTTTCCAAGTTAAAGTGTATTTTTTAGTTAGTCAGCCATACAAGTGTTTAATCAGTCCAGTTTACTGTACAGGAGTTTCTGGCCGTTTGTGTGACGGGTTTGGCTGCAGCAGAGGAAATTTTTATTCCTGACGACTTAAAATGAGTCGAAAGTGCAGGAACAGACTGGGAATGAAGCTTCTGTCAGGCGGCCAAGAATCACTGTAGTCACAGAATGCCATGATACAGAGCTCAAACAGACAGTCAAAAAAAATGATAACAGATAATCAGAATGCTTCCAAGCGCCCGACAAGAGAAGATGTGGATAAAGGACTGACAGACAAGCAACACAGATGTGGGATTTACTTCTTGCTTTCATCCCGACTGAACTAGGCCCTTAGCGATGGGGAGTGAGGAAGACAAAAACAGGGTGGGATAGCTGGCTAAATTAACATTCGATTTGTCTTCTATCTATACAGCTAGCTAACGTTAACGCTAACGTTAGCTGGCGAACTTAATCGTGGGTTAGCCCAGGGCCATTTAACGTTAACTCTACATTGATCAAAACAATTATACTTAAAATAACTTCATGAACGTGTTAAACAATATTGTAACCTTATAACGTTAACGTTCCCCACAGAGCATTAGCATGAGCTAACGCTAACGTTACTTGTCAACGTAGCACATTACGTTAAGCTGGATCAATCAATATTGAAATGTATCAATAAATAAGATCTCTGCTGAAGATGTATTACGGTTACTGAGTATTATTCTGTGACATTGTATGATTTACAATTACTCTCGAACGTATCATCTGGGTGCCGTGTTTTAACGGAAGTTAGAGGAACCAGAAGGGTCAAAGGTTTTAGGACGCCACTGACAGGCGACTAAATGAAACGACCCGTGTCATTAAAATAAAATAACAGATTTCTCTTGGTTTGAACGTTGCTGGAAACATTTAGGATAGTGTAAGTACACAACTCAACAAAATATATAACATAGGTATAGTCATTTAGACATTTTAATGCAGAAATGTTACATATTGTACCTTTAAGGAAAAACTCAGAAGCAGCACAACTGGTATTCACAAACGTGAAGAAGGTTCAGGCAAACAGTACAGTTTAAACGCAATGTGTATTGTGCAGTGTCATCCCCAACTCTGAAGTTCCTC
This sequence comes from Zingel zingel, assembly GCA_023566125.1. Taxonomy (NCBI): domain Eukaryota; kingdom Metazoa; phylum Chordata; class Actinopteri; order Perciformes; family Percidae; genus Zingel; species Zingel zingel. The sequence continues at coordinate 4,879,766 of CM042323.1, forward strand.
TCTTCCTGCCGGTGTATTTAAACTCATGCTGAAGGCGTTACGTTTAGCTGACCCTAGGCCTGAAACAATTATTACATAATTGTCCAACCGCAATTTTTTTTACGTAATCACGTTTTCTTTTGTTTAACCGCAATTATGGTCATACACTTTTAATAATAATCTGAGCCTGTCAGTGGCAAAAACAATCACTTCGAGGGCGCACACTATTTGCCTCTATGAGCTGTGAGCCACAGCCGCTGCTGACTGTATTGATAAGTGGGATGAATCAGAGGACCAAAATGCAAAAACAAAATTCCAGTTCTCAGAATACTAGCATATACTTGTCCCACGCAGCATCTTTGCCTCACGTCTCTCCCCCAAAACATCCCATAGGTAAGAATGTACAGTAGCATTGTACATACAAGTGATTACCCCAGATTTACAAAGTGTACCCTTCCCTCGGGTGCAGCAGTTAATTAAAAGCTGTAAATGTTTAAAAAACTAAACGTAAGAAGCTTTCAATGAAGCACATTGAGAGTGTGACATTTAGAACATATCCTTCCTATTGAGGGTTTTTCCTCAATCTCACAGACAACTTTGGGTCTATTTCCAGTACTTCTTTTCAGCTATGTGTATTTTCCTGGAGTCAACATCATAGCCAGCAGCTGATCTGAAGGCTCTGCGTGTGTCTTTACTTTAATCTCCATTTAATGTTGAAAGCAGGGCGATAAAACCTGCTGCCAAGAGACACAGACCTAACTACAGGATCAAGGACAGAGATGTTTAGCCAAGGCCTGGCACACACTGACAGATGTCTTAGGGACTGCTTTCACTGAAAATAATTTACAGTCTAAGCGTGCTGTCAGAAACACTGAGCTGAAATTGAAGAAATCCTATGCTTCCACCATGTGAGATGGATTCTTTATTACAGCAAATGTCGCTGCTAAAAATGCTCAAGTGCCATGACACAGTATATCTTACACAAATCTCTGTTTCCTTTTCTAGCGAGATAGTTTAGTCAGATGTAAAAAATGCACATACACACACATTTATATATGCACACAGACACACACCAATCTTGCCGTGGGTGATGAGCATTGGCCTGGAATGGCCAGAGCATTGGCTTGGAGCTGTGTGTGTGTGTGTGTGTGTGTGTGTGTGTGTGTGTGTGTGTGTGTGTGTGTAAAAATGGAGAGAAAAGAGGCAGACAGAGAGAGTCAAAGATCTAAATGTGGAGAAATATAGAGAGGCTGAATGAGGAATGAAAGTAATAAGAGTCAGAGAGATATTCTGGCTTCCTAGATAAATTGGCCTCACAGCACTTTGTGTGTGCAGCATCAGGCACACACACACACACACACACACACACACACACACACACACACACACACACACACACACACACACACACACACACACACACACACACACACACACACACACACACACACACACACACACACACACACACACACACACACACACACACACACACACACACACACAGAGTTAGTCTGTCCCCAAAATGAAGCTTAAAACAACAGGGATATAATGGAAGGTGGACAAAAAAACCTTACTAGTGTACAGTAAGAACAATCAAACTGATGGACAGTATTTCAGTATGGTGTGTCATATTGGTGGTTGTTTGCCTTATGACAATAAAACAACCCACAGTCTTGGGTTGTTGGGCAAACCTGATAATTTACCACGCTATGTAAATTCAGACTGATGACATAATACATCTCTTTATACACATATTTGCATAATGTGTTTTCCCTTGGAGCATGAGATGTACCCACATCCTGTCTTTAGAAGTCAGTTTCTCTTGTCTATTTTTATCCTCTACAACATGGTTCCCTACCTGGAATTTGTTGATTTATGTCACCTGGGCATCTGTGCCATTTGATGTGTAATGCAACATCTGAAGAAATGAGTGGGCTGAATCTGATCTTATGGCTGTGTTTGTGCCAATTTGTTAATGTTTGTTTATATATATGAACTACACTATGTTAGCAAAGGTCACTACTCTCACAAACTGAAAGCATTGATCTTTTAGTATTTTATATAACAAAATACAACAATAGTACGGTAAACCTCTTTGTAGCACTAACTTTTTATGTTGTAATCATAGAAATAAAATGGATAGAAAGGACATTGAGCCGCTTGCCGTGGTCATTTGACTAGTACAAAAGACAATGGCGATTGTTGATAGCCGTGAAGTGTGTCACAGCTCGATAGGAGGATTGCTAGCCAAAACAGCTTGGGAGATGTTCTCACGAGCAGCGGGGAGTGAGGCGGAGGGACGGCAGCGGACCATTAGACCCAGGCCACTGTTTGGCTCATTTACCGTAACAAATACAGCATGAAAGCACAGCGGAATCAGCAAGCCAACCATCCAACCAGCAACGGTTTGCTAGTTAGCTATCTTGCTAACTCCGACACGTCCGCACGCCACACCAGTCAGAGCACAGAAAAGAAGCCAAAATTGTCACTCATCTGGCGATAGCAATGCGGATGAAGCACTAATTTTGTTAAATTTAACTCATTTAGCGGCCCGCTCTCTGCGCCTCTTAACATACTACTCTACTTCACGTTTGGTCGTTACTGCAAAACCTACACATACACATCAAAACGGCTGCCGCTCTGAACATTTTCCTGCGTTATTTTGAATGGGAATGTCCTTTCTATCCATTTTATTTTTATGATTCTAATACTCATTCCATCTTTTGAGCTCTTGCTCTCTTTTAGCAAGAGACAAAAAGGATCATATATCAACATAGTGTTTAGCACTGGTTTAGGTACAATCTAAAAAATTCCAACGTGACAACTCAACATGGTAGCCAACAGAAACTATTTCCTTAACAGTACTTACACAATAAACTCACAGGCAGATAATGTGAGTTATCTTCCTCCATAGGAGAGTAGATGAAGGGAACTGAGGAAAAGTGGTGTTGAATAATTCCTTGACAAATGAAGCAATGACTGTTCATATTGACTACTTAACAAAAAGGTTGCTGTACATTTCAACCAGAGCACAAAGTTTGAGATGAAAAAGACCCTGACCTTGGTTCTGGGACTCAAAATGTAAGAGATATGGAGCAATAAATGCAAGACAGCATGCTCTAAAAAGGATATTGTTCAAGGCATATGCACTTTTACTCTATGCTGCTTCTCATAGCACATCACGTTATGTCAGACTAGAAAATCACTCTCTCTGTGTGTGTGTGTGTGTGTGTGTGTGTGTGTGTGTGTGTGTGTGTGTGTGTGTGTGTGTGTGTGTGTGTGTGTGTGTGTGTGTGTAGCATTGCCACAGTATCTGGATGTGTTTAGCAAAGGCAGGGTGCATGATACAGTGTGTGTATCATATAAAATAAGCACACCATGTTGTCATTCCTCACAGACACCAACATGCATTTTGCATTACCCAAACACACTCTTACATACACAGTACAAAAGTGCAGATGGAGGTCAGCTTAAACTCTGAACAACAAAGTGCAGATGTTACTGCAGAGTCAACGTTAAGTAAAAAGCCACTAAAGCTTTAAACATTGTTTAATCTGGGAATAAAACAAATAGACCAAATAGAAATGTACACAAAATGGTGCCATGAATTTGAATGCACTCCGTTGTTTAAGGGTAGAGTTGTATTGCACAAAGAGGAAACTTTAAAAGTGCTGTAGTAATGACAAATGATGTATTGCTGAGTCTAAGCATCTGTCAAAATAATGGATGTTCTGGAGTCACTGAGAGATCCATTGTATATTGAAAGCAGGCAGATTCCATATTCCTGCCATGGTTTAAGTCCGCTCTCTGTCTTTGATGCAGTCAGTTTACCCAAAACCACTCTAAGTGGTGTAATGCACATATAATTAATCAATTCTGTAAAATGAATTGATAACATAAAATTGATACCCTAGTACTGTTGGCAAACTGCCTGAGTCTGCCTGACTCAATGGACACCAAATACTTTTTTAATTTACATGTTTGTACTGTCGAAGAGTTGACAGACCCCATCCTTACCTATCTGTATTGTCCATGACCATACCATCCCAACCCATCATATCCTGTCATGGAACAAAGAAAGCATATAACAATCTCTATTACTATTGGTAATGCCTCTTATTCTACTGCCTTTCTGGCTAGTGGTGTGCCACAGGTCTCAATTTAAGATCCACTACCGTTTTCTGTTTACCCTTGGGGAAATCATTCGCAAATATACATTTTAGTTTTTACGCCGCCAACAATGTACCAATAACACCTGGGGAAAATTGCAATATTCTCACTGTCATTAACAGCCTTGATAACATTGGCACTTGTCAATAAATGGTACTTGGGAGTCTGACCTCAGTTTTGATGCTCAAGTCTGCTTTTTCCACTTCAAAAACACTACAAAAAATTAGATCTTGTTTACCCTTTCCATCTCCTGACCTGTTGAAAGTTATCCATGCTTTTATTTAATGCTGTTCAAACTACTGTAACATGTATTCATGTTTAGACCAGAGTTCTCTCTATTGATTGCAGTTACTCCAAAATGCAGCAGCAAGGATCTTAACAAATTCAAGGAAGCATGACCACATCATGCCTATTATAGCCTCCCCTCCTTTACTGGCTTTTTAGAAATGATTTCAAAATTGTAATAATTACTGTCAAGGCCACATTAGGGCTGGGCCCCAAAATATAGCTGTAAACGTCTGGCACCTTATAAGCAGGACTGCAGCCTGAAGTCCTCTGGCGAGGCTCCCCTGGCGGTTTCTAAGTTCAGGTTAGTAACAAAAGGCTTTGCCATGATTTAATCATCATCAATTCCTATTCAATCTTATCCTTCCCTGTCATGTTCATGACCATTCAATGCTTACTCAGTCTATTGTATAGTATCCAGTCCTGTCCCAACTCATCTAATCCCATTGCATCATTCCCTATCCTATTTTTCATGGATCCATCCACCAATTCATGTAGATTGACACCATTCATTATTTCTGGCATTAAAGACACATGTTCTTCTTATGTTGCCATCATATGCTAAAACACATCTTGATTTTCTTGAATATATACGTCAAATACATTCTCTTTTCATTTCCATGTTATATAATTAATTTGTTTCTTAACCACATACTTGTGTGTGGGACCATCCATCCATCCATCCATCCATCCATCCATGCACAGTGTCCTACCTGTAACTTTAAGTTCTGTTGTCCGCCGCACCAGTCTGGAGCCATACTGTAACTCACAGGTGTAATTTCCCCCGTCGCCCTCCTCTACCTCAGGAATCCAGATGTGTGTATTGTTAATAGTGATGGAGCTTCTCCATTCAACCCGCTCACACTCCTGACAAGACACACAGACGGATCAAGTTACAACAGTCTACAGAAGACTGACAGATGTCTTTCGTACTCTAAACTTTTGTGTGTGTGTCATACCTTATACCAGGTCATCTGTGGCTGCTTGTATGGAGCCAAATAGTCTTCTATATCAGGACAGGTGATCATTTTGCCATGGGTTATCTCAGCTTTCTCCAGATGTCGGATTTTGCTGCTGAAGCATTTCCCCTCATCACTCTCTTCCACAGTCATCGACATGGACACTTTCACGCAATATGTCGAGTTCCTGAATAGATGACAACATTGGGAAAATGTTTTTGTCATGTTCTTCTACTGACATTAGCCGACATTTAAACTTTCATTTATTCATCAAAGTGTCAACAATAACAGTGATCTTCCATTTGTCCAAAACTGTAACTCTTTGTGAAACAGTGCAAGAGCTGTTTCATGGCAAAAGTATTGGTTGAAAAGTATGTGGCTATTTTGGGTATTTCGGTAAAATGATAGGCCCTCTGACATCTCAGTGTTTATTAGAAAACACTGAAGGAATTGCCATCCAAAATAAATTATAGGTTGTAAAACCTCTAACACACAAACATTATTTCATAAGAAATGAAACTCTGTAAAAGGTATATCTTTAGGGAATGTTGAGGCAGTGATGTATTCATTTTATTGCATGCATCCTATTTTGTTCATAAAGGCTTGTTTTGAAGGATCAGTAATCATGCCGGTTTAGGTTAAAAATGTCAGGGTTTGTCCACCATGACAACGAGAAATTGTTGCTATTCAGTTGTATTTAATTGCCATTAAATTTCTAACTTTAAGAAACATTGCAAAAAAAATAAATAAAAAATCTGCACACTGTCTAACTTGCAAAGGTAATGGCAATGTTTCAGTACTAGGTTAAAAGAAAAAGACCTACTTGTCCCTCTCTTCAGAATCTGTGTCATGTAATAGATGAAATCTATAAATGTACTACAAAACAGAGAGTAGCTAGTAGCTAACTTTGGTCCAAAACAGAGTAGCTAGTAGCTAAATTTGGTCCAAAACAGAGAGTAGCTGGAAGCTAAGTTTGGTACTGCAGAGTGTAGCTAGTAGCTACATTTTGTACAAAACAGAGTAACTAGTAGCTGAAGTTAGTACACAGCAGTGTAGCGTGTAGCTGAATTTGATACAAAAACAGAGTAACTGGTAGCTAAATTTGGTACAAAGCAGAGTGTAGCTAGCTAAATTTGGTTCAAAATGGAGTAGCTAGTAGTTGAAGTTGGTACCCAGCAGAGTAGCTTAGAGCTAAATTTGATCCAAAAATGAGAGTAGCTAGTAGCTAAATTTTGTTTACGATTATTTTAAAATACAAATACATTTGAAGTTACATTTATTTATGTTTTTATTGAAAATGCAATTAATTGACTATGTGTATTGTGAAAGGGACAAACAGATCATTCTTACCTGACTCTGCAGTTCCTGTTAACTCTACAGAGCGTTTTAGCATTTTTCAGTTATTTGTTTCTGGTTACAGAACACAACTTTTTGATAACGTTAGTTTTACTGCACTCATTAACTTCTTTTCCAGTTGAAGCAGGCAGCTGTTGTTCTAAAGAGCCTATTTCCCTCAGGCACTAGTGGACAACGAAAACAGAGCAGAGGATAGTGAATATTTGACTGAAATTCATCAATATCGACACAACTCCATATAAATACTATTATTGCTACATGTCTGCTGGATGTGTAAATAAGCCACTGTTTGCTAACGTGTTAGGCACAATAACCTATGAGGTGATAATAATTCAACGCTCTGTTTACAGTTTAATGCTACTTGAAAATATTACTCATAATGATGTTTTTCAAACCAGTCCTAAAGCCTACTTGTTCCACAGGGTTTACTCCTGTATTGTGTTTGCACACCTGATACAATTAGGGTCCAGCTCTTAATTGGATCAGGTGTGCAGTGACACAGCTGAAGCAATAACTTGTAAGACAGGTAGGCTCTATGGACTTGAGAAAATGTGAGTTGTTATTTTTATTGGTGCAATGTTGGAGGACAGAGATAACACACTACACCCTGCTGTCACGATGTCACATATGACAGTAGGCTATGAGCCTGGAGGCTAATCTAATGAAATAAAAAGAACAAAGTTTGAATTTTGTTATGATGTGTATGAGGCAATGTGTTGTCAACATTGTTTTGGATTTGAAGTCCTAAAATCTGCTCAAGGTGATAGTAATTGTTTGTTTGTGTGTGTGTGTGTGTGTGTGTGTGTGTGTGTGTGTGTGTGTGTGTGTGTGTGTGTGTGTGTGTGTGTTCTCCCAAGTTCACCTCCAAACACAAAAGACCACATTGATCTTTCTCTCTCTCACAGGACTCACCCATTGTCCCCTAACTATGACCTCTCATCTAAGTGGATCTAAACCACTTATCCCATCAGTGCTGTGTGTGTGCACATGTCATACAGGGGACATAGGGATTTCTTTAGTCATTGACCTAACCAAGACCACTGAGCATTGAACTGGCCTGGAAAGCCTTTTTATCCATCCATCCATCCATCTCTCAGTTTCTCTCCTCCTCATCAATCCATATCCAGCCTACAGCATCTTGTTTTCTCCTCCAGTGATTTAGTTACCTTTTCATGCTACTGTGGCTCTCTCTCTGTCTCTCTCACACACACATCATCTAGCATTTTATGAACCCTTCACATTTATTTATATTGCTTTGTGCTCAACATCACAACCTGTAATTGTACCATGAAAAATTAATACCAACGCAAGGTATGTTTAACGCAACACTTTAGTTGACTCCGCTCCTCCAGACTAAGAACGGAGGTTTTTGATCCACGTCTGCCGCCCTTGAGGTTTTTTTTTTAACTTCTCCTTTTAATGTACTGCTATTTTCAATCCTAGAAAGTAGCCCTTGCTTTTTGCAGATTTGATCGATTGGAATAGCTGTTAATGCAACACTATAGCACTTTTCCAGCTTCGGTCCCCCTACAGGTTGGAAGCGGAATTGTCCATTACCGCTGTCGTTATGTCTCATTCGAACTACAGATCCGCTACCTGATCTGGCAAACTTGCATAATGTAATGTAATGGACAATTCCGCTTCCAACCTGTAGGGGGACCGAAGCGGGGAAAGTGCTTTAGTGTTGCTTTAACAGTACAAATCATATTGCTGCAGTGTTGGTGGTTGTTGCCTCAGGTTGCCTCAGAGCATGCCTCCTGTTGCCTGCACTCCATCTGTAAAGCATTCCCTGTTCTTGGAAATATTTGTGGATTAAATACATCCGATCTTGACTGAAAATAAAACCAAAAAGCAGCAAAAAAAAAAAAAAAAAAACCACTGGGGCAAAAACATGGTACAAAAACAAGGTAAGCTAACAATGTAACATTATGAAGGGCTGTGGAACTGGATATAACATTGTTACTTTCAGTTGGCATTTATTGGTAAAAAACGAGTGTGATATAGAGATCTTCACGGGTCTACTCGGACCCTAGACCTGGTACGTGACCCGTAGGTAATACACAAAGTTTTGTTTTGATAACTTGTAAATAATGTTAACTTGTTAGCTATCAGCTGTCAAATCGGTGCCAATGGGGTCTGTGTTTCCCGGGTTTGGTCAGGCTCGAGTCCGACATTTCTCGGTTCTGCACCAGTCCGGGTCCCAGCTTTCAAATAATAGTCTGTTCCGGTTCGGTCCCAGTTAGTACATTTCCAAGTCTTTTTCGGTATGGCGCATATTTTTGGACCCATGAAAACCTCTAGTGTGATGTCCTGTTGCCCCTTAAATCTTCCTTTAGATAGAACATTTTTATGGATCAAATGACTGCATATATTTGAAATGAGTCGTTCAGAAACACAACTTCAAATGGATGCTAATGCTGCTCTGTATCTGCTGGATATGTAAATAAAAAAGAGATGGCTAACACGGTTGTCATAATAATTTTAAAAAGCTACAAAATGTCAATGCCATTTTTAAAGAAGACCGAAGCATCAATTATTGCAGGTTGTGATCTCCCCGAGAAAATGGAGACAGTGAATACTATTTCATTGAACAAGTCGCAGGACTTTGTAATCATTATACTGTGTGTATGGACATAAGATTACAAAAGATGCAGATGGATCATGAATCATGTGGTAAACCTCCACATGCACCATCAATACTGACGTGATGAAATATCTTAATTCAAAGCGATTCAGCTCCTCCCACGTTACTGACACAACTCGCACATCCAAAAGCCGAAAGGAATTTTATGTTAAAACGTTCTTTAATCTTGTTGCTTTGATGATATTGTTCTATGCAGTCATGCCAGTAACGCACATTGAACTGAGATCAACTGAAAAAGGGACAACTAAAAGAGCTTCCTCTTATTTATATCTTTGCTGCCCCCCCCCACCCCCCCCCCCCCCCCCCACCCCTCCCATTGTATCGGTCTTTGTCACGGTCTCTCCCCCTCTGCCTGTCCAACCCGGAAACCAGAGGCATAACACTAAACAGTAAAAACAGAAACTATGTAAAGATGAATGTTCTATGCATATCTCACTGTAAACATGATGATTTAATTAGACTGCAATGCAAACGCTGTGTCAGAAGCATTTAGCGGATGATGTGCAACTCTTACAGATGCAAATTGTGTGTCTGTGCATTAATATGTGGCTCGGTGTGGAATACATTTAAATGCCTCGGTTAGTAAAATGGCCCTGAAGGAAAAAAACATTTTAAAAAACGCAAGAGCATTTAATGCAACAGCACATTTGTTGCATTGCTGTACATCAATGACAAAATGTCCTTAAACCTAAAGTATCAGTTATATTGATGCTGATATTCAGTCTTTTTTTTTTTTTTTTCAGTCATTGTCAATTATCTGTCACCCAAACAAATCATACCCAACTCTGAATATATTTGGGATTATTGGAAGCAAGAAGAAGATAAAGCCACTTAAAAGATATATTCAAACTAGCCTTATATTTTAGGAAAACATTCTGGGAAACAACTCATGAAGCAGAAGCAGATGGGGCAGAATGAAAGACAGAGGGGCTACCAAAAAGTAAAATTGCATCCCAAACATCTCCTGGATGTGTTGAACATCACAGCAGTTCCAGTGTATTATTATAGAGTACCCAAGGTTCCTTTTTAAAATCTATTCATCATTGTCATTGCAAACAGATTTATTTTCAGCAGTTCTCCCTGATTTTACCTTCCTCTGTGTGATTTGTCAGCAGACAATTGTTCAGTTTACTCCAGACAGAGCAGTCACGAATAAGGTAAGGTGTAAAGTGTCCATATAAATGCAAACTTTTAGACTCCAACCCTGGTATCCAAAATATTTTCAGGAATCACTTCTTGGACTTTTTTGTCAAGAGTTAGATGATATGATCATGTATAAGGCTACAAAGCAGTGGCTGCGGCCAACTGGTTAGCTTAGCTAGGACCAAATGTAAACAGCTAGCTTAGCTCAATCCAAAGGTAAGAACATCTGCCTACCAGCACACGTGTATTGTGATTTTATGGGTGGCTATCTGTGCCAGTAGCAGTGATTTCCTTAAGTTGACTCAATGGTGACGACAAGACTTTGGGAAGTCAGCCAAGAAAGCCATGCTAGCCGTTTAACAATTGGTGTGTCTCAATTTGCCTACATCTGTACTTACACTTGCTATTTTGAGTACATAGTGCGTACACATTAAGAAGTATGGCAAAATGCAGTGCACTAGGAGTACCCAGATGCTGCACTAACGGTCAAAAAGTTGAGTGTGGAAGGTTTTGACACTACTCACCCTCAATGATTGCAATCTTTGCTAGGTAGCAAATGCTCCGTGACCATCAAGGTATTTATTAACTTGTGAAAATTGGCGGGCGAGGAAGCTGCAGGAGTTGCGATTGAAACAGTGAATACCTAACTATACAAATGTAATTTATACATGGGTTTTCCCACTAATTACCGATATACTGTAGTAGGATAGTGAGAAATAAGCAGGCATATATTTTGGTGGCTGCTACTAGGTGGCGGTAATGGTATGCCCGGTTGCAATTTACCATTAAACAGAAGAAGTCGTCAAATGTTGCAATCATTTCCAGTAAGTGCATAATGTGCATGATTTGACTATCCTGTCAAAACGTACGCATTACTCAAGTAAGTACATCATGTACGCAGTGTACTGCATGTAAGTGTACTAATGGAGTTTTTCAAATTGAGACACAGCTCAGGTTTTTGTGCTAAGCTATGCAGTCACTGGTTGTAGCCTTATACTTAGCATACAGACATGTGAGAGCTTCAATCTAATAAAAATTTAATAAATCTAATAAATTAGCCATTTAATTCCATGTCTGTGACTTCAGTCTTCATGGTGGATCTCATTGAGAATCACTATTAGATGGGAATATATGTGAATATAATATATTATTAGGGAAAAAAAGTTTGATTTAACCTTCAACCTGTTATCACCAAGTTTTCTATTGCCAGGAGTTGGTTTTGTGGTGAAATCCTATAAAAAATTAGAATTATTTTGTCTACAAATTTCACATATAAATGATACTAAATCCCCCTGAAGATAGAAGCTGTTAATGGAACATTTCAGCCCTTAGGACAGCTGCTAATGTGAATATCTGTCAAGAGGAAGGAGGACATTTATGTGGCACAGGACTTTATTAAGCAGACAAGAAAATGACTGCAAGAAACAGAAAAATGAGCAAAGATCTTGAAATGCTAAATAACAGAGTTAATATACAGTAGTGCAGATTAGATTGTGCAGGGACGGTATTTATGGTTCATCTTGATCTTATTAGAGATGTGTTTTCCATTTTATAGCCTCCGGTTATTTCATTCTCCAGATGTGCACACTTTGCAGGCCAACAAAGCAGCGTTAACAGCGCTGGTGTTTATGGGATGCATGTCCACACTGTTGGCAGTCTAATATGTTTTCAACAACGCTATTTACTGTACCTGGGCTTGCCACTAACGCTAGCAAATTGAGAGATAAGTCGTGATAATAGGATTAGTGCACCCACACAAAAAAAGGTATTACGTGTCAGCCTGTAAGTATTGGAGAAATGTTAAAGGGTTTTTCCACTCAATTAGCAAACAAAGAGGCTGCTTGGGGATTCTTAGGCCGAGAGCTCATCACAAAGAGGTGGCATAGCCAGTTTTTAGTATGGTTTGAATTGTGCAGTGTTGCACTCTGCAATACACTTGATTTTATTCAAGTGTAAAAATGACACTGTGATTTTGGAGGGATTATGTGACTCATAACGGGCCTTTTACCTACAATGGCCCTAACATGCCACCGTACAAACAAACCAGATATGTTAATTAGTGAGTTTTAAAGATGCTGGTAGGCTAGCTGTCCCCCCTGTTTCTAGTCTTTACGGATTTGTTTCCATTTGTGTGCATCCTTGTCCCAGAAGTGCTTGTTACTAACCTAGCTCTGGGAAGTTTACTCCCCGGAGTACTTATGTTTTTTTTGCCCAGCATATTTCCTTGAATTAGGATGGCACCAAGATCTTGGTAACAGCTGTCGCCGTGGTCCTGCTGCACTCCCTACTACACCCTGCTACGCTCTTCGGTACCCTGCAGTATCCTGCTGCGTCCTGCTATGCTCTGCCGTGCCACGCTACATCCTGTAACACCTTGCAGTGCCCGGCTATGACACAAACTTCTACGACTACCATTTGTAGTCACTGTTCCATTATCTTTATTGTGACTATTATTGCCACTGTTCATCACATCCCCAACCGGCACCGTCAGACACCGCCTACCAAGAGTCTGGGTCTGCCGAGACCTACTCTATCTGTAAAGTATCTCGAGATAACTCTTATGATTAGATACTATAAATAAAATTGAATTGCTGTAGCTTCATATTTAGCATTCAGACGTGAGAGTGATATTGATTTTCTCATCTAACTCTCTGCAACAAAGCGATTATGTGTATTTCCCAAAATGTGGAACTAGTTATTTACATAATTCATATACTGTATAGGAAATAAGTGAAAGTGTTAAAAAATAAACATTAGGCATTATAATATATCTGCTGCTCTGTGTATTATTTACAGTAGGTAACAAACCTGTTTTGGAACACATGCCTTACAAATACATTTGGCCTGACCTGACAATGTAATGCCAGTACAATGTGTCCAGTAAAGCTGCATCCTGTCCTCCAGGAAATGAATGAGGTGAAAAAGGAGATTTAAACAGTGAAGGGAAAGATTTGTGGATGCCATTCTGTGTCTAATGAGAGTGGCTGACATTTATAACCCGTTTAACTTAAGCTCCAGTCTGTCACACACACACACACACACACACACACACACACACACACACACACACACACACACACACACACACACACACACACACACACAAACACACAAACCCGTCATTGACATAATGCATTCCCTAGCCCCTTACCCTAACCTTAACCATCACAACTAAATGCCTAGCCTTAACCCTTACCCTCACTCTAACCATAACCTAATTCTAACCCTAATCCTAAAACCAAGTCTTAACCCTCAAACAGCCCTTTAAAGTTGTGGGGTCCAGCATTTTGGCCCCACAAAGCTGTCCAGACCCCACAAGTATACTGTATTCCTGGTTTTTGGACCCCACGAATATAGTTAAACAAGAACACATATACACACACATAGACACAGACACACAGACAGACAGACAGACACAGACACAGACACACACACACACACACACACACACACACACACACACACACACACACACACACACACACACACAGTGTGTAGCTTCTTATTTTGAAAGAAAGGGTACAGTTGGTCGCCTGTATTTACATTTGAAGACAACTATGGATAAAACATGGGATCTCACTGTTACTGCTACTGTGTGTGTGTGTGTGTGTGTGTGTGTGTGTGTGTGTGTGTGTGTGTGTGTGTGCGTGAGTTTATGAATCCCTCTTTTATTAACACAAATGTGCTACCATGCTGAAACAGATGCCAGGTGTGAGGAAACACATCTTTCATTGCAACTGGCAACACGACTGCTAAATGAAAAGCAAGCAAATAAAACTACTGAAAATTGCATTACAAGCTGTAAAAGGCTAATTACAATTTTAAGAGAGCACAACAAAGTATTTACTACAACTCATGCCAGTCTACTAGTTGGATTAGTTTTCCAATTTCTTCCTAATTTATAATCTCCATCTCCAAGTTCATGTTCGAGTTGAAAGGACTGTTTGAGGCTATCACATTGGCACACAGACAGCCTGTGTATTGAGGCTATTATGATGTTTTTCATCATTGCACTCTGATCATAATTTGATGGGAATGCTGTACATCTGCTACTGTGTCCACAATCACTTCCAACGTGTCCTCAAGCAGGGCAGCATCACTCCTGAAATACAACTCGAGGCACTCTGTACTTTGGCTGACCGCTAATATCTCATGTTTGTGCATTGCGTGTGCCTGTGTGTGTGTTTGTTTGGGCTTGCACTCTCTAAAAAACATTCCAATTCCAATTACATAAAATGCAAAATGAGCCGTAAATGAATCACCAAATCAACCTGTAATCCACCATATCCTCCCCATCAATAAATCAAGCACAGCCTCCCTGCACTTACCCTCCTATGATCAGGGCAGGCAGCTGGAGGGTGTGTTGAATAATGGCGTTGATAGAGGGGGATGTATCCTGGCCAGCAGGCAGCGTGTTTATACCTGGACGGAGCTGCAGATTAATTTGACTATCAATCTAACTAACAGGCAGCGAGAGAGAGAGAGAGAGAGAGAGAGAGAGAGAGAGAGAGAGCACGGACACCTGTGCATGCTGAGACATTGTCTCTCACACCCACACACACTTTTCTATGCATGCAAATATCTGAACACAAATGCTTCTACATAAGGATGCATGTATTGCACCAAGTTGTATTTTGTTACATCAATGACGTCTTAAAGAGACCCTATTATGCTCCTTTTCAGCATCATATTTGTACTCTTGGGGTCTACTAGAATAGGTTTACATGCTTCAATGTTCAAAAACATATGTTTCTCATACTGCAGGTCCTCTGCCTGAAACACTCTGTCAATTCAAACAAGCCGCTGGATGGGCTGTGCTTGCTCAGGCAGCACCTATGGGCAGCACATATGAAAAACTGGACTGGCTTTCTCAAACAGGAATGTGGGCGAGGTGTTGCAGGCAGTTTAGAGAAAGTGCTGTCTGTGGGAGAGAAAGCTCCATTTGGAGTGAAATGTGTTTGTTTTTTTGTACTTCATAGTAGTGCTGTCAGTTAAACGCGTTATTAACGGCGTTAACGCAAACCCATTTTAACGGCGTCAATTTTTTTATTGCGAGATTAACGTTCTTTTTGGCCTAGCAAACTTTGTCGTTTTTTTCACGTGCTGTTGCAACAACTAGTAACGTTAGAAAAACTACAAACACCACACCGGATCTAGCTGGACCGGAAACAAAACAACAGGCACGCCTGCCCTTGTTTGGGCTTGCGAGCCGGCCAAAGAGTAGTACGCTAACATAACGTTTTGAGTGGATGGCGAGCATGAGACGCAGAAATGGATGCCAATCAGATTCTGAATTGAAAGTTTACTTTTAAAAAGTTGTCGAGGGGGACAGTAGTTTCACGCATACACAGCCTGTATGACACGGAGAAAGCAGCCCAACTGGAACTGCTGCAGAGTGCAAACGCTGTCTCATTAACCGGTGATCACTGGACGTCAGTGAGTAATCCAAATTATTTAGAAGTTACTGCACACTATATTGACTATGTATATCAGCGTACGGTTTTAGGACTGTGTTGTTTGCATCGGTTTTTTTGACTGTTTTTGTCATTTCGGACATTGTCCACCCCCTTTTCTGTCCAGGAGGTTACATGTCCAGGTTACATTCCTTATTAGAAAAATTTAAAGGTTACAAATGTCCTGCTGTGGCATCCAGATTTGGACCATTTTGTTTGTACTGTATAAGCAAAGTGTTAGTGTTACATCTCAGTTAGGTTAGGTACTTGTAGGAATCATGCAATAATGACAGATTCACACGTTTTTCTTTTGTTTACAGTAAATAAAAAATAAACAATTACAAATTACTAAATTACAAATCTTAAAGTCAAGTTCAAAAAGTAACTTTCTTTGCATTAATTTGATTCCCAATTAACATACACTGGTAAGAATGGCTTTCCATTGTTAATATGTACTTAAAAACAGTTCTGAAATGCAAAATAATAGAATTGTATTCATGTGATAAAACATGAGAAACGATATAACACTAAAAGACAGGACAAATTGAAAAAAAGCATAACAGGGGCTCTTTAAATTGGGCTTTTGCAAAGCTTTGTTCAATGTTTAATGCAGACAGTTGCCACCAAATGGCAGCAACAAATATAAGTGTTATCAGTGGAATTTTAATGATAATCTACACAAGGGGGTGTGCAGTGGTTAGCACTGTCGCCTCACAGCAAGAATGTGGTTTTCAGGTTTTTCCTCCCACAGTCCAAAGACATGCAGAATAGGTAAAGTGGCAACTCTAAATTGCTTGTAGGTGTGAATGTGACATACTGATGGCCTGTCTAGCGTGTACCCCGCTTCTCGCCCCAATGACAGCTGGGATTGGCTCCAGCCCGCGGCGATCCTCAAGATTAAGGCGGCGGCAGCAGCAGCAGCCAGCGGTGACAAAAAGCCGCGGTCAAATCGGACAGTTTACAGCCGTTTCAAGTTTGCAGTCAGTTTGAACAGGAAGTCACAGACAGTGGTGGAATGTAACCAAATACATTTACTCAAGTACTGTACTTAAGTACAACTTTAAAGTACTTTACTCAACTCTTTTCTTTTCATGCCGCTTTCTACTTCTACTCCGCTACATTCCAGAGAGAAACATTGTGCTTTTTGCTCCACTACATTCATCTGACAGCTTTTTTGCACACAAAACACATGTAGTTCATTAAACTAACCAACAATATAACAGCCTACAAGTCAAGAACAGGTCAAATGATTAGCCAATTAAAAACTTGGTTGATTGCTATTAAGTACTTTTACTTTTGATACGTTAAGTACATTTTCCTGATTATACACTCAATGCAGGAATTCTACTTGTAACAGAGTATTTCTACAGTGTGGTATTAGTACTTTAACTTAAGTAAAGGATCTGAATACTTCTTCCACCACTGGTCACAGAAACACTCACATCCATAGGTCCGATTCTGATTTATTAAAATGTTATCAGACCCATATATCAGCTTGTATGCAGTCTCAAGTTGTTTTATTATGACAGAGTAGCCTGTTAAAATGCTCTACAGGCGATCTGTTGCTGATGTTAATATATACAGTGAGGAAAATAAGTATTGGAAATCATGGAGGGGTCTGAAATTGTCATCGTAGGTGCATGTCCACTGTGAGAGACATAATCTAAAAACAAAAATCCAGAAATCACAATGTATGATTTTTTTACTATTTATTTGTATGATACAGCTGCAAATAAGTATTTGAACACCTGAGAAAATCAATGTTAATATTTGGTACAGTAGCCTTTGTTTGCAATTACAGAGGTCAAACGTTTCCTGTGGTTCTTCACCAGGTTTGCACACACTGCAGGAGGGAGTTTGGCCCACTCCTCCACACAGATCTTCTCTAGATCAGTCAGGTTTCTGGGCTGTCGCTGAGAAACACGGAGTTTGAGCTCCCTCCAAAGATTCTCTATTGGGTTTAGGTCTGGAGACTGGCTAGGCCACGCCAGAACCTTGATATGCTTCTTACAGAGCCACTCCTTGGTTATCCTGGCTGTGTGCTTCGGGTCATTGTCATGTTGGAAGACCCAGCCTCGACCCATCTTCAATGCTCTAACTGAGGGAAGGAGGTTGTTCCCCAAAATCTCGCAATACATGGCCCCGGTCATCCTCTCCTTAATACAGTGCAGTCGCCCTGTCCCATGTGCAGAAAAACACCCCCAAAGCATGATGCTACCACCCCCATGCTTCACAGTAGGGATGGTGTTCTTGGGATGGTACTCATCATTCTTCTTCCTCCAAACACGGTTAGTGGAATTATGACCAAAAAGTTCTATTTTGGTCTCATCTGACCACATGACTTTCTCCCATGACTCCTCTGGATCATCCAAATGGTCATTGGCAAACTTAAGACGGGCCTTGACATGTGCTGGTTTAAGCAGGGGAACCTTCCTGCCATGCATGATTTCAAACCATGACGCCTTAGTGTATTACCAACAGTAACCTTGGAAACGGTGGTCCTAGCTCTTTTCAGGTCATTGACCAGCTCCTCCCGTGTAGTCCTGGGCTGATTTCTCACCTTTCTTAGGATCATTGAGACCCCACGAGGTGAGATCTTGCATGGAGCCCCAGTCCGAGGGAGATTGACAGTCATGTTTAGCTTTTTCCATTTTCTAATGATTGCTCCAACAGTGGACCTTTTTTCACCAAGCTGCTTGGCAATTTCCCCGTAGCCCTTTCCAGCCTTGTGGAGGTGTACAATTTTGACTCTAGTGTCTTTGGACAACTCTTTGGTCTTGGCCATGTTAGTAGTTGGATTCTTACTGATTGTATGGGGTGGACAGGTGTCTTTATGCAGCTAACGACCTCAAACAAGTGCATCTAATTTAGGATAATAAATGGAGTGGAGGTGGACATTTTAAAGGCAGACTAACAGGTCTTTGAGGGTCAGAATTCTAGCTGATAGACAGGTGTTCAAATACTTATTTGCAGCTGTATCATACAAATAAATAGTTTAAAAATCATACATTGTGATTTCTGGATTTTTGTTTTTAGATTATGTCTCTCACAGTGGACATGCACCTACGATGATAATTTCAGACCCCTCCATGATTTCCAAGTGGGAGAACTTGCAAAATAGCAGGGTGTTCAAATACTTATTTTCCTCACTGTATATATATATATATAACAGACTGTATATGTTCTGTAATCTGAACGGATTCAGTCTCTCTGACTTCTGAACATAACTATCTGCCACACAGCATGTGTTCTGTACAGTACTTTAAATCAGACAAATATCAATCTAAATCTCTCCAATTTTTCTCAAAAAACAATTAAATATTCATATAAAAGGTCCTTCTGATACCGGATAAGCGGACGAAGATGGATGGATGGATAAAAGGTCATAGTGTTGAGCAGTGTTGCCACAATTACTTTGAAAAAATAACTTAGTTACTTTACAGATTACTTGATTTTAAAAGTAATTTAGTTACTTTACAGATTACTTGATTTTAGAAGTAACAAAGTTAGATTACAAGTTACTTTATTAGTTACATTCAGCAACTGCCAACAACACACCCACAGCCTAAACATAAAAATGACAACCGGTTTACTGTGAGGCAGCTCGGCATCGACAGTAGTAGGGATCGTGTTTCTTATAGCACGAAAGAGAGCCAGTCAACCGTGTTTAAGGGCAGCATTTCCGCCACAACATCCTGCCCCACCAACTTCTTCAACTCTCCCCCACTTACTGGTTTTGCACTGAAGTCCAGCTTTTGTTGTTTGGGTGGTGGGGGACCTCCTTCTCTCTGCTTCACACCACCTGGTGGGACTTGTTCTGTAAATTTTACTGCAGTGCTGCGGCTCCAAATGTTTCTTCAAATTTGACGTAGTGTTTTTGTAGCTAGATAGCACTTTGTCACCACCAGCACAGAGTGTACAACGAACCTTAATTTTGCCGTCTTTAGCTGACACAAACTCAAAATAGTAACTCTATTTCCAGCTAGAAAACGCGCATCTCTCTCCTCCTTCCATTGTTGTTGGCTGCGTGGCACACGTGAACTATCCACATGCTGAAAACGTGACTTGTCGCATACGTGACTTCACTCCCTAAGACACAATAAGAAAGCAAAAATATATATTTTTACTAAGGAAAATGACAAAAATAGTAACACACAGTGACTTGGATAAGTAACTTTAATCTGATTACTGGTTTGGAAATAGTAACGCGTTAGATTACTCGTTACTGAAAAAAGTGGTCAGATTAGAGTAACGCGTTACTGGCATCACTGGTGTTGAGTCAATTCTGAACCAATCAGCTACTAGATTAGCTGAGAGCCAGGCATTTCCCCTCATGCCCTGGGTCTTGCAGTCGGGGGGAGAGCAACTGCGTTACCTGGCTCTACAAACTGCGGCTGCCTTGATCTCGTGAGGTTACCGTTGCCCACGTGTGCATGACGTCAGAGTAATTTGGGATCAAGTTGGACACAAATCTACCCAACATACAACCGCCGGTGATCGATTCTGCACAGGCCTGGCTCATCTCTAACGAGCCTAAAGGATGGGAGAAATACATTTACTATTTTTAAGTCCCAGCTACTTGAGACATTCATCCATAACAGCAGTGGGTGCAACTGTAAGTCATTTTATAAAGATTACAAAAGATCTTTTTTTAAGTCATTTTATGATTTTTAAAAATATCACAAACGAAACAAATGAATTCCAGTCTTTTGATGATTATATACGTTAGACAGGCAATACATGATCCAAGGAACGCATCATATCACCACGCCCCTTTCTGGGGGAAAAAAAATCCTGCGTTCCCCATAGATGACAACAGCGTATACAACAGTGGAAGTGTAACATCGCTCCAAACTTTAAGTTTAAACAAACCGTTTTAAATTAATAACTATACCGAAAAGTTGCTGAGTAGTTGGTTGCACCAACAATACACCCAAAAACCCTGATCTCGGATTTGTCCTAGAGTTTAGATTCTCTGCCCGAGCCCAAACTCGGCCCCACCACTCTCCTCGGGCTGGGCCAGGCCGGGCTGGGCCGGGCCCTTCACCAAGCATTTGTGTTTTTTTAATGATTACTTTATTAGCCTAATTGGGTGGGGAGAAAGCTATACCTCTCCAGCTTCTCCCGTAGTTCTGGGTATATATGTCCTGCACTGATTTGAGTGTGAGGTAAACTGTGCTAAATTGTCTCCCCCACCTCTGTAGCACTGTCTTCGATAATTGCGCAACCAGGCCAGATTGTTTAAGATATCTCACGAGTCCCTTAGCAGCAGATATGGTCTCTCCTATACCCGCCGCGTTGTCGGCCAGTGCGTCAGCATGCAGACCGTGCCGAAGGACAGTATTAATTAGGTAATCGAGACAAGAAAGTCTCCTATATGGTCCCAGGGCTTTGATTGTGTTGCTGCCTTGATCTGTTACCCACAGGTAAAAGGAATTGTAGTTGAGAACATCAGTTATAACGGCCCACATATTAAAACATTATCGGGTTTAAATTGGGCTCAGACTCATAATTACAGTTAATGTGTCGGGCCGGGCTGGGCTCGGACACAACGTGCACGGGCTCGCGTAGAGTCTGTGCTTGATTTTTTTGGGCCCGATATAAGCTCTAATTTGTCCTCCTGCCATTCTGATAGATGGGCTTTGGCTCCAGGCTATAGACCAGACCGGCATCGCCGAGGAAATTAATCGCGCGGTCACATCAGGAGAGAAACAGGAAAATGCCGAACAGCTGTTGTGTAGTGGGTTAATCGAGACTTTCCCACTGATGTATGAGGCTCATAAGATCCGATAATATTCTCAGTCAGTGTGGTTAATGAAGTTGGTGACAGTTAATATTGATGGATAGCTAACGTTAACACTAGCTAAAGTGGGAGGCTGCTAACAGTTATAGCAGCATCAGACTGTCGTCTCTAACTAAATCTTAGCCTACAGATCGAACAGTTGGTCATTAATAACAGGTTGATTAATTACAGACGACACTCAGCCTAACAATAGTGATTTAATCAGATATGTATTTCCACATAAGCAATATGCGGCCACCGTGTTGGGTCATTGATCCACTGATACGGGCGAAGACTGAGGGGACATGACGGCGACCAACCTTAATTTATTAAGGTATCGTGAACGCTCAGGTTCAGGCAATGTCTGAAAATAAACATTAAGCGTGTATAAAACAATTTTTTTTTTTAACAAGAAATAAATCCATATACATTTGTCAAAATGATGATCCAATCATCAATCCTAATGCAGAAAGGTTATGGAACAAAAATGAAGGATTTCAAAATAAACACTTAAAACTCTCACTTAAAGTGACTATATGTAACTTTTTAATGTTTCTGAAACTCTGTTATTTTTCATCTGATGATCATAAATGACCCGTAACAGAAAGCGAGACTAATGCCGGCTACACACTGGCTGCGTGGCGTGACCGTGGTGTTTCAGTTTGCTGCTGCTAGCCTGTAGTCTGTACACATGTAGGCCTATGTTTCCCATTGATTTACTGCACTCAAGCAGTAGTATACTTCATGTTAAACATAAATATATACTGATTTGATTACAGCAAAGACAATGTCGGCAGTATCGACGGCAAAATAGGCTACAGAATACTTCGTTCTGTATTGACAGGTGCAATTAAAAAAAAAAAAAGACACTTTTCAGATCAGCAAGGACGTGTTAACTTTGGTTTACCGCTCCCTCACTGAATCACATCTCATTTTCAATATCTCTTCCTGGTACAACCAACTCACCATCAAACACAAAACAAGACTCACGTATAGTGAATCACGCTGCCAAAATAACTGGCTCCCTCCATCCCCCCCCCCCCCCCCCCCCTATCTGAGCTGTACAGCCGCTCAGTGATCAGGAAAGCCAACCTGATCACAGGAGGACCCCTCTCACCCCCTCCATCACTCCTTCCAGCTACTACCATCAGGCAGGCGTTTTAAGGTACCACTGGCCCGAGAAATACTTGTATGTCAAAGCCTAGAGACTTTCAAACATCAACATGTCATTTATTAATATGTATTCGTGTCAAAATGACATATAAGCATCTTTTCCTATTCTATTTTGTCTGGAAACGCTTCCAACACGCTTGCGTGTCCCGTGAAAAATAGGTGTCGGTCCTATTTCTAGCATGCACGCGTTTTCAGGTGCGGCTCGAGGTGTCACGCAGACAGTGTGTAAGCTCTAACCTGTTAACATGGGACGTGAAATAAAGCTGACCTTCAAGTGCGGTCGGAAATGTCAAGATCTATAACCGATCTGACGGAAAACAGTAGTGGTGAAGTACACTGTCTACTTGTGCTAGATTGGCGGGTTAAAGAACACAACAGGCCGTTTCATTGACGGGGGATCCTAAATCGGATCTGCAACACTGGTCGACCTAGTTAGGTGTAGGCAAGGGGAGTGGGGATTGGTCAGGGTAAGAATACCAAGGTAAGCCAATCAGAGGCAGAATAAGGCGGCCACGAGGCACATCTACATCTACCGTGAATCACCGGATCGCTGTTTCCATGTCTGATTGCAGCATTAGACAGGAGCTGTGGATGTTGTGAGGATCAAACCAACACCTTTGCTATACAGAGCAGTCTTTCCATCACTAGACCACTCGGACACACAGGTTGCTTGGTTTTCATACAAACTCCTCTGCCCTCCTTTCTCTAGTCAGATCCTATTTCAGAGCAACTTAAAACCCCTTGAACATCAAAGCATCAAAGCCAAGGCCTATTTTTTTTTTTTTTTAAACTGGCCAGGACAGCAGGCTTAAGTTGGCATGCAATGGCACGTGTTGGTCCACATTGGCAAGAGCGTGGTACCGACTCAATGGCTGCCAAGTCATAGAGGACTGCCAAATAAACTTCAAATGACCGCGCTCTCCTTTCTCCGCACCCATTTCGCTCTGCCCTCCTCTTTATTTTACTCTCCTACTGCTGTTGTCTGTTTGTCTTCCACCCTCTCTTTCTCTTAGTCTTTTTGTCCCCTCCTCTTTCCACTCGCTGTCTTTATCTCCTGCTCCGAGTCTGTGAATCTGATGAAGAGAAAGGTTAAATATTTGGCTGGCATTAGAAAACACCCTTGTGACAACTACGTGTGCAAGCGAGTCCACAGAGATTAGATTCATCCTCTAATGCAAAGAGAGACAGTGGGTTTTTCTTACTACCAATACCACCGGGGATTTCTGTCAGTGCCTTTAAAAAATTACCCACATGAGCATTTTTTCTGTTGCGCTACCACTATGGCTAAGGTTTGGTTACGTTTATGCAACTACGGCCTAGTCCACATGGTATTTTTTTTTAAAAACATAGCTTTTAGGCATTTTGGCTTCCCATCTTATTTTCAGAAACTCAGTTTTCAGTGTTGACGTCAACATGTGTGCTATTATCTCTTTTGTATGGTTGGCGTACATGGCCAAAATCATGATGGTTCTAACCTAGCTTACAAGACTTTTTTTTTTAAGATCATTTGTTTGGGCATTTTAGGCTTTTAATTCCACAGGACAGATGAAGACATGAAAGGGTAGAGAGAAGGGTAATGACATGCGGCAAAGGGCCACAGGTCGGAGTCGAACCCGCGGCCGTCGAGGAGTAAACCTCTATATATGTGCGCCTGCTCTACCAACTGAGCTAACCCGGCCACACTTAGAAGACTTTTTACATGTTTAAACATACACTTACGCTTCCACTATACTGAGGAACGGAGGCATCAGAATGCGCTACAGACCAATCAATACGCCCACTTCAGCCAGGTAGCCTTCCGGTAATAGCTTTTTTTCAGGCTCCTGATTGGCCAACATGGCTTTAGGGTAAGGGTTATATCCAGAAGTGGAAAGAGTTAAACGTCCCATATTGTGCTCATTTCCAGGTTTAAACTTGAGTTTTTGGTTTCTACTAGAACATGTTTACATGCTGTAATGTTGTGAAAACCCTCTGTTTTAGTGCCTGTCCATTTAAGCCCCCCTACGAGGCCTGGCCGTGACAGTCATTCCGCATACTTCCCACCCGCTGACGCAGATTGTCACCTCTATCGGGCTCTGCCCTCTTGCAGCCGCAGACACACAGCAGCTTCGTCATTTTTCATTTAAAACACTTCACGACCTACCTTACTTAAAGTGGCTATTTGTAACTTTAAGTTTGGGTTGATTCTGACCCTTTTTACCACACCTGCTGTCGAAAAGGTCTTTTCTTCGCAGTGCTGTATGACTGAGTTAGCGTTACGGGGAGGTCATATTGTTGCTTTGCTCCGACAGAAAATCATTCATTTACAATAAAACAATAAGTTACAGATGCATCGTTGCATTTCAAGTGTTGCATGCAGTAACTTAGCTTACTTTGGATGTCTCGTGAGCTAAACCGGGTAGGACTGTTTCTGTGTCACGAGCCAAAGCATTAGGAGAAATAGAAGTACTTCATACCTGAGGGCCAATTCAAGGTGGGTTTTGAATCATTTACAATCCCGTAATTGTCTCCATCTGTTGTCACTTTTAGCTTTTAGTTGTCCTTCGTTTCATTTCCTTTTTTCTGCGATGGCCCTACCCCAGTATCAGCCATAATTACAACAGATTCTAAAATTAAATTAAAACACAATTAGGCCTATATAAAGAAATGTCCTGCTACCCTTTACCTGGCTGGTATGATAACACAGGCTTTTTCCGGTGTTACACCGAAATCTGTGACCCATCAGAATGTCTTACTGTAGCGCTGTCTACCTGCCGTAAATCATTTTGTGACTTCGCTGGAAAATCGGACCCGGGCAAAGGCATTAATAAAAATATTTTTAAAAAAAATAGCATTCTTTTCACTGTTAGTCTCGTTTGCTGTTACAGGTCATTTATGATCATCAGATGGGAAATCGGAAACATTTAAGTTACATATAGTAACTTTTAAGGACTCCCAGTTAAAAGAGACAGGATGCATATTATGATCTCCAGTGTAAATGCAGCCTGTTTATTTGACAGGTTTAACAATGTCTATCTACTGCTGCCTTTCTTCAAAAGAAAGGACAGTCATTAGTCATACGAGTGCAAGAAGTCGGCTGTCAGAAAAATGTCAACATACGCCCCTTTACGACAAGATAGTTCAACCCTGTCTCCGTGAAATGATGATCATATAATATTGACATCGCATTTCATTTGTTGTCCTACAATATCCAGTCTTGCAATACAATATCTGCTTGTAGAAAATAGAGCATGATTGAATTAGGCACACAGCAATTGGTTTAAATTAGGGAATGGTCATGGTCTTGGTTTAATGTGCGAAAGTCTACAGTGACTGGAAACACATGACAACTTTTTTGTTTTACTGCATCCAGTACTCTGATCTCCGGTGTCAAA
Source organism: Zingel zingel (assembly GCA_023566125.1). Classification (NCBI taxonomy): domain Eukaryota; kingdom Metazoa; phylum Chordata; class Actinopteri; order Perciformes; family Percidae; genus Zingel; species Zingel zingel. The sequence goes on from CM042323.1 coordinate 4,906,087, forward strand.
CTCCAACATCGGTGACTCCAACACCAATGACTTGCATTGTGTACTAAAATGTAGCAACCCCTTCGTTCAAATAAACATTTTCTGTGAATTTAACTTAACACCACAAGCTAATTGGGAAGACAAATTAGTATTACTAAAAAGGTCCAGTGTGTAACGTGTTTAGTTGTTCATTATCAAAATCTGTGTTGTCCGTTCACAGACTTGTCCTTTCTCATGAATATTTACCACCACCATCAATTCCAAGTATTCCTTTTGGCTTGAAATTTTACATTTGCATTCGCATGAACTGGGGTAGACGCTCCATATTCATGCGCCATCTTGAAATACGTTAGCCGGTAAGCGACATACAGCGACATACTGCTCCGCCTTTCGATATCGTAGCTTCCCGGCCCCGGCAAGTTTGAAGAAGGAAACATGGAGGATCACACGTATTCAAAATCCAAATTTCAGGAACAGGAGTCTTCTTCTTCGCCCAGAAAAAGAAAAAGGATATTGAAAAGAGCAAGAGACCAGCTTTTTGAAGCATGAAGGCTACCGTAGCGGTAATACGTACTTTGAACTGTGTGGTGCGAAAGAGTTGATTGCGATATATGATCTCAACGCTAGATGGGAGAAATTCCTATACATTGGAACTTTAAACATAAGTTCTTAGGGACAGGGTTGGATGTACGAAGCACTTTGTAACTTTGTTAGGAAAAGTGCTATAGAAATAAATTATATTATTATAGGTTTTTTTTGGATACTGTCGCCAGATCTACCTTTGGACCGCTGCCTGTTTTTGACTCTGCCTTTGCGCTGTGTTTTTGGAAACTGGATTATTGTACCACTGTTGTACAATAAATCCCCTTTTAGACTTTAACTGCGTGTCTGAGTCCTGCGGTCTGAGTCCCCCGTTTGCCCAGGCTGACACTAACCAGTCAGCCAACGAGTTGGCCGGTGAAACCAGCCAGCCTAAAAACCAATCAAGTCGTCAACCATGCAGTCAAACATCCAATAAACTGCCAGTCACAGTCATCTGTCAGTCATTCCACCAACAAGTCAGCTCACCAATCTCCCTGCCACCAAACCAAGAAGTCACCGACCCTTCCAAGCCAATAGTCCAGCCAAGATGTCACCAAATGAAACAACCACTAACCGACCCAGTCAGCCAGCCAGCACACCAGCCAGCTTTTCAGCCAGCTCGTCAGTCATTTTCCCACACAGAGAACATGTTACATTTCCATCTAATGCGAAGTGAAGAGCGGGCAAAGCCAGGCGCATGAAATCTCTCATCTCACGCTACCTTGTTCACTATCAAACACTCATTATTTTGTTCTCTCAGAGTCCTTGTCTCAATCGGTTTGTCCTCTGTCTTTCGAATTCTTCGTCCTCTGTGTGTGTGTGTGTGTGTGTGTGTGTGTGTGTGTGTGTGTTCTTGTTTAACTATATTTGTGGGGTTCTAAAACCGGGAATACAGTATACTTGTGGGGTCCGGACAGTTTTGTGGGGCCAAAATGCTGGACCCCACAAGTTTAAAGGGCTGTTTGAGGGTTAAGACTTTTTAGGATTTTAGGATTAAGGTTAGAATTATGTTATGGTTAGGGTGAGGGTAAGGGTTAAGGTTAGGCATTTAGTTGTGATGGTAAAAGTTAGGGTAAGGTGCTAGGGAATGCCTTATGTCAATGATGGGTCCCCACAAAGATAGTGAAACGCACTGTGTGTGTGTGTGTGTGTGTGTGTGTGTGTGTGTGTGTGTGTGTGTGTGTGTGTGTGTGTGCGTGCGCGCACTTCCACTTCTTTTTGTATCTCTCTCTGCCCGACTTTCACAGATAGTCGACTTTTGCAGGATAGAGGTTTGGTGCAAAGTCTTTCTCGCAGTGTCACAGCCTCGAAAGTAAACTGAGACCTCTTACGGTGTGTATCAATTTCCCTCTAAGTGGTGTGTTTGTGTGTGTGTGTGTGTGTGTGTGTGTGTGTGTGTGTGTGCGCGCATTGGTGTCATATCTAATCATAGTGGGTGTATAGGTCTCGGGCAGTCACAGCATGCCTTCTCCCCCTACTGAGGTCCTTATACATGTACCTGCAGAGAAAATGGATTTTTGGTTTTCTTTTCTCCTGCACTCATTCCTCCATCTCTTTCTCTCTACCCTTCCCTCTTTCTCTCTCTATCAGCTTCCCTCTGTTTTTCTTTCCATCTATTTATCCATTCTTCCCCATCCCTCCAATTTAACTAACTTTCTCCTTGACTCTCCTTACCCTCTCCTCTTTGTCTCTCTTTGCCACCCACCTGCTTTAATTTCTTTCTCCTTCTCCCAGTGCACATCTCTCTTTCACGGTATCTCGCGTCTCAGAATTTTTTTTTTTTATTATCCACTTATGGTCTCTTGAGAGAGAATGCCACTCCATCTTTGCTTGTTCACCTTTGGTTTTATAACAATGTCTCCAGCTTGTCCCCCCTTTCAAGTTCATATAAACCCACACACTCCACTAGACACCAGGGATGTGTTTTGAAAATAAACGGGTAAAAGACAGATTGCAGCAGTCCATATGAAATGAAGCATTATAAACTTCAGAGGATGGGGGGCAGCAATATGCCCTGCAGCATTTTGTTCCACAGAAAACCATTAAAAGAAGATGCAAAAGTATTTTCTTTACAGCTACAACCATAAGCAAGCTAGAATGGTTTAACAGGGAGTCATCACATGTATTCAATAGAAGATAATACCACAGAATCATTATATTATACCTGATTGATTATCATCATCTGTCATCTTCTATGTAATTCTGTGTTATGCAAAAGTTGTGAGTTTGACAGTTTAACAAAGAGCTGAAACTCACTATAAAGCTCAGTAAATTCTATGGGGAGCTGCAGATTCTGGTGAAAATTCGCTGTAGTTCCCAACCCGTTCTCACTCCGAACTCGTAAAATACGAACGTTTGGACAATGGCTGTCAGCGTCTGACAAAAGACGCAAAAAGCGCCCTTCAGCGTGTTTGAAGAACGTACCGGGGAGAGCAGCATCTACACGGGGTTTAGCGAATAGTATGTAAGGGGGACATTCCGCGTAGGGAGGGTTGTCTGGGTGGTGGATGGGTCAAACACCGGACTTTCACCCAGGAGACCGGGGTCCGTGTCCCACGTGTGTCTTTAACCGTCCCATTATTACCACGTGTCACGGAAGCCACTTTCTTCTTTAACCGGCTCGTTGTTCCCGCGTGTCACGGAAGCGTAAGCCCACCCACGACCTTTTCCTAAACTCAATCGTCCCATTCCCACGAGTCACGGAAGCGTAAGCCCACCCACTACCTTTCCATAACCCAACCATCCCGTTATTCCTGCGAGTCACGGAAACATCAGCCCACCCACGACCTTTTCCTAAACTCAACCGTCCCGTTCCCGCGAGTCACGGAAACGTAAGGCTACATTTCATTTAATTTGGCTCCCTTGAACCCTTGACAACATGGAGATAAATGAAGTATCTATCCACGCACTGTAACCTCTTTTATATTAGACACATTGTATCTAAGGCAGGTTATGGCTGCAACTGAAATTCATCTGTTTTGATTGTGCCTGTATAAACACGACCTGGCCTCATGTCAGTTAGAACTGAGTATCGGGTGGACATGTGAGAAAGTAGCTTTTATCTCAGGGCGCTGGCAGTGGGCGTATATAAAAAAGGCAAAATATGAAGGTTTTGTTATCGTAGATACAGATCAGAAGGGTATACATTTAAAGACATTCTCCCATTGGCTTTCCCTGGATACAACCACTAGTAATAACATATGACCCAGTTGGTGGCTCCCAACTAGGATAGGAGGTGTTATCTGTATGTGTGTGTGTGTGTGTGTGTGTGTGTGTGTGTGTGAGAGAGAGAGAGAGAGAGAGAGAGAGAGAGAGAGAGAGATAGAGAGAGAGAGTGCATGTGTGCGTGTATGCCTGTGTGCGTGCATGTGCATTAATAAGAGACCCTGAGACAATGACAGACACCAAGCCCTAATTAGGTTGTCATGCTGAGAGAGCGAGGGGAAGACAGAAAGAGAGAGAGAGAGAGAGAGAGAGCGAGAGGGAGAGAGAGAGAGCGAGAGAGAGAGAGAGAGAGAGAGAGAGAGAGAGAGAGAGAGAGAGAGAGAGAGAGAGAAAGACAGAGGGAGAGAGAGCTTATTAAGGAGGATAGGTGTCAAGCTCTGGCAGGAAAAGGAGGTGGGAGGAGAGCAGAAGAGGGGGAGGCTGAGTGGGAGGGTGATGAGGCGAGATAAAGAGAATCAGTTGCAAATAAGATCAGGAGAGGAAGAGTGTGTGAGAGAGAGAGGCCGAAGGGAGGAAGATGGAACAGAAGCAAGAAGCTAAAGAAGAAGAACAGGAGATGAGGAGAAAGAGGTGCAGAAGATGGAGGCAGCTGGTGGGATGAAGGGACAGCGAAGACAGGGAAGGTGGTGAACAAACAAGGATCAAGTAGAGAGGGGGAGATGGGGATTGATGACATGCAGCATCGGGAGAGCTGTTCTTCTAGAGCAACCAAAACGAAAGTGTCTAGGGCAGGGGTGTCAAACTCAGTTTCACTAAGGGCCGCCCTGGGAAAGGAGAATCACATGCTTTTACTGAAAAAAGTCAAATATCTTTGACTGTATTACTGCGTGTTGCTTTTTTGTTGTTGAATTTATCATTTATTATGCTTTCTCTGAAACTTTTTTTTACATTTTTTTGACTCCTGTCACATTTTTGTTGACATAAAGCCCTACAAATGTCTGCAAAATAAAGTATTGCAAATCAAGCAGAACCCTGATTACATTTTAAAAATCAGACTACCACACAGCCGACTCACAGCAGCCTGTTTTACAGCCTGATTATGAAAACTCTCTGCTTCTGTGGGGTATTTCTGAGTCTCAGAGTTGGCAAAATCTGCCAAATTCTGCTTTGAGTGTAGCGTAAATACAGTTTCCTGTCTTTTGGGGTTTTGCGCACAACTAAGCGGGCCAAAATGTATTGTGAACCTAAAATGATATGCTGGCCCACAGGAGCGTTTCATAAATTAGCGCCCCCTAGCGTTGGCAGGGAAATACATCGGTCATGGATTTTAACGATAAGGTTTCGATGAACATGTCTTTAACATTGTGAAATAGTCGCAGTTTGGTTATGTTTAGGCACAAAAACTACTTGGTTATGTTTAGAAAATGATCATGGGTTGAGTTAAAGTGCTCATATTATGCTCATTTTCAGGTTCATAATTGTATTTAGAGTTTATATCAGAATAAGTTTACATGGTTTCATTTTCAAAAAATACCATATTTTTGTTGTACTGCACATTGCTGCAGCTCCTCTTTTCACCCTGTGTGTTGAGCTCCCTGTTTTAGTTACAGAGTGAGGCATCTCACTTCTGTTCCTTCTTTGTTGGGAGTCGCACATGCTCAGTAGCTAGGTAAGGACTACTAGCCAGTCAGAAGCAGAGTATGAGGGCGTGCCCTGACAGTACCTAGGTAAGGACTACTAGCCAGTCAGAAGCAGAGTATGAGGGCGTGCCCTGACAGTAGCTAGGTAAGGACTACTAGCCAGTCAGAAGCAGAGCATGAGGGCGTGCCATGCTAGCAGCTAGGCGAGCATTATAACGTGTTACAAAGTGACGCATGTTCGTCACGGAAGTAAAGGCTGGACTACAGTAGAGCTGTTTGGAGCAGTTTGTGAACAGTGTTTTCTGTTGCAGATGGTAAGTCCCTTTGGGGTGGACTTTGGGCTTTTTCACTTTGTAAACCTATAACGTGCACAAAAAAGATATACAATATAAGACAATAAAGGAAAGGGGAAAAGCCAAAAAGCATAATATGAGCACTTTAAAATCAGAATTTACTTCACTTCCAGTTACGCATGTGACACTGAACCTGACGTTTGTTAAGAAAAAACAGCAACTTGCAATTTACTTTTAGTTTCAAATAGGACTTGAACCCCCACTCTCCCGGGTGAAAGTCCTGCGTATGTCTGATCCATCCACCAACCTACCAATTAGACCACTATATATAGCCACTAGAGGACCGACTGCAGGTAAACAATGTAAGCCTTGTTCTGGGCCATAAAGCCAACTGTTACACATCTTGATACCTCACCACCACCACTGTAGTATCAAACAAATGTATACACACACATCCCTAATGGGCCACGTAGGACTCAGGCCAAATTTTGCTGTATTGTCAACAGCCATATTGTAAATATTCAATTTATTACACTGGCAGCATTCCCCATACCTAGCAGGGAAAATATGCAGACACACACACACACACACACACACACACACACACACACACACACACACACACACACACACACACACACACACACACACACACACACACACACACACACATCTTTGTGGGGACCCGTCATTGACATAATGCATTCCCTAGCCCCTTACCCTAACCATCACAACTAAATGCCTAACCTTAACCTCACCCTAACCATAACCTAATTCTAACCCTAATCCTTCGGACCCCACGAATATAGTTAAACAAGAACACACACACACACGTTGTGAGATTCCGACCAGACCTCAACAAATGTAATTAAGTAATGCCGAAAGAGTTTTTGTGCTACTGACTGACTAATCTGTATACTAGGAATCCAAATACATAGCAATTTGTTATAGTGAATATCTCACAATAATAAAATTGTATTATTTTTGAAACACCATTCATCTGTGTTTTGAAATTATATGAATATTGATTACCTAGGGCAGAGGGCATTTTTCTCTTACAATGGATACAGAGAGGTTTCAAATAACCATTATCCAAAACACCAAAAAGAGTACTGCTATTTGCCAACGCAATGTAAATGGGCCACCTGGGTACAGACAGAATACTGAGTCAGAAATCTACTCCAAAGTTGTTCCCATGTGATGAAATCAACAACACCGAGGCAACTTCAAGAGCCCCGCTGCATGTTAGTCGGGCCAAAAATATTTTATGTGCTCGCTGGTAAAAATCTTTGCCGAGGTTGTTTTGTCTTATGAAGCAAATGTGTTGCAGCTGAAAGTGAAACTTCAAAAATAAAGTCTATGTTTTGCACAGTTTACTTTGACCTAGGTCCCATGTGGGGAGAGAAGCAGTATCTATATGATGTTCACAAAGTCTTATGAACAATGCATCCAGCTCAACCAGAAATAATCCCAAATTGTGTGCTTTGCCTTGGAGAATCAGGGCTGTACCCCAAACCCGTGTTTTTTTATCATTCTACTTTTTTGGATTGACTCATACCAGTGTCAAGTTATTGTTGTAAGTATGCATGTGTGTGTGTGTGTGTGTGTCTGTGTGTGTGTGTGTGTGCATGTGTGCGTGCACAGGTTACCTTAATACACAGGTGTAGAAGCCATTGTCTTCCATTTCAGCAGATCTGAACCAGATGGAGTCGTCTTCTTTACTCAGTCTATGACCTGAGAAGATGATAGGCTCCTAAAGGACACAATACAAAATACAATGTTGAAGCAATAAACAAATTATGACTGAAATTATGACCGTCATTTAGATATTTGTGTTTTAAGTAGAGAGACAAAGTCCATAAACTCTCTCTCTGGTATTAACATAGGCAGGGTGCGTGAGATTTCCCCCTTTCTGGTCTACATATCCCTGCATCTGCTGAATTATTTTTTATTATTTTTAGACCAAATGTACCCCCCCCCCCCCCCCCCCCCCCCCGTCAAAGTGATCAATGCTACTTCACCAATAGCCTAGACCATATATTAATTATATCCCTAAAATAGAAGTAGCCTTTTTTAAACTAAGTAAAATGCTGTTACGTGAACAGTCTATAGTGCGATAGAATGATAAAATCTGAGCATATGGTTGTATTTAGCCGCTACAGAGCTCCGGGACGCTGGCTTCCAGCGGCATTTGTTTAGCCGCCGATAAGTGACTGCGAGTCGACTACAGGGACCGCCAGATTACGGTCCTTTCAAGGGCCATTTAGTGGAGTTTAGCCACAAAAAGTGAGGGTTATGGGGCGATGACAGTTAAGTTTAGGCACCAAAACGAATCGTTAATTTAAGGAAAAAGATCGTGGTTTGGATTAAAACACTCCAGGGGAACGAACAAGCATTTCCTTAGTGAAAGTCTTTTGTTTTCGCCGCGAAGTGAACTCCGCTCTCCGTCTTGAAAGCGCTGTATTTTATGTTGACACCACGTTGTGCTATGTCATTTTGAGATTATTTTCCATTGAATATTGAATTTGATAAATAAGTGTTTTTGGCATGCCTGGCTGAGTGGCATCCATGGTACTGAAAGGGGGATTTCATTCTTGCATGTTTTGTTTTGTTGTGCATGACGAAAAAACACCCCTCCCTCTGATTTTTTCATAAATCGCAACCTGAACATATTGTGTAATATAATTACAATGATATAGAGCAGAACAACTCTGTCTCCTAATAATTATGTTCCAGCAAGTCCTGCAAGCCATACAACGATATCGGTTGATTATTCCTGCCCTCTAATACGACCCACATGAGCGTTTAATATATTAACACCCGTAGCAGTGGCAGGAAATAAGACCTTACATCTAAACCAGAGAACGCAACAGTCACAGTTTTAAACACCTTGTTAACATTGTGAAATGGTCTCAGTGTGGTTAGATTTAAGCACAAAAACTACTTGGTTATGTTTAGGCATCAATTTACGTTTAGAAAAAGCACCTGACGTAGCTCCGTTTGTTGTAAAGTTAAAGAAAAAACCTCACCGTTTACTTTCATTTTTACAAGGGACATGAACTTTGGTCTCCTGGGTGACAGTCCTGGTTTGACCTATCCATCACTCTAACTTGCCTCCTAACACTGACAATTTGTAGTCTTATACTTTATCATGTTACTTCCTGCTTTGCTCTCATAATAACTACTAAGGCCACTAGAGGCTGCTGTCACTACAAACATAAACATAGGTCGTAATTGCTGCTTGAAAAAAAAAAACTTATGTGGGTGTTTTTCGGGAGAGGACAGTCTCCTACGATAATGAATACGGCTACTAGAGGTCGCTGCCTAACAACAAACTACAAAATATGGGTCGTTATAAGCTGCTTGTACAATCAACCTATACGGTTGTTTTCTGGGTTTCAAGAAAAAATTATTTTCCCGTGACTGGCGCACGTTCAACTTGGCTACGTTTGGGAAAAAGTCATGGTTTGGGTTAAAATAAGTACATTTGTTTAAACAATCAACCTATGCGGTCATTTTCTGGGTGAGGACGATCTTATATGGCATTGTTATGGTTTGGAATAACAAACAAATAATTTTAATTATAAATGATTATGATGACTTTTAATTCTAATTATTTAATTATAATACAAACAAAAAAATGTAAGAACCACATAAGACAAATTACATTTGATTTATTATTTTCACTTTATCGTTGATAGTATTGGACTTCCATACCCCACCTATCATCTTACCTCAGCATCTCCTTTGTTTTTGTACCAGATGAGGCGCAGCTTGGCGTTGGTTGCCATGGTGTAGTTGGTTCGGATGTAGCTGTAGAACAAGGCACATTTCACCCGAACAGGTTCCCCAGCCAGAACATGGTACTCCTTCAGATCCACCGACCAGTCTATGCATCCATCCACTGTAAGAAGAGAAAAACAGACATAGAAATATTGAGAATGTGGTGATAGATATACAGTACATACTGTAGGCCATTATAGAGTGGAACGACTCCAAATACAACTCTGCTTTAAACTGCAGGGGCGAGAAACATTGATGAAAACAGGGAACAGGGTTAGAAATTCAAATAGGTTAGGAAGCAAAACATGAACGATCATCAAAAAAACTTGATAGGCGATTCTTTATAAAGAAAACATGCTTGGCCAGGGAGAAAGAGTGACAGGAAAAAAATGAAATAGAAAAAGAGAGCGTGAGTGACAGGGAGATTATTTTGTTTCTTCAGTAATATTGTTCTCTACCTTCAAGGCAATAAAACATTGCATATGAAATTGAGAAAGTGTGTGCCTGTGTTGTCTTCTATGAACGAGTTGGAGGGGGCAACAGCGCAAGAGAATAAAAGAGATACATACAGAAAATGTTATACTTTATGTATGTCAAAGGCATAAACGGAGAGAGTGACAATAATGAAAAGGTAAGTATGTAAGTACTTAAGTACATCTGAAAGAAAAGATCAAATGGCAGACAAATGAATGCAATTCCTTTGTTTTAATTTCACTTTTTCAACCAAATGTTTGCCTTTTTCCATTGCGTTGCCGGATACATTGCATGAAACTGAAATACAGAGAGAAAAAGCGAGCAATAACTGAAGAAAAAGTGCACTCTAATAAATGTGTATAAAGAGTTGTATATAACAGAAATTGTCTATAGAACGTGACTCAAAGTAATATTTTAGTTTTTTACAGTTTGAATTGTATAGTTTGCTTTTATTTTTATTTTTTTTATTGCTTTTTTTTCAGCCACAGAGGTTGGTTTTGGGGGATTAAAGAAGTCCACATTGTCACTTGTATCTCCATTTTTGAATTTTTTTTCGAAGTTGTTGCTTTTCTCAGTCCTTTTGTGACACTTTTTACAACATTTTTGTCACCCTGTTTTTGACCTTTTGGACGCTTTTTACAATGTTTTTGAAGTTAATTTTAATGTTTTAAGCAGTTTACTAACTGAGCAGCTTTGTATGAGAGAATTTTATATAGGCCTAACAAAATGTTCTGTATTTTAACTGTAGCTTTACACATCATTTCCTTTTTTTTTTTTTTTATTACGGGTAATGAGCTTCCAGAAAGTGTTTTTGTTATTTTTACAGATTTATTTCTTAAGCGTGTGGAAGAGACGGGACAATAGAGATTCAGAGAATTAAAGGAAGAGAGAGAGAAAAGAAGAAAGAGGGTGTTGCGCTGTTGGGATGAGACCCGGTCAGCCGGAACGAACAGAAAACAAGTCATAGATGGAAGACAAGTAAGAGCTCGTGAGATGTAGAGGTCAGGCTGGAAAATGACAAGCAGCTTTCCCAAATGGACTTCCACCGCCCATCCTCCCCCCTTTCCGCTCCTTCTCTTCTGTCTTTTCTCTCCGTCCTTTTGGTCCTCTAACTTTGTTTCCCCCCTCTTATTGTCAGAGGCACAGATAGATGTGCTCCGTTTTAACTGAAGCCTTCAGGCGCTTTCCCTCTTAATTTCAGCTCTACCCTGCAGCAATAAAGCCCCCCTGGATCTGTCATCTGGCCAAAAGATATACCTCCTAAACCTCACATTATCATTTTCCTCTTGGTTTTTTATTAAGCAATACTGGAAATAACCAGTGTACAAGGCATTATTCTGATATGAACAGATAATGCAGTCAAAACAAAATCAAACAAATTCTTTCCCTGGCACCCTATTAACACAATCTGACTCAGTCTAGAAAAGGAATTTCCCCAGTGTGGGATTAATAAAGTTTATCTCTTATCTCTTAGAGCTGTAACAATTCCCAATTTTGCTGTACAATTAATTGTCTCAGAAATAATTGCGATTAACATTACAAACCCCAAGTCCAATGAACTTGGGACATGGTGTTAATGATTTGCCAATCCTTTTCGACCTATGTTCAACTGAATACACTACAAAGACAAGATATTTAATGTTCAAACAGATACATTTTATTGGGTTTTTTTTGCAAATATTCACTCATGTTGAATGTGATGCCTGCAACATGTTCCAAAAAAGCTGGGAGAGTTAGAGGA
>CM042323.1:4922743-5055243 GCA_023566125.1 Zingel zingel
TTGCGTTCATCTAAGATCTAATTTGTTTTGAGATGAAAAAATGTACTTCTCCCAGAGAACTACATGTTTTGAACAATGAGTTTTCTATTTTTTGGTGTATTGTTTACTGACTGTTTTGAGGCGAAAGTTCCATTTTGCGAGAGGAGTCCGAGATTTTGTAAATCGTGCTTGAAGATGAGGTTTTGTGTTTAATGTTTTCAGAAAATGGAGCAAGGTTTCAGAAATTGTTTCAGCAATTGAGAAAAACTGTAAATATTGGAAGAGGAGATACATTTTGAAATCTTGAGCTCCATAGGGTTTAATGTAGTTGAAATTGTTATTTGTTTAAAATAAAAGTATATGTATGAGAGATCAAAATGATTTTTTTGTTGCATACTTTGTAACAAATTGACATAGCATAGCATTTTACTCCTTAATTTACACATGTTGCTTTATGGCACCACCTTTGTGGTGAAACTCAACCATTCAGTACTTTAGTTAGCTAAGTTCAGTCTTTTCACATGCTTTCAGCAAGTATTTGTGTGACAAAGTGGGTGAGATTCCCTGCACTCTCCACTTCGTCCCTTGTGCTTGTGTACATACATGCGTCCACATTTATTTTACACACTGCTCTAGTCATTTTCATATTGTATTCATTTTCAGTTTGCCATAATTTTACAATTGCTTTTGTGTGACATTTCAGCACTTACTATCTTTGTGTTAAAATTGTTACATTTGTACATTGAGTACTGATTTAATTGAAAGCAAACACATTACCACAGCTCACAGTCATTCAAGAATGTTTGGGGAGGAGCCACCGACCATTTCCTGTGTATTCATTGTGCTGATTGATCATTGGACCAAACCACCTGATGGGTGATTTTTGTTTTTTTGTGTTTAGAGATATTTCATGTGTTTGTTTGATGTATTTGATGGGTAATTGGGGAAGTTACGTAAAGTGAATTTGCTTGTGTAGATCATGGATGTATCATAAAACCGGTGTAGATCCGAACCTCTTCCCTTAACCACGTCACGCGGTATGGACGGGCTGCGAGGCTTCGGACGTCATCAATGATGTCATTTGTCTGACACGATACAAAACTCGATACGCGCTTCGCGGAAAACTTCCAGGATTTCTCGACACACACTCAGAAGCCTGGGCACAGAACGTTACATCACCAGTGGGTAGATTTTGTAAGTTTTTCCTTTTAATAGTTTCAAGTTTGTTTGTTTTTATTTTGAAGGTCTCACTTTATACGTGGATTTGGCACACTGTAAATAAATATGCACTCGTTAGAATTCAAGAAGTCGGCCTTTGTATCCTTGTTTTAGAAGCCCTGCACTAAAGCCTTTTAGTGAAGGGCTTTTATTGTGAAAGGTAAGAACGAAAGGGGTGAAGCTGTACTGTAACATGCTGCCGCTGACAATATGGAATCTTAATTACGTTACACTGTTCCAAGTATTCCGTTACTCCCCAAGCCCCTAGTACTGTACTCTGTTCATACTACCGATAGTGAAACTTGTGGGGACATGAAATTATTTGTTTTCACTATTTCATTATCATTATGCTACGTGTAATGTGGTCCTGCCATTCTGTTGCACAATGAGGTCATCAAGGGAAGTAACAACTTCTTTTTCTAATAGCAATGAAGTTCATTCACTTCAACTCAATATTCTCATGGTGACAAGTTGAAATGTCTATTTGACTTGGAAAGACGCACCATCTAATTCTATTGATGGCATAATGAAGCTTTGTGAACCATTTTATCTAATTTCGGAGCCCACTAGATGGCGCTCTTGGTTTTAAGAGAAAGGCCTAAGGCATTGCAATTCAGTGTATTCTCAACCCTTTGTTGAACAGAGAGCGCCATCTAGTGGGCTCAGAAAATAAATGATTCATAAATGATTCATGAAGCTTCATTTGGCCATCACTATCAAAATGCTTGATGCATGACTAAAGACTATATTTATTTAGTCTACTGTACATTAAAGTTGACAGATTAGGTATTTTCCCAAAGTACTAACCCAGTATTTGTCCTTTTTTTTATTTAGGGGTTGCTGGGATTGTCTAAAAGTGGCCTCGACAAAGATCCTATCTTTTCTATAGGTTCAATTCTTTCTAGGGTTGTGGAAAAAAATCTGAAAAATCACCTGTATCATGATTTTTAAAAGTGATTCTTTTCCCTGTATTAGATATTTTTTATTTATGTTTTTACCAATGATTCACCTAAATATTTTCTGTTTCTATGTAATGATGGCCAAATAAAGCTTCATGAAGGTTCATGAACCATTGTCTTTATTTTCTGAGCCCACTAGATGGCGCTCTTGGTTCAACAAAGGGTTGAAAGCACAATGAATTTCCATTCCTTGAGCCTATTTATTTAAACTAAGAGCGCCATCTAGTGGGCTCAGACAATAAAGAAAATGATTCACAAAGCTTCATGACGCCTCATTTGTCCATCACTATTTATATTTTACCGCCAAAGGCGACTACATTGTATCCGTTTCCTAGCCTAGAACTCTAGACGTACCCTAGCGGCAGCAAATGTAATTTGCAGCCAGGGTCAGTCTAGCAACTCTAGCTTGCGAGCTGGAAAAAACAAATTCTGGTCATGCCAATCACGTTATGTACAAAGTTGGTGGGCGGGCTTAACATAATGACGGCAGAGTTGCGACGGTTCCACGTGAATTCCCTGCTACTTGAAAACAAGGAAGATGGCTGCTGCTGCTGGCGAACAGCGGCCTTTCAAATCGGCTTTAGCCGCAACTCTGGAAGACTTGGAGTTAAGCACAGAAGTCATTCTTAAAAAAAAGATGTGTTCGGAGTTTTCCCGACCAATTACGGCAAAAGTTTAATCTATCAACTAGCATTGCTCTGGTTGCCTATGAGTGCAGAGGAAATTTGAAAGACAACTGTTTATCCCGCCCCTCGGATTGAACCCTGCCAATGGTGAGTTCCCAGACCCAACATCTTGATGTGGGTCTGGCTTGTCAGGCTATACGTTTCCAGCCATACAGACCGAAAGCAGAAAATGCAGAAAATCCATGTTATCTACTTCTTTACAAATGAAATAAATGTCAGACTGACTGACTGACATGTGATGTGCATTCTTCTTAGAAAACAATTAGTTTTTAGAAATGTCTCATGATGTATTGTCTCTAGAAGTGTATTATTAAACTTCTGTTTTGGTTAAAGAAGGGAAAGAAAATTGCAATACTCAATACTATCAAGTCAATACACATTGTATCAGTACCAATGTATCGTGAAAGAATCCGATGGGGACAAAAGCATATTGTCCCAGCCCTAATTAATTCATAACATAAACATCTAATTTAACTAATCGACCAATGCTGATTACCAAAACACGAGAATAGCCACAAATAACAAACAAAAGAACATAAAACTATACATGTATTCCACAATGAAATAACATATAAAAGCATTTATGAACTTTGAGTTTGTGTGGGATTAACAGTAGTTAGCTCATATTAATGTTCGTGGGAACAAACTTTTGTATATACAAGTTTACCTTAAAGACTATACAATAGATGAAATGAATATAGTTTAACAGTGAAAATTAATATTGAAAATAATAAGCATACATGTTTTATTGTATTTAATAGCTGGAGGACTGTGAGTTATGTAGTTTATTATTATATTTAGCTCAGGCCTGTCTGTCAAACGTAAAGCCCTTCAGAGCCGTCTGCCTGTCTACACACCTCCCACAATCCCCTGCAATACCGCTACAGCTGCTGCCATAATAATAGCTTGACCTGACCTCCCCCCCCACACACACACACACACACACACACACACACACACACACACACACACACACACAGGTAATGATCCTGACATTCACAAACAGGTACAAACACGCACACTCACAGAAAAAAAAAATGGAAAGAAGTCAGACACACACACACGCAGGAACGGGGCACGTAGACCAAAATGACACAGCGAGTACACAACACACACACACACATACACACACACACACACACACACACACACACACACACACACACACACACACACACACACACACACTACTAAGTCTATCACCACTGCAGGGCAATTTACACCCAGGTGAGAAGAGGGAAGACAAGAGGGAAAGAAAAAAAACAAAAGAGAGATGAAAGAAGGTGAGAGAACAAGATTCGAATGAGAGAGAGAGAAAGTACCCGCCATTTGGCCCGGCGTTTTGTGCTGATGTTCAATTTCAGCACACAGCCGACTTGATGGTTACTTCTTTTCTCTGGACACATTTTATGAGAATAGGCTTTAGCCAAGATAGAGCTTTGTATATGTGGCGAGAGGACATACTGTGTGTGTGTGTGTGTGTGTGTGTGTGTGTGTGTGTGTGTGTGTGTGTGTGTAAAAGAGAGAGAGCAAGAAGAGTCGTGAGAAAGAGAGGGACAGAGTGCGTTTTCCATTTTCAAAATGACTCCTCAAAAATGAGTTGCACCAACCAGTGGATTCAACACTACACACACACACACACACACACACACACACACACACACACACACACACACACACGCCAAAGCAATCTATTTTATGAGCTGTATGAATATGATAATGCATGTGTGGGTTATGGCCTTCATTCAGTTCTATGGAGTTACAACAGCATCAGCATACAAGGCTTGTATTGACACACGCGCACGCACACACACACACACACACACACACACACACACACATATAGCCCACAGCCATGGTAAAAACACACACGTTCACACACAAGCGCCAGCGCTGAATAAATCGAGTTGACCACAATCTGCCCTCTGTCTAATGCTACCAAACAGACTGAAATGTATTCACCCTCACCCTCACACACACGGACACGCACACACACACACACACACACACACACACACTAGTGACTAGTCTTTCAAACAACCCACATTGTTGAACAAAAGAAAGAAATAAGTGACATTTATTAAAAATAAAACTGCTGCTGCATACACACTAGCAGCCACACAATGTCAAACTGAAGTTTTATCCGTCCACAATCACCTTGTATACATGCTGGAAGGAACGCCACTCAATAAAAAACACGCTGAATGATTTGGTGTAAGTTCAATACGACATCATATTTTCACGACCAGGTTTGTAGGACTTCTTCTAGAATGTTCATGTAATTGTTTACTTCAGTTTAACTGATTTAACTGGACTGGAGACATATGTTTCCTCTAAGAGAAAGCTTCTGTGGCAGAGAAGCTTTGGACTTCTCTATCACTAAATGGCCTGAGTGCCCTGGAACAGAGTGGACTATCTTACCGTAAAGAGGAAGAAAATATGTGATTTGATTGGTCAGGCTGGAGGCCAGGCTCACCACTAGTAACTGTACCATTTTCAACTGTGTTACAGTTCTGCCATGTGTCTCTTGAAAACATTCGCTGAGCTTGTGCCATGTGCAGTTGATTCATGGAAATAAATCTCAGCGTGTCAGCCTGGCCTGAAAATCGTGAAAGCTATTTAAAAAGCGGTTGCTTGTTTTTTGTATATCAGGTCATGGAAGAGAAAGACATGCATGTGTAAGTGAAGATCATGCAGAAAAAGAGGAAATGTAGAGGGTGAAGGAGGAGTTTTGATCAAAAGTACTTAATAAAAAGTAATGAGTCCCGTTTCCCTGGGGAGGAGAGCACATTGGCCTTCCTATAAACCGTAATAACTCCTAAAGAGGTGTGTGTGGATTAATGGACAGATGGAGGGAGGAACAAAACAAAGGAGACACGTGTGGATGAGGAAAAGAAAATCATATCAGGAGAGATAATGGGAAAGAATGTTTTCCCTCATCGAGTGACTTCTCATTGAATAATGAGAGAGTGAACAAAGATTAAAAGGAGCAAGATGAGAAGAGGACGATAAGAGAAAGTTGTTTGTTTCATTAAAAACATAAATGAATCAATGTCAAATTAAATGTGGTACCATTACACTAATAAATGAGATAATGGAGGAGATGAATCTAGACCGAACCAATTATACAGCATGGGAGGACACAAATACAACCAGATCAATAGAGATTTTTTTTTTTTTTTTTTTTTTTCAAATATGGGAAAGATGGAAATGGTGAGACGACAGAAGCGACAATTTTGGGATAGTAGAAAGAACTGTATCAATCACCTGCATTCAAAATGTAATGTGTACTGTACATGTACATGTGTTTTTTTTCTTTCTTAATTGTCCATGTTATTTTAAATTAAGGACACTACTGTTTATATAGCATTTGTCTTGTTGTATCAGTTTGGTGCATCAACAGCCAACCTTTTTTCAGGATTATGATCTTCTGCAGGATTAGGAAAGTGTGTGTGCCTGCATACTTCAAAATAAGGACAAAAGGACAGCGTCGGTTGTTTGCTCAAACAAACCATGGATTTGTATTCCCGACGAGCGTCATCTTGTGGTCAGGTGATTAATGACTGCTGTCTCTGAATATGAAAAGTGGAGGGAGTGTGACTTGGGGGGGAATGATCTCAAGGGTGAGGGTCGCTGACTGACATAAACTGCTAAAGGCATCAGTACGCTACTTTTTGTTTGACTTCTAGCTTGTCCAATTGTACTGTAAGGTGTTAGAAAACTTATGCTTAGAACAGTTTTGCTTCAGTTTCTTAAACCATTCTGTTAAACCATTTGCATCCAAACAGCTCTTTTAGTATTTTTGTCTTTCATGTGTTAATCATGAAAGCTGATTGACCTTTGTGGTATCTGAGCACAGGATGTATCCCTGAGGGCAGAACCATAATGTGAAGGAGATGCCGTGCCTGACCAAAGATAAGAAGAAAGCTACAGATTGCATGAACCAACTAACTTGATTCCCAACTCATTTAAAAAGACATAGTTGTGAACAATCTTCAGTCACTTTCTGTTCTTATGCTGGAGTGCTGTAAACTGACTCTACTTGCTGCAAGTAAACACACTTTTAATATCACCCAGGAAATGTGTGTTTCTTGGGAGTGTTTTAATCCAAACCACAATCTTTTCCCTAATCTTAATTTATATTTTGTGGACTAAATTTAACTGTAATCGCCGCCGAAACGATCAGCAGCTCGCGGTGCTCTGTACCCGGCTTAAAGTCACAGATTGTCGGCGAAACACACCTACTAACTGCCGCTGATACAACCGAGCTGTGACGGAGGTCCTTAGCCCGTGTCGCAAAGCTCTGTAGCGGCTGAAACAACTGCCGCTCGTAACCAGCCGCAGTCACATGACCACCCGCCGTCACGTGACCACCCTCCGTTACGGGACCAGCCGGCGGTCTCCTAATTTCGTAGGATATCATACGTTTTGGTGTGCATGAAATTGTCGTACGATATCATACAGACCCGTTCGTGAGAATAGGTTGTATGGTATTATACCATTCAAACACATTCTCGTGTAAAATACAGATGCTTGGTAATGTGCCTTTGGCATTTGTTACTCATGCTAAAACTCTCGGGACTTGTAGTGGAATTTTGTCCAAATGAGGCCCTAAGGCCTGTCAAATCTGACTCCTATTAATTAATGCCCACGCCTTCTTTAATCGGATTTAAGTTTACCAGAACACAAGGATCAATCTGAGAGTTCAGTTAAGCAAAGTTTACTGAGTCCAGCATAAGAGGTTACAACACAATTGTGGGTTCACAAACAGAGTCTAAGTTATCCTGGCAACAGACATTACGTCAGAGCTGGTCCACCAAGATCTCGTCTGAATTATGAGCCCTGATCTGTTGTCTCCTCAAGCTTTTATCCTATCCTCACGGGGGGGAGGTTTCTTAAGAGAAACTTAAACACACATACACCAAGGTCGGGGCCTTCATGTGGTGCAACTTCCTCTTCAACCTTCAAACAATGCACCTCTATGCCATAAAAGCCTAAACTATTTTTATGACTTAAGCTTAACTGTCTGTGCGTCAGAAGTCACCCGGAGTGATTTTAATCACTTCCTCCATGACTAACACAGCTCTTTTGCAACGAGCACACACACATTTTGTTAATAAAATATTTCTACAGACTCTTGACGTCACTTTTTGACGCTCTGGGTCGGGACGTACTGACTGACATGCGGCACAAGAACGGGACTTAGGAAAAGATTGTGGGTGGGGTTATAAAATGTACATTTCTGTGACACGCGGGACAAGAACGGGACACACACACACGTTCCATACATACGCTGAAGGGTGCTTCTTGCGTCGTATCTGATGCTGAGAGACACTGACCAAGTATTTTACGAGTTGGGAGTGAGAACTGGTTGACCATTCATACGTTTTCATGCAAACATAACCACGTTTGAAGTCCCCGTCCAGATATTTTAAAGTATAAAAAACACTGACATTCCGTTGACTGATTATTTCGCTCATGATATGTCACATGAGGATTAAAACTTGATTTTCATTGAAGGGGGTTTTAAGAATCCCTTATATATATCTGCATTACAGTGGCATTATCATAGAATCTTTTCTTATTTTTTTCAATAAACGAGTCAACTCTGTTTGGAATTTCTGACTTGTTATGACTACTTGCTGGAGGGAGTAGCATGTCCAGAAGGAGACAATGAGACAGCCATCAGTCCATGATGTTACACCGGTAACCACTGTTCATATTGTCCCATATTTAAGTATTAGTGGCTTGTTGAAATAAGACACAAAAGCTGATTTATGTGTGTGTGTGTGTGTGTGTGTGTGTGTGTGTGTGTGTGTGTGTGTGTGTGTGTGTGTGTGTGTGTGTGTGTGTGTGTGCGCGTGTATGTGTGCGTGCATTCATGTGTATGTATATATAGGTGAAATGATATCACAATGTGATCATGTACCAACAGACAAAGTGTCAGAGTTATGATTCCATCTTTCTCAACAACAAAAACATCAAAACATCTTCCATTGTTTTGATGAAAAATGATTTCATCACACTGACAGGCATTTTCTTTTGTTTGAAGAAAAACTGATTTTAAGATTCAACACTTGATTAAACAACTTGTCACGGTGGAACTGTTTCCAATTCTCTATCAAAAGGACAGGCACAAGAAAATTCAACTTGGATGGATTTCGGAAACTCACCTCTGAGCAGAACCAAATAACTTTCAAGCTTTGAAAGCATTGTCCTCTGTCAAACCGCTGCTTTGTGCCGCTACGTGTGTGTGTGTGTGTGTGTGTGTGTATTTATATATTTATATGTCCTACCCACTCCATTTGTCACTTTGTCGATAGAGCGTGCGTCACAGTCTTGCCCGCATTTGTCAGTTCTCTAGTGTGTTACGCGTGCACACACACACGCACACCCCCCCCCCCCCCCCCCCCCCCCCCCCCACACACACACACACACACACACACCGGGTCCCCTTTGCTTTCTTCCTGTCCGTCATTAATAAAGAGAAGTAGTTGCACACCTGTTCACTGACAGCACCCTACAGAGAGAGAGAGAGAGAGAGGGAGAGCTGGGTAAAAGTGCAAGAGAGTGTGACAAAGGTAAATCTTGACAAAGGTAAAGGGGGAGTGGGATTATTGCAGTGATGGAGTACTGGAGTCCTGGACTCTGACTTGAGTCCAACTCTAATAGCTATTCTCTGGACCCGTGACTGGACTTGGACTTGTGCACTGATGACTAGGACTTGAGAATTTATGAAATCGGACTTGAGCATTCGTGAAATAGGACTCGGAAGTTGGATGAAGTTTAAGACTACTTTTATGTGTAATAGGCAGTGATGGAGTACTCTAGTCTTGGACTAGGACTTCACTATTCTCTCGCCTCGTGACTCAACTTGGACTCGAACTCAGTTAATGGTGACTCGACTCAGACCATTCTTTGGTGACTCAGACTCGACAGTCTGTGACTCGACTACAACACTGCATTATTGTGACTGAATAGAAAGAGAGGGTGAAGAATTAATGACTGGTAAGAAACCCCTTTCAGATGTACACCTTGTTATTTAAATATGTTGGCAAATTTTTCTAAGCTCATTTGGGATGTCTTTAGTTTTTACCGTGTCCATACAGAAATAAGCTTTAGATGCAAAAGAGAGTCCTTATGAAATTCTTTTGCCCCAGTTTTCCAGACGCTGTGCGAAACCATC
The DNA here is from genome assembly GCA_023566125.1 of Zingel zingel. NCBI lineage: Eukaryota > Metazoa > Chordata > Actinopteri > Perciformes > Percidae > Zingel > Zingel zingel. The sequence continues at coordinate 4,932,772 of CM042323.1, forward strand.
TGATTGCTGGTTTGTCTGCAGACACTACTCAAGAAATGAAAAAAAGTACTTTGACCTTTTCCACATGTTTGTGTTTTTCTTTTACAGCTATTCTTTTTTTTTAAATGACACTAGAATTGAACATCTATCAACGATTAGGCACTTACATCCTCTTTTCAGTCAAAATAAAATTCAAACATTATCTACAGTACTATGGAAAATTAATCATGCCTTCACACAACTTTTGCTCTTTTGGTTCACCAATCAGTGGCTGTTTTTGGCAAGAAAAAATATAAATAAACTGATATGCATGCTGTAGGCAACATGCCCAGCACCAAACAGCTGACACAAAGTTAGCAACTATGAACATAGTGGAACATTTAGCAGCCAAAGAGCCAGCTATTTCCCTCAGGAGTTGGCGGAGACCAGGGGTTGATGCATAGGATGCAAAGGTAAAGCCAAAACATCTCGAATGCCCCCTAGTGGCTGGTTGCAGAATATAGGTCCCTATAAGCCCTGCCCCCCTTGCAGGTTAAAAGTTGCAAAGAAACTCCCGCACACTGTCTAACTTTTAATATAATAACATATAAAGTTTAATAGTAGGCAACTTTTCGGTACTAGACCATCTTTAGGAAAAACATGTTTTTTATATACAGTATACTGTATATAGTATATATTTTTTGCAAGTTAGACAGTGTGCAGGGTTTGACCTGCTTGTTCCCCTCCGACGCACCTGTCTCACGTTGTAGATGTGCAAAGTATTTTTCTGTACTAAATTGTTTGCATCTTAAAAACTGTACTTTTCCCTGTTGTACAATGTGCTTTAGCAATACTATGTCTCAATATGGTCACGTAAATAAAGTCTCTTTGAATTTGAGTTTGAGAGAGAGAGAGACAGAGAGATATTATTGTGTTCTGTCTGAATACTTGGACAAATTGTTTTTTGTTGCTTTGGCAACAAAAATTGGATTTGTAACTGGAACTTTTATTGGAACTTTTATGCCAATAAAGCTCCTTTGAATTTAAATTTGACTTTGAAAAAACAACAGAGAGAACGAAGACGTTTTTCTAACACACCCAGCACATTCATGACACAGAGAGAGAGAGAGAGAGAGGGAGAGAGAGAGAGAGAGAGAGAGAGAGAGAGAGAGAGAGAGAGAGAAAGAGAGGGAGAGAGAGAGAGAGAGAAAGAGAGAGAGGGAAAAAGAGAGAGAGAGAGAGAGAGAGAGAGAGAGAGAGGGAGAGAGAGAGAGAGAGGGAGAGAGAGAGAGGGAGAGGGAGAGAGAGAGAGAAAGAGAGAGAGAGAGAGAGAGAGAGAGAGAGGGAGGGAGAGAGAGAGAGAGAGAGGGAGAGAGATGGAGAGAGAGAGAGAGAGAAAGAGAGAGAGAGAGAGAGCGAGAGCCATAGAGAGTGATTGTATGTAAAGTCAGAATAATGTGGTACTCCTACACCAGCCGCATGATTATGAGCAATATGTGCAATATACGTCTCAATAGAGTCATGCTAATAAAACCTTTTTGAATTTGAGAGAGACAGAGAGAGAAAAAGAGATACTGGGTTCTGCCCGAATATTTGGACAAATTGTATTTTGATGCTTTGGCCGCATTGTAATTGAAACTCTCATGCCAATAAAGCCCCATTGAATTTGAATTTAAATTGAACTTTGAAAAAACAACAGCGAGAACGAAAACCTTTTTCTAAGACAATTTTCCAACACACTCCACACATTTATAACAGCAAAAGAGAGAGAGAGAGATAGAGAGAGAGAGAGAGAGAGAGAGAGAGAGAGAGAAGGGGAGGGACATGGAGAGTGACTGTATGTAAAGCCAGCAGAATAATGTAGTACTCCTACACCTGCCGCATGTTGCTGTCAGTCTCCTGGCAGCTTCACTTTCATCCTCCCTCTATCTTTCTGCTCCTCTTTCAGTCTCTAAATCTGTTCTCTGTATTGTCCTCTCACTCCACCCACTGTCTAGAAGAAAAATTCAGCAGCAGCACAACTCGTTTCATTTACATGAAGAAGGTTCGGGAGACCTTGACGACTTACACAAGAGGCATTCAATGAACACTCAAATTAGGAGACAATTTAGGGAGGCAGTACAGTTTATTCACAGTCATTGTGCAGTGCCGTCCCAACTCTCTCAAGTTCCTGTCTTTCTGAAGGTGTATTTAAACTAAACTCAGGTAAACTAAGATATTGCAGGCGTCTAAACACAGATGCTAAAGCCTAGTACAGCCTATCTCTCTCTCTCTCTCTCTCTCTCTCTGGAAAGTTTGCTATTCCCTTATCATGCAGCTGTCTGAACAGGGACAAACATAATTATCATTGAACAGGTTTGGTTATTAGAGTCTGGTCGAATATTCTCGTCCCCTGACCTGTGACCTATGAATTACCTTATGTTGTCTAAGCTTTCCCTTAGTCTCATCATACCACAACATGCTGTTTCCGGAAATTCCACCACCGACTGTACCTACCTACCTACCGCTCCATCATCACTTTGTATCCCCCTCTTCTCTCTCTCTGTGTCTCTCTGCCTCTCTACCTGTCTATCTATTACATTTTTTTAAAGTGCTCATATTATGCTCATTTTCAGGTTCATAATTGTATTTAGAGGTTATATCAGAATAGGTTTACATGGTTTAATTTTCTAAAAACACCATATTTTTGTTGTACTACACATTGCTGCAGCTCCTCTTTTCACCCTCTGTGTTGAGCTCTCTGTTTTAGCTACAGAGTGAGACCTCTCACTTCTGTTCCATCTTTGTTAAGAGTCGCACATGCTCAGTAGCTAGGTAAGGACTACTAGCTAATCAGAAGCAGAGTATGAGGGCGTGCCATGCTAGCAGCTAGACAAGCATTATAACATGTGTTACAAAGTGACGCACGTTTGTCTCTGAAGTTAAAGCTGGACTACAATAGAGCTGTTTGGAGCAGTTTGTGAACAGTGTTTTCTGTTGGAGATGGTAAGTCACTTTCACATGTTTAGTTTAGTACACAATAGGTTCATGAATTTGGATAGATTGTTAATGCTTTGCCAATGGTTAATTATTGTTTTGTAAACCATCTAAAAGCATTATTTGGATGGCTATTATAAAATTGCAACTGATTCTTATAATAATTAGGGAGTGATTAATATATGTTTTATAAAGCATCAAGTTACTAACTTCATTTGGCCACATTAAACCTTTTTTGGCGATCTACACAAGAGACAATTATTTGATTATTTCTTCACTGATAATAGCCATCTAAATAATGCTTATATATGCTTTACAAAGTCTTAATTAACTATTAACAAGGTATTACATTCAACTGAATATATGCAACTTTATATTCATGAACAATTTACAAATGCTTAATATAATATATAAAATGTTATGATTTGGGCAACAATAAACTATTGAAATAAATTATAACATGACTAATAATTAGTAAATGTTATAAAACATAGCTATTGTTTGTTAAAGGTGCAGTAGGTAAGACTTATAAAACTAACTGTCATATTTGCTGAAACTGACCCTATGTTCCAGTAGAACTACATGAAGCAAGTCATATAAAAACAAAAATCCAGCTTCTCTGGCACCACCTACAGCTTGTAGTGTGATTTGCAAAAATACACCGCTCCCTGTTCAGATGCACCAATCAGGACCGGGGGTTGTCTAACTGCGTGTCTATCACTGCTCATGCACACGCATCCATTCTCCTTTGTGGGGGGAGGGGCTTAGGAGACCTTTTTGGGCTTTAGCAGAAAGGGGGGAGGGACTGAGAAGTTGTCGATGTTCAAATTTTTTGGCTAAGTCCTGTATCTTCGCAATCTTACCTACAGCACCTTTAACAGTAAAATAACTCTTTACTTAAGATTAATTAACTATTAATTTAGCGTTTATTAGCGATGGTTCTTATGAAGTGTTACCCAATGTTACATTTTTAACTGATTCCAATGACACTTTGTTCTTATCTGGCTGCACTATGTGAGGTTTCTGACACAGTAAAGTTGTTCAATCTCAGTCTAATCCTTAAACAGAGCTTCAATGGCCTGAGTAATCACCTCTGAGGACACGGCGCCTTTTACTCTCCCCATAAAAGTTCAGAGTGAAGGCCACATGATTTATTTTCATGGCAAAAAGCAATGAAGAATGTATGAGAGAGAGAGAGAGAGAGAGAGAGAGAGAGAGAGAGAGAGACAGAGAAAGGACGAAAATATTGAAAGGAAGAGAGGTACATTGAGCAAGGCCAGAAAACATCAAGATCTTTTGAGCAGTGGAAGTTGGAATCTGCAATTTGTGCCTGTGTGTGCTTCTAGATCAACCCGTTCTCATTCTCAACTCGTGGGCGGCTTAAGGCTCGGAGGTAGAGTGGTGGCCCCATAAACGCAAGGTTAGCGGTCCAAACCGAGGCTCCTCCCGCCACATGTCAAAGTGTCCCTGAGCAAGACACTGAACCCCGAAATGCTCCCCGGGTGGTATCTATACATAGTTGTCCACTGCTCCTAACACTAGGATGAGTTAAACTGCAGAGATAACATTTCAAACCTAACTGTCCCGTTTTCGTGCCACATGTCAGTCAGTACGTCCCGACCCAGACCGTCATAAAATGAGGCCATGAGCCCCGACCAAGCGCATCGAAATATGACGCCAAAGGGCTAGACGCTAAAGGACACTCACAAACGTCAGTAACAAACGCCAAAGGCACCTGACCAAGCGTTGCTTTTTGACGCGTTGGGAGTGTTGTCTAGTCCGCCAGAGATGAGGAGATGCTCCAAAACGTGTCACGTCTAGTCCTTGTGTCAAGTTTCTTTGTTTAGTTAGTTTCATGTTTTCTGTTGGTTTTCCCATTTCCTGTTTTATTTTGAAGTCTGTTTTTTCTCCCTAGTCTTGTCTGGTTTTACTTCCTGTCTTTTGGTTTTCCAGCCCTTGTGATTGTCTGATGTGTTTCACCTGTTCCCCAACCCTAGTGTCACCTGTCCCTTGTTTCCTCATTACCCTGTGTATTTGGTCTCTGTGTTTCCTTTGTGTCTTGTGGGATCATGGCCTGTGTGCTTTTGGGACTTCTTGTTTGTAAGATTTTTGCCCTGCTATCCTCCTAGTTTTTGGATTTTCTCTTCTTTAATAAACTTCAAACTCTGCATTTGGGTCCAAGCCACATTTATCCGTGACAAAACGAACACATTTTAACTTTCCTCATTTGAAAATGATGTTAGCTGAGGGTTAAGATTTGCTTTAAGTGTTAACGTAAGGGACCAGGGATCATAATCAATATATCCGTTTTTATAAAAATGACAGATAAAATGTGTATATTTTGGATGTTGTGTACCCGACAGACAGACAGTTTGGCAGGGGTTAGGTGACCGGGGTTTTCCTGTGCGAGTTTATTTATGCCAGTCCTTCTGAAGTCTGACATGTAGGAGGGGGATACTGTGCCACCAAACCTGGCAACCTCACTCTTGTCCGGTCACCTTTATTACCTGCTGCTACAGTCACCCCTAAAACACACACACACACACACACACACACACACACACACACAAACACACACAAACACACACACACACAGTTGACATGGTGGTTATGTGGAGTTCTCTGTCCAAAGGCAAATATTGTACTTTTTACTACATTACATTTCTGCGACAGCTGTGGTTACTAGTTACGTTTCAGATTTTGTTTTACATTTTAAATTTGAAAACAGCAGAGAATATAAAATGAAACGCCTTAAAGATAGCTAAAGAAAGATTACAGTGTTGGCTTCCAACATTTACGACCTGTGACCCATTATAAGAAAAAGCACTGCATCGGATGTTTTTATTTAAATAACTGATGGAGACCAGAGAGGGGTTAAATTATACGTTATTTCACAAAAAAGTCAAGTCAAATCAAAGACAAGTCAAAGACAAAAAATAAATACAAATTGTTTTTTGTTTTTTTTCTTCTTTGGTGCTGCATCAATGATCTCATGACCCCTCAGATTAATCTGGTGACCCTTTGGAGGGACCACCACCAAGGAAACCAGTGGCCCAAACTACCAAACTTTATATAAAGTACTTAAAACGTGCTCCACCTGTAATGGAGTATGTTTATATGAATGGATTGATACTTTTACTCAAGTAAAGAGCTTCCACCACTGCTCATGCAGTGTTTTCCCAAGGTTTACGGAAGACTTAGTTGCACATATTTGTCAGGGGGTTTCGGGGTCCTACCTCAAGAAAATATGACAAAAATAAGCTATTTCACATAATTTTAGGGGTGGCAGTAGTTCAGTCTGTAGGGAGTTAGGTTGGGAACCGGAGGGTCACTGATTCAAGTCTCCATTCGGACCAAAGTACGGAGTGTGGACTGATAGCTGGAGAGATGCCAGTTCTCCGCCTGGGCACTGCCAAGGTGCTCTTGAGCAAGGCACCGAACCCCCAACTGCTTGGGGCACCTGTCCAACAACAGCTGTAGCCCCCTCACTCTGACATCTCTCCATTGGTGCAAATATAGGTACTGAGCATGTGTGTGTATTTCAGGCCTGTGTGTAACGCCGGCTACACACTGCCTGCGTAGTGTGAGCGTGGCGTTTCTGTTGCGTGTCAGTTGCGTGGCGGCTGCGTGGCGTTCTCTATGTCTTTGCACAACAGAAATGTGTCTGACGCGGCGCTGCTGCTGCTAGCCTTGTCTGTACATGTGTATGTTTCCCATTTCCCCTGCACTTAAGCAGTAGTATACTTCATGTTAAACATAAATATTGATTTGATTACAGCAAAGACAACATCGGCAGTATCGACGGCAAAATAGGCTACAGAATATTTTGTTCTGTATTGACAGGTGAAATATTTATACCTGCATTTATGTCAAAACCTAGAGACTTTCAAACATCAACATGTCATTTATTATGTCTTTGTGTCAAAATGACATATAAACATCTTTTCGCATTCTATTTTGAATGAACATGCTTCCAACACACTTGCGTGTCGCGTGAGAAATATTTCTAGCATGCACGCGTTTTCGGTGCGGCTCGAGCCGCGCCTGAGACATGCATGTCACGCAGGCAGTGTGCAAGCTCTAACCTGTTAACATGGGAGCTGAAATTAAAACAGACACGCCACGCAGCTGACACGCTTACGCCACGCATCCAGTGTGTAGCCGGCCTATTATGTATTCTAACAACAGAGAGAAAAAATTGTAAATTCCCTTGTGGGATTAATTTAGTATAAATAACTTTTTCTTATTTTATTCAAAACAATTTTGACCCTCATTATTACAACTATATATCTGTCTAAAACATTGGAAAAGCTAGAACAGATGAGAAAAAAATAACTCTCAAAAAGCTTAAAGACTAAACTTGCTAAAGAAGACTGGGGACCAACTACAATCATTGGCTCTGAGAAGCTTTTTAGTTAGTGATGATGCTCCCATTGATTTTATAATTCATTCGTTGCTGCCCATAATGGCTTGGGTGCTGCACCTAAGCCTAACAGCTGGAACACACCGGGCGCGTAAGTGCCGCATAGCGTAGATACGTGCCTGATCGTGTGCCTGGCCATTCACACCGGACGCGTATTTCTACGCGCTGGTCACAGAGCGATATTTCTCCTCTCGGCTCTCTCTATCTCCGATAGAAAGAGACAGGCTGAGTGGGGAAAACTGTGGTAATTGTAGCCTATATTTGGCTCTGTGTGTGTGTGTGTGTGCGTGCGTGTGTGCGTGCGTGTGTGCGTGTGTCTCTCTCTGTCCGTCCGTCGGTCTCTCTCTCTGTGTGCCTGATCGCGTGTCTCACTGTGAGATGTCAAGACAGCCAAAATCACCATGAACCTAGGTGTTTTATTTTGAAATGTGTTTTATTTTTGCAAAGCATCCTGCTGCACTGTGGTCTTCCTGTATGTTAAGACCTACCTGGCTTGACACATACGCTCGCGTCTCGCGCAAAAAATGGAGACACCTAAACGATCGCTGCAGCGTGCAGGTTAACGCAGACGCTATGCTCTGTTTTGGCCGGACAGATTGGATAACATGGGCGGCGAGATCAAAATAACTGTGCTGATATATGCGACTGATTTAGATTAAATTATTGCACTTATCCATAATTAGCACTTATGCAGTCAGAAGCATTTTGTTTTCTGAAGTGCTGCACAAATTATCATTGTTATTTAATGAGATGCACCCAATTGACAGTACAAATGTTTAACAACTCATGCGGTCATTATGGAGCATGTTTGTTTGTCTGCACACATCCTTCGATGTAATTAATATGACAAGTGATCCAAATTAAAGAGGCTGAGTGAGGAAAAGGAGAGCTCAGAAAACCATTTATTGGCTGATAAAAGAGCAGCGGTGGAATAAGTATTTATATCCTTTACTTAAGCAAAAGTACTAATGCCACACTGTAAAAAAGACTCCGTTACAAGTAAAAGTCCTGCATTGAAAATGTTACTTAAGTAAAAGTATGTAAGTATCGTCAGGGAAATGTACTTAAAGTATTCAAAGAAAAAGTACTCAATGCAGAAAAATCGATCTGTCAAAACAACTAAGTAACTAAAGCTGTCAAGGTTAATGTAGTGGACTAAAAAGTACAATATTTCTCTCTGAAATGTAGTGGAGTAGAAGTAGTAAGTGGCATGAAAAGAAAAGACTCAAGTAAAGTACCTCAAATTTGAGTGAATGGCAGAAATTAAGAAATTATATATCCTACTATATTATGCCACTTAAAGCTGCTATAATCAATATTTCCCAACCTGATCGCACAGAATTCTGTGAAATGAACACGGACCAACTCAAAATCGGTGGCAGTTTTACGGAATCGGCCCTTAAGTTAAGGAAAAGGTCGTAGCGGGACAACGGGTTTAGGAAAAACAACAACGGACGGTTGAGTTTAGGAAAACAATAACGGGACACGGGACAACAATGGGACGGTTGAGTTTAGTAAAAGAAGAAACCGACAGTTTGGTTTAGGAAATGTAACACGCGGGACACAATCCCCGGTCCCCTGGGTGAAAGTACTCACTACTCGCTACCGTAGTCGCTCTTAATGCTACATCTTCTCATTTGTCTTTACTTTGGCCACATGGAATCTTCACACAGTCCGTGCCACCACCACGTAATGCGCTGTTAAAGGTCCTATGACATGCTGCTTTTTGGATGCTTTTATATAGGCATTATTGGTCCCCTAATACTTTATCTGAAGTCTCTTTTATATAGGCCTTAGTGGTCCCCTAATACTGTATCTGAAGTCTCTTTTATATAGGCTTTAGTGGTCCCCTAATACTGTATCCGAAGTCTCTTTTATATAGACCTTAGTAGTCCCCTAATACTGTATCTGAAGTCTCTTTTATATAGGCTTTAGTGGTCCCCTAATACTGTATCTGAAGTCTCTTTTATATAGGCTTTAGTGGTCCCCTAATACTGTATCTGAAGTCTCTTTCCCGAAATTCAGACTTGGTGCAGAATTACAGCCACTAGAGCCAGTCCCACAATGAGCTTTCCTTAGTATGTGCCATTTCTGTGTCTGTAGCTTTAAATGCTATTGAGTAGGAGAGAGGGGGCAAGGTGGACGGTGGGGGTGTGGCCTTGACCAACTGCCATGCTTCGCTTGTTTTCAAGCCATGACGTCTCTCTCTTTCTCATGGGCGGGCCAAATTCTCTGGACGGGCAAAGCAGAGAAAGGGGAGGTAACCGTTCCCCTCATGACGACATAAAGGGAAGATTCCAGATTGGCCCATCTGAGCTTTAATTTTCTCAAAGGCAGAGCAGGATACCCAGGGCTCGGTTTACATCTATCGCCATTTCTAGCCACTGGGGGACCATAGGCAGGCTGGGGGAACTCATATTAATGTTATAAAAAAACTCATAAAGTGAAATTGCTATGCCATGGCATAGCGACCTTTAACAGTTCGTGCTCATTTCATGTAATTCTGTGAGACCAGGCTGATATGTTCATATAAACAGTTGATCAAATGACACTATGTGGCATGTGAAAGAGTTATTTGTAAAGATGAACTCACATGGTCTGCAGTTCCCCCCCAGCTCTTCATGTATTCAAGGTTCTTTCAACATATGGTTTGGGTTTCCCGGAGCACAACTTTAATGTTTCTTTGTCTCATCAGCATTGTTTTTAGCTTCAGCAGGCAGCTGCCTTCAGTGAAAAAAGCTCTAAAACTTGAGGTTTCTTTCATTTTTCCCCCTGTTTGTTTGGGGAGTTTTTTTCTTTTTCTAATTCTTGGGTCTAAGGACAGAGGGTGTCGTGCTGTTTTCTGTACAAACTGCAGCAATCCTCGATTTGTAACACTGATACATACACAAAATTGACTCGACAAGCTTACAGCAACCCTAGATATAAGAGTAAGCCGTATTATTAGCCTGAGTGTAGATACTCGTAATGATGAATTTAAGTTCACAAAAAAAACATATTTATTAACCTCTTGATATTTATACGACACTTTATAATAAAGACATTAATAATTTCACAACAAAGATTTTAACAGTGGCTTTTGCCTATATGACTTTTTTGGTTGGTCAAAACTATTTAGTAGAAAAAATTAAACTAATTAGCGTTTTCCTTATTTCATCTCTTGTATTCTTCCTCCCTCTTGCAGTAGTTTCAATTTCAAAATTCAAAATTAATTATGCTTCCACTTTTAATGTGTGTATTTGCAAGAGCGTGCCTGATTGTGCTCATGTGCACCTGTGTGTCCTCCTCCGTGCTGCAAAGAGGAAGTACTGCCCTAATTACTCCCAATTCCCAACGGATGATCCCACCAGTTTACGCTCATCACAATAAATTACACTCACATCCCTCTCTACTGCCACACCAAGCCCTTCTCTCTGTCTGTCCTATAGCGTGTTTACACTCCTTACTACTGCATAGTGTTTATTTACAACATTTCATTATGCATTTCTCAAGAGGATGCATTCAGTGCAATTCTAAACAATCGTTTACCGCCAGCCAGCCAGCAAACACACACACACAAACACACACACACACACACACACACACACACAGACACACACGCATAGTGCGTGGCACTATCTTTGTGAGGACCCGTCATTGACATAATGCATTCCCTAGCCCCTTACCCTAACCTTAACCATCATCACTAAATGCCTAACCTTAACCCTTACCCTCACCCTAACCATAACCTAATTCTAACCCTAATCCTAAAACCAAGTCTTAACCCTCAAACAGCCCTTTAAAGTTGTGGGGTCCAGCATTTTGGCCCCACAAAGCTGTCGGGACCCCACAAGTATACTGGACTCCCGGTTTTTGGACCCCACGAATATAGTTAAACAAGCCCCCCCCCACACACACACACACACACACACACATACAAAAGACAGGTTGCCACATGGGATGACCCTGCGCCGGAGCCTGATGTGCACCTCTCAAAACTACATATCGCGGCGACTCACACCGCAGCAACTGTGATTGGTCCGCTTGGCTGTAGCTTGGTAGCCTCGCATTTCCACCTACTGAATTCCGGGTTTTCCTTCTTCATAAACAACATGAAATCAAGGAGAGGGTTAACTTTTCCTCCTACAGATTTCCGACCGTGGTCAAAAAGCACAGGAGAGACGCTTTGTTTCTCCCACTATGACCGTAATCACCGTCCCTCTCTCACTCGCTCAACCACACACTCCCCACGCACACACATGCCGGCACTGCTATTCCCTTAAAGAGATCGACGCACACACCGAAGCACACGTATAAACTCGTGGCCCCTTACGTATGCTAGGGCAGAACCATAACTCCTGCTTAACCCTTACACACTGTACCTACTGTATATCTGTGCAAACTGCTTGTTGTGCATGCTGTACTCTGACAACTGTCATTTACCTGTCACATTACATTTTGTGACAGTCTGCTGACGTGAGCTGTCTTGATGTACTCAAACACAATACAGCTCTGAAAAAGAGGCACTGAGAGTTATTCTCTTTGAAATAGAATCGAATGTCCTGTGATTTCTTGATGGCAAGCTTGACGACAAGAGTGCTATAAAGTTAATAAGTAAGAGACACGGCTTTGAGAAAACCTTATTAATGACTGGAGCAACATATTTGTACTTGTGGTTCAAGTCCATTGTCTTTGGTGTGTCCAAGGCCGGAGCCACAGAAATGTATTGTGGATTAAAAGTGCAAAACAGAACTGACTTTGTAGACTGCCTTTATCTGGATCAAAAGGTGCGCCTTCATTTAGAGAATGCACTCTATATACTTTAAGGACCAAGATTATCATTAGTGTGAAAGGGCTTTTACACATCAGTGAGCATTGTGCAGGATTACGAAGCGCTAACATGGTTACACCTGTTATAAAATACAGTTTTGAATGGCACAGTTGCAGCAACAAGGTTATTTTAGCAAATACATTCACTGCTGAGTGAATGAGCAAGAAACCCAGTCCCTGCTGGCTACTAGGTTGGATGGGGACAAATGGAAATGGATTATGTTTCGTGTTTGGGTTGTATGTTTCTGGTCGCAGCCTGAGTGAGAGTGAGTTTCAAAAGGAGCACAGGCGCTTTACAGGTGATCAGTGGTGCACATTATTTGAGTGGCCAAGAGTAGTAAACATACACATCTCAGTGCCATCTAGCCGCCTTTTAGCTTTGGGGGAAGACCCATCACAGACCTCTCAGGCACTGATGAACACCCTTCGTACTGAGCCCCACAGAAATGGAAAAACACGTAGTTAGCATGTGGTGGTGGCCCTCAAGGCTGAAAAAAAATCCAGAAAAGAGTGCCGCAAATGAACACATGAAGTGTCCAAGGAAAAGTTGTTCGACTGACAGCTGATTCGTCTTAATATTCCTAATCAGATGTTTCCCACAAATCCTTGAAACCACCAATTACTTCGAATTAAGTACATCTCAGCTGCTGTTAATGGCTGTCACTGTGTCTGTCAATCTGAATAATGCAAAGTGGGAAGCAGAGAGCTGAGGGGCTTTGTAATACAGGGTGATACATTGGTCAGAAATAGACTATTACAATGGCTGAGTGCATCATGAATGGGTGTCCAATACACTCCTGATTAACCGACATAATATGTCAGCGTGTGTTCTGAATGGGGATAGAAAGAAAGAATGGAAGAAGGGGAATAAAATACACTGAGATAGGGAGTAATGAAAGGGAGGAGGGTAAATAGAGGTTGAGAGATGTTTGACTTGTCAGCTAAGGGGAGAGCGGGGAGTGACAAGAGCAAACGAGAGATGATAGAGAGGGGTGTTTTTTTGGATAGGACAGATGAGGAGATGGAAATGAGTGGCATGAGGAAAGACAGAGCGAGCATGAGGAGGAGGAGAGAGTAATAAGGAGTAAGACAGAGAGGGAGAGACAGCCTGTCTTAATGGTGAGTGTGAAACAAAACAAGTTGTCCAAGAAGATTTATTCTGCTGAGAGTAAAAGGACACCTATTCCTAGAAACAAATATTCCCATTCAAAATTAAATTAGAAAAATGGATATTTGAAAGATCATTTTTGTCATTTTTAGGCTTTTATTGTTGACAGGACAGCTAAGATATAAAAGGGAAGAGAGAGGGAGAATGACATGCAGCAAAGGGCCGCAGGCCTCTGTGTCGAGGACTGAACCTCTGTATATGGGCGCATGCTCTACCACAGGAGCTACCTGGGCGCCCAGAAAAATGTATATTTAAAAAAATATGTTTCACTTTCCTCTGTGCCAATTCCCTCTGTGACTGGATGTTATGTGTCCCTGTGAAAATTAAAACCAGCTCCATTTGCGCTGTATATAGCAGTTATTTGCACAAGGAGCTATTAACGTTTATGTTCTAATGGCTCTTTTATGAGTCATGAATCATTCGCAGTATCTTCATTATTCTTTCTGTTTTGAATTCACACATTCCTCTACAATGACGGTAAACTCGACGGATAAATGCTTTACCCCAGCAGTCAATACATTGTTTAGGCCTAAAATGTGGCTCAGATGGATAAAGAAATGATGCCTGTCAGGGAAAAACGCATCAACCTAGATCACAGTTTGATACCGCTGCAGTGCTTTCAGAGACCAGTGGTCTTGGTGAGACACAAAGCATCTTGAAGCTCTAAATGTTTGGCTTTCTGTCCAAGTGAGACAGCATGGATTGCAATCAGACTTTTCTTTGGTGCAGCATGGTTGTTGAAAACATCCTTTGCAAGTAATGCGCCATCTCTTCGAGAGCTTCGAGTGCGCCAAACAAACTTTCTCTTGTGAATCTCATCTCTCGCAGAGGGCTTTCAGATGATTACCATGTTTAACACAACATAACCACAGGGCTATCTCAATAAACATAATGGTTCTATTCTGTGCTGCAGTTGACTGGGTACTCATAATGCCGCTGCTGGTGCATCTAACAAGCTCCTGTTAGGATGTTTGGACACCAACTATAGAGAATTCAGAATCGGCTTTAATGGCTGTGGAAGTGTGAATACATAGTCTATAATTAATTTGACTCCGGCTTTTTGTTGCTCTCAATGTAGATACACAGAAATAGAAATACGTCTAAAAACAAGGACAACAATATCTGCAAAAAAATATTGGGTTTTGAATCCCTTAAAGCCTGTGGTTGTTATTTTACTCTACAATAAACAGCTGTGACATTACATGTTAATTCTGTGGTCTCAGGAATATTACCTAGTCCCATGACTCTTGACCTTTAACCTCGCTGGTTTACCATCACATAGGATTTAAAGTTTATTCTGCCGTTGCACTCATTTGTAAGTCACTTTTGAGAAGCCTGCGTTTTTTTCTCACACATCATTAGGCTGCAGCATGACACATCAGGGAACAACCTCTTTCAAATGACAGTTCCATCACAAGCTACCAACTCATATGTTAAAGAGAAAGGATGACATTTCAAATAGTACTGTGTTACTTTTTCTTCTTTGCCAGACAGAAGTTCAAAAAAAAAGAAAGAAAGAAAAAAGTCAATGTCAGTGGAGGAACATCGATGGAAATACGAGGAGTAAAAGAGCTGAAGAGATGTACCGGGACGTAGAAGGAAAAGGAGCCGAGAGATTCTCTCTTTGCTTCTGAAGGACAGAGGAAGAGTTGCAGACACTGCACTTCCAATCAGATAGGAAAAGACCCAGTCATCAAGGTTTAGACTGAATATGTGTGTGTGTGTGTGTGTGTGTGTGTGTGTGTGTGTGTGTGTGTGTGTGTGTGTGTGTGTGTGTGTGTGTGTGTGTGTGTGCGAGACAGAAGCTGTCAAATCAGTGCTGACACACAGCAAGTTGATTTTAAATAATTTATGAATATGTGAGATCGGATCTGCAAATGGATGGATTCTGCAGTGAAATTAGAGAAGAAAACCAGGAGTCTCGGAGCACGTTGAAATCTGAGATGCTGTCAGTCATGAAAAACCTGCTTTGGTTATTTTACAGGGATGTTTATGCCCTCTCATATGCTTCAATAGGCAATGAGAATATTAAGTAGTAGATGGACTATTAGGAGCAGAACTGAGAGCATGTCAGATATCAGGTTAAAGTATGTTTCATTAGAGATCATCAGATCAGAGCTGCAGGTATAAACAGGGAACAGTATGCTTAAGCCAGGGGTCTGCAGCCTGCGGCTCCTTAGCCCCTCTCCAGCAGCTCCCTGTGGATTGGACAAAAAATAATTTGGAAATATAAACGGTTATTTCATTTTACATTTTCATTTTGCTGTAGGCCTAACGTGAGTCTTTCATATTCAATTGACATAGCAGCCCAGCACCTCATGCTCTAAGGCTCACATATGTTTTGCGGCTACAGACAGATTTAAAAAAAAAAATAATAATAATGTTTTTGCTGAAAATTGCATCTATTTTGATAGTAAAGGTCAGCGCAGTCTTCTGAAGGGGTTTGTATCAAATTGTGCAAAAAGTTATGCACAACAATTCGTATGATATCCTACGTGACGACCGGTCACAAGACCACCGGTCACATGACAGTTAGGTTTAGCTGAGAAAAGCTTACTGTGACCAGGGTACCGGTCCTTTCAGAGGCCGTTACAGTAGTGCATAGTTTGTAATGACGACAAAACTGTCAGCACATCCACATGATACAAGCCTTCTGTGATCGTGCACCACCCACGCCCCTCCTCCACGCAGTTGCTTGTAACCAAGGAGGACACGGAGGATTACAAAAACATGATGGACTCTTCAGAAGAGGTCATTATTTTCACTCGATTTTCTGCATGAGAAAGTCGCTGGGCGACACAATCTTCTGAACGTAGCCATACCGAGAAATACAGAGAGAGTTGTGTGGAGCTGATAGTTTTCATTAGCTTTCCTTTGGCAATGGCTTGAATGTAACAGACGTTCATTACACATCCATCACCGTTTGGTTTGGGGCAACCACAAAACAGGACAAACGCAGATTACAACACACAATTTGGACAGCTGAAAAAAATCATTGGTGCCCCCCTGCCCTCCCTCCAGGACTTGTACACTGGTAGGACCAGGAAGCGGGCAGAGAACATCACCAAAGACCCCACACATCCTGCACACACACTCTTTAACCTCCTCCCCTCTGGCAGGCGCTACAAATCCCTGTGCACAAAAACAACCAGACATAAGAACAGCTTCTTTCCCACTGTCATCACTCTACTGAACTCCGGATAAGTGGGGTCATCCCCACTTTGGCCACTCACCCACTTCTCTACACATTACATACTTATCATTCCAATATGCATCTTGCACACTACTTTGCACTATTACTTTTTGCACCTTACATCCCACTCCATGTGTACTTGTCTTGATATTATGTCTTATTTGTATTTTTGTATATTATGTTGATATGTGCCTATATGTATATTGTTGTCTCTATTGTGCAGTATGTGTCTATATTACTATCAAATCTGTCAAATTCCTTGTGTATGTAAGTATACTTGGCCAATCAATCTGATTCTGATTAATGTAAAAAAGTTACGCACTAAAGTTTTAAGTTTAGCTGACAAAAATGTACCGTCATGCGGCGACGACAATTAAGTTCATGCACCAAAACAAGTTAAGATTAAAAAAAAAAAGATTGTGTCTAGTAGTACTCCCGGGACACAAACATGCATTTTCTGGGGGAAAAGTCTTCTGTTTTCAACGGGACAGGAACTCCGCTCCTTCCTGCTTGAAAAGCCCTGTGTTTTATGACCCACGCTCTAATACATCAACAGTCAATGTGGGGCATAGAGCAATACATACGTGGAATGCATATGGGTTACATTGCTTTACTTTTCGTAGCGATATGTACAAATGGTTAATGAGAACAGCCTGTAAAGGTTGCTGAGCAGTTGAAAAAGACTCATTAATTATCGAAGGTTTGACCTGCTATATTCTCATCTTGAAGGCGTGCTTTCTGCTCTGTTCTGCAAATGAAAAGGTGAACTTTTGCTCTCCCAATAATCACACAGACAGTAAGATAGAGATCAGTCTTGCAAAAGAGCAAAGTGGCAAGCAAGTACACGCAGCTCATGCAGCGCGGCTAAAGTTAGCACAGTCATCAAAATGGTATTACACCCGATATTCTTGAATGGCGATAGCAGGTTTACATCAAGTAAACATCCTCAATCTCAGCTTACTGGTTTCCAAATATTCTGCACAGTATTTGAAACATTTCAGAGCTGTTGAGCAGTGACATGGATATGTTTAGTTGAGGCGGAACTTGTGTGTGTATGTTCGTGTGTGTGTGTGCGTGTGTGTGCAAACTGTAACCATCTCAATAGCAGACTGGATGTAGCAGAGCTGAACGGTGCCAAATTCTGTGGCACAGCCCGTGGGACCAGCTCTCCACACACACACACACACACACACACACACACACACACACACACACACACACATATATATATATATATATATATATATATATATATATATATATACAAAAGACAGGTTGCCATATGGGATGTTGGTCGCACTTCAACATCCATCTTGACTGACACCTCCTCCCCTGTGTGTGTGTGTGTGTGTGTGTGTGTGTGTGTGTGTGTGTGTGTGTGTGTGTGTGTGTGTGTGTGTGTGTGTGTGTGTGTGTGTTAGAGCTGGATGAGATAAACTAGGAGGAAGCAGATTGAAATGGTGGGCTGACGACAGAGAGAAAGAGAGTGTTGGGTATGAAGGGGATATAAGGTCGGAGGTCAAAATATGGGAAGTTTAGTTTTTTTCCACACTCTCTTACTTTGGGAGCGCTTCATTTGCTGCACAGCAGGTGGATAGGAGGACATTTGGGAGCAAACCCACTGGTGCCAGGTGGTGAGAGGGAGAACACAATCAAGTGCATCTAAAGGAACTTCAGTAAGTGTATATTCAGACGTTTAAAGCCGCAAAAACATTTTCACCTTCTGCACTTCAGCGTATGTTTGAATGCATGTTTCTGCGAATAGGAAATGTACAAATTCCTTAAAAAAATATGTTTGGCACTGGGAATAATGACTTTGCATTTCTAGTATTCATTTTCCTCATTCTAGTCTGCCATGATATAAAAGTGCTTTTCCACAGTCAAATGTCTCAATCAATCCCTTTCTACATTGTATCCAAGTGAATGAACCAGAGGATCATCAAAGTCAGTAGGAATCAATCTCTGGGAACCATGCATGTATGCACCAAATATCATGCCAATCCATTCCAAAGATGTTGAGATATTTTAGTCTGGACCAGAACTGTGGACCAATCGACAAGCCAACATTTTCAACGCTACAGCTTTCGGTAACACTTTACTTGAAGGTATCGATATAATCGTGACATGACACTGTCATGAACGTGTCATAAACGTTATAAACAAGTCATATGACTTCTGTCATTAAGTGTCATTCGGTCTTTGTCATGACAAGTTGACATTGTTTGGGTTGTCTTGATTATAACAGCATGACATTAATCAAAGTGGCATTACCGAATGACACTTAATGACAGAAGTCATAAACGTTTATATATATATATATATATATATATATATATATATATATATATATATATATATATATATATATATATATATTACTTCTTTATAACGTTTATGACACGTTCATGACAGTGTCATGTCATAGTTATGACATGACACTGTCATGACACTATTATGTCGATACCTTCAAGTAAAGTGTTACCCAGCTTTCATCATGGCTTCAAAAGTTTCAAAAATAGAGACAATGAAACAAGCTATTTGATATACTGTACAACCTCTGCAAGCAAACGTGTTTCTGTATTATCACAGTAATACACAGCAACAACGTTTTATCACCTTAAGAATCTGGCAAACATACTGTAAAGTCTCAACATCCCAGTGATGATTGGCTTTAAGTCAAATCGTTTTGAAAGAATTCTGATTCTTGAGACTTTATTTTTTACAATTTACAAACCGGGTCATTTTGGAGGAACATATATTTTAAAAACAATGATGAATTTGGAGGTGCTGTACTCTGTGCAGAGGAATATCTGATGTGCTGTCTGAATCTTGGCAGTATGACACATCTTTAAACCTTTAGCACTATTAAACATCCAATTTACTCTGTTCTATTTGGATTAACTTAATTGCACT
Organism: Zingel zingel; assembly: GCA_023566125.1. Classification (NCBI taxonomy): domain Eukaryota; kingdom Metazoa; phylum Chordata; class Actinopteri; order Perciformes; family Percidae; genus Zingel; species Zingel zingel. Next base: position 4,952,212 of record CM042323.1, read on the forward strand.
ACAAACAGAAAATTCAAATCTCTTATCTCTCCAAACTAACTGCATTCCGAGAGCTTTTGGTAAGGGACCCATAAATGTTTGGGGAAATGATACGGCACTTGTAGTTTAAGTGTTTGAATTTTTTGGAACAAAGAGCCCCGAAGCATGTTTTAGTTGAGAGGAGCTGTTAATCCCCAAGTTGCCTAGTTAGACCAGGGATAAAAATCAAGACTCACTCGTCTTTAGAAAATATCTTCTCTTACAAAATATCAATAAGCCATCTCAAAGTTCGGCAACAGAGTAACAAGATATAATCGGACAGCTGAGATTACTATCACACGTACTCTCTCCCCTACGGCTACTACATAATACAGAGATAATAAAAAAATGAATATAAAACACAGAGAAGAGGAGAGGATAGAAACAGAGAGATGAGGTTTGTGGAAGTGAGAATAGAAGGGAAAAGGAAGAAAAAAAGAAGGGAAGAGGAAATAAGACAAAGTGTGAATGAGGAGAGGAGAGGAGAAAAGAAAGATACAGTAAGGGCGGGAAGAACAAAAAAAGTGGGGAAGAAGAGCAAGAAGAAGGAAATAATTGGAACAGGAATAAGGTGAAGCGAAGGGAAGCGGACCAAAAAATGAACTAGAGGAAAGAAAGGAGTTCCCTTTCACACTCTTAATTGGTTTACTAGGGGCAAAAAATGTGATCAGTCACGTGAAATACTAGGGGCTAATGACAACCGTGTACATCCAAAAAGTCACCTCTTTTTATTGATACCACTTTATATATTACACATACACACACACACACACACACGCACACACAGCTGTTCTCATGAACTATGTGTACATATAGCTACGAAAAGTAATGCACTGTAAGTCGTATGTATTCCATGTGATTATTGCTGTATCCATTATTGACTGCTGCTTTATAAGACCAAGGAGCTCCGCGTAGGCAGGAGGTCGGGGGTCCTGGGAGAAGTTTAGGGAAAAGCACAAGACATTCACCCAGAAAATGGGCATTTGTGTCCCTGGAGTACAACTTAAGAGTACCGGTGTTTTAACCAAAACCAACTTCTTTCTAATCTAAAAATAGTTGTTTTGGTGCCTAAACTTAACTGTGACTTTGCTGCATGACCATCATCTTTTGTCTGCTAAACGTAACTGTAACGGCAGCTCTCACGACCGGCACCTCACGGTGCCCGGTACCTGGCTCACAGTTACCTTTTGTCAGCTTAACTTAACTGCAACGGCCACTAAATGTAACTGTCACGTGAGCGGTGGTGGTGGTGGCTGCAATTTGGTGAGACAGATTTGTTGTGCATACGTTTTCGTGGGATCATACAAACCTGTTCATGAGAAGGCGCACGCACACACGCACGCACGCACGCACTCACACACACACACACACACACACACACATACACACACACACACGCATGCATTTCTAAATACATACATTCCTCTCTTCTCTGTGCAGATGAAATACATGTGCGACTTGTAACTGGAGAAGGAACACAGCTTAGTTTGCACCACACACACACAGAGAATCCTCATGTCTTTGGTCAGGCAAATAGGTCAGCCGAGGATAGGTGTGTTCAGGAATGAGTGTGTGTCTTTGTTTGTATACAAAGCCACTGAGTTATTTCAAGGATTGCTGCCACTGCGAGTGTCCAATATTTTTACTGCATACTCGCTGCATTACTGCTGCAGTGGTGCTCAGCGTCATAAGGAAAGCAGTTTGCATTGCACTCATTGATCTCATAAAAGAGCACAGCTTCTCTAACGCGATACTAAAAAAAATCTGCATACAAATGTGAAGAGGAATCTGTATATTCACAAAACCACCATTAAGAACAAATAAGAAACGTCACTGCATTACAACAAAGGGTGTTGGTCTGTGGAATTACTGTGATAATGAGCTGAAAACATGTAACAATGTAACCAAACCAAATCTTCAGAAACAAAAGATTGAATGACTATGAGCTGGACCAGTGATTTTGTGCCTGGTTATTTCTCGTTTGGTGACTGTTTAATGGTTTTGATTCATCTGTTCAGCTTATTTTGTTCTTGTTTTTGTACAAAAGGGCCAACTGAGTCAAACATGGACACTGATGGATGCAAATTGAATTTGTATTATGAATAATGTATAACAATTAAGAGGGTGTAGGACCTGAGGCTGATGGGAATGTCACTGGTTTGTCACTATCTACAATTGTGAAAGGATGCAGGAGTGTATTTCATTTACTAAACTGCACTAATAGAGAGCAGACCTCATCATCTCAAATGTGAGAAAACACGTAGCAGCTGCGAAGCTAATCTAAAAGGATATGCAGATAAAATGGGATCACTAAAATGTAAACTGTAAAATGAAAAGAATTATTTACAGGGAAACAATAGTCATGCACCGTTAAAATAAACACTTCTCAAGCTAGAAGAACATTATGAATGGTTAGTTTGCTTAGTATCACTCAGATTATCACTGGTTGATTCAAAGTATTCAACTGAGGGGGCAACAATATCAAATCATTAAAGTATCTCTTTCTTTTCTTTCTTTTTTCTCTCCATCTAGTATTGTTCGCCTCTCAATTTCTCTTACTGGCACCGGCTCTGTGTTGACATTATTGCCATCATTAATTGTAGCCTGTGATTCTGTGTGTGTGTGTTAGAATCACTGTCCCTGCAGTCAGCTTGAATCACTGCAGGAAACCCAGTTACAGCAGCCAATTAGAGGCCATAAACACACACACTCTCACTATTTGTCCACAAAGCTAATGTCTGCCCGATATGTGACCATTAAAACAAGATTTTTCATTCAACAATCTCTTGCAGCATTAAGACATACAGTAGCTATTCTTTTCTTTATCCACAGTTTCTATCTATCTATCTATCTATCTATCTATCTATCTATCTACCTTGCTCTCTTTGTTTCTTGATTTTTCAGACAGTGAGGAGCCAATTACCATCCATGGGTCTCTGAGCTCCTTCCTTGCAGTCACCTGCTGGTTGGCGGAGAGCTGACCAATCAATGGTCTCATCATGGTGGGCAAGACGCTGACCCAGGGAAATGTCATCTCGCTAAGTAAAGATGTCTCTGCTGTTCAATTTAACATGCATTTCAGCTACACACTACAGTCAGTCCTAAGCTTGCATTGTCTAGTTCCCTTATGTGTGATATTGTGGTCTCCTCAACCTTGATTTGTGAAGTAAAAGGATTGTTGCCAAAATACAAAGCGGCCACTAAGCATAAGGAAACTAAGTAGAACATTTAGTTTATCTGATGCTTTCACGAGAATGATGTACATGTTTTTTGTTTTTTTTAACACCAAAGCAGAATATTAAGGTTATATGTTTTATTCAGAACAAGGTGACACAAAACTACTACCAATCCTTTTGCAACAGAGCGCCAACTTGAGCAGAAATGCTATTTGCCAAAAAGCTATTCCTTAGAGGTGTCATGCATCACCAATCCATCATAGTCTTTTTAGAGGCAAACATTGTTATTAGGATTAGTAGGGTGTGAGTGAAAAAGCTCTATAAAAGCTGCACTTGGCTTTGCTCCAGACTTATGATGTAGAGTGGCTTCTGTTTGTCCAAATCTATTTAGAATTCTAATTTCAGATATATTTTCCTTGCACAGTAATGGACGAATCATTAATTATAGTCCCAATAGAATCAAAGGCTTTTCATTTGATTACGTGACTTTTAAAGTTCTAATGTACATAAACAGCCTTCCTTTATGTGCTTTACATTACTGTATGTCCTGGAAAATAGTGTTTTTTAAAAGTTACTCCATAACATAGCAGTAGATCCATCAGTAACATAACTTTTATGCAATATACACGTTTAAAGCTGCACCCTTAACATGTTTTAATGACTTACATTTGTCAGGTTGCCAGTAGCTAACATGACTCCAGATAAATGGTTCTGTGTCTCTGTTGAATGTGTAAATAGGTAACTGCTTGCTAAAATATTTGCCATACTATAATGAAGGCCAAATAAAGCTTCATGAAGGTTCATGAACCATTGTCTTTATTTTCTGAGCCCTCTAGATGGCGCTCTTGGTTCAACAAAGGGTTGAAAGCACACTGAATTGCCATTCCTTGAGCCTATTTATTTAAACCAAGAGCGCCATCTAGTGGGCTCAGACAATAAAGAAAATGATTCATGAAGCTTCATGATGCCTCATTTGTCCATCACTAGTCTCACATTGCCAGACCTTCCTCCACAGCGCTGCGAAGGAGGGTCTGGCTTGTCCACACAGCATTCTGTGATGGGAGAAAAACGTGCTCTGGTTTATTGTCATTGCTTTAAACCAATCACAATCGTCGTGGGAGGCGCTAAGCTCCGCACGGAGACGCTGCAAAATAGCCTCGGGAAGGAACTTGTTTTGGTGGAACATGTGTACGTTCAAAGGTTGTTTTAGTCGTGCAACAGAAAACTCAGATTGGACAGATAGTCTAGCTAGCTGTCTGGATTTACCCTGCAGAGATCTGAGGAGCAGTTAACCGTAGTCCTCTATTAATCGACTGGAGTTTAAAATTACAACACAAGAAAGCGGAAGGTAATGGGACATCCGAAAATGGACATCCGAAGTGGAACGTCGTGGATATAGACTAGGCTATCACTGACATACTAACTTGTGCTGCCTGCAAGTGGCTAAGAACAAAATATTACTGCTTTAAATCCCAGTTTATTTGTGACTCTTAAGTAAACATATTTAGCACTGAGGGAATGTGTTGTTCTTAATTCCCTGTTGATGAATCCCTAAGCAACTTCCACCCCCACCAGAAACTCACAGGAACACATTTTTTAGTATCACCGCTGAAGCCTCCCTGTAGTTTCCTGTGAATGAAACCCTTTCTGTGTCCATGTAATTGTTTTAGATGCAAGAAGGAAGTGTAACTAACAGTAAAAACTCCCATCCAAGTCAATTTCAGAGTCCTGCCGCATTGAAAAGGTGGATTTCAACTGTAGCTACATTTGTATGTTAAAGTACCTGCTGTGTAGTCACAAAAGCATCTGTGCCAAGAGTGTCTGTGCCCTAAATTTCCTCTGTGTATCCATGCACATTCAGGTTATACAACAACAAAGCATAACTAACCAAGTGAAAAGTTCCATTTGGGCTGGATCCAGAGCCTGTTCCGTGTAAAGAGTGGGCCTTCAATTGCAGCTCCATGTTCACGAGTGTCTCACAGATACTGCAAAGGCACAGAGGTGTTGGCCCTCAGTGTCTCAAGCCAAACTCTGCAGTCCTCTGCAGCACTGGGAGTGATCTGACTGGGTTTGAACTCTGGGATGTTCACATGGATACCGAGGCCTGAGGCCAAACTGAGTGGGATGCATCAAGAGTTGCCTCCTCCAAACTGCACACAGGGAGCAACTTTGAAATACAAAACATGTTCTCCTACACCTCGCTAACTCTTGTAGACATATCTTTTCCTGTCTCTCTTACCTAATCTACACATCTGTTTATTCCTCATGTGCGTCGGTGTTCTCTTTCTTTAAATACTCCTCTCTGTAAACTGCCAAAGACACTTCCTCCCAGCAACCTTAACAAGACGGAGACGAGGGGTTTGAAATAGAAGAAAAGGTTTCTCTGCGACCGCTAGCAATGCTCTTTCCATCATATCTCCTTTTCCAATTCATGTTTTCTCTAGGAAGGCCTGCATTCTCACAGACACAAACAGACAATGTATATTTTTTTATAGTACCCGAGTCCTCTCCCTATGCAAGAATTCTAAGTGGTAGAATGTGTGTTCTTTACATAATCTTCATCCACAGGATAGCCGCATCTCGTTCTGTTTATTTTCTATATCTCTGCCTTTTCTTTGCGCCATGTCCATCTAGCTCCCCTTTCATTTTGCATTTACCAGCACCTCAAATTAGGGCTGAGCGGCATGCACCAAAAATCCTATTTTGGTATATTTTGTCTGAATGGCGATTCGCCATATACATCTTGCAATGTTCATTTGCAAGTCAAAGCCACATGTTTGATGTCGCAAGCGTGTTTATTAAAACAATATACAAAAATATACATCTGCAACACATGAAAGGAAATATTATATAAAATAAATAGCCTATATTAAATAAAAATATATGCCGAGAATGAGAATTCTCCTTCAGCTGTTTTCAACAACAATAATAGACTGATTAAAAGAGAGAGCAAGCTCATAGACGATAGAGAGGGAGCGTGCGACTCAAGTGTATGATACAAAAACTTTCTTTGATCATGAAGACAATTGTTACCGTACAGGTCTCTGGTTTATCAGTGAAGCGTCTGAACTACACTGCAGACTAAATTCTCTACTCACAGATTAGCGGCTGAATCATTACGAACGTTACCTGCGCTGGTTAAATGTGTATCGGCAGGTCATCAGTGTTATAAATGTCTCGTGTAGGTAATTGCTGTATAGTCACTGCACTGCATTGTTATGACCTACACTCTAAGAAATAAATCCGTAAAATTACAAAATATAGGCAACTCGTTACCCGGACTTTGCCCCGTAATTATAAAACGGCCATTTTGTGTGTAGCTACAGTTAAAGGGGAACTATTATATAGCATTTTCAGGTTCATACTTGTATTTTGTGATTCTACTAGACCATGTTTACATGGTTTAATGTTCAATAAACACTTTATCTTTCTCATACTGCCAATGGCTGCTGCACTTGTATTCACCCTCTGTATGAGACGCTTTGTTGGAGCACCTGTCTCTTTAAGCCTCCCCTCCCGATAAAGCCCAGTCTGCTCTAAATGGCCAGCGTGTATGAAGTATGAGTATGAAGCAGGACTTTGTACTGTGAAAAATCACGAATAAAGGCTTCTAAACCAAATGCTACACAACCAGACATGTCAAAGCAGTAATCTGACCCGAAATTGGGGAGAAATGACCAACATTGTCCGCTAAGATTGCAGCTATCTGGTGTTAGCATGGAGCTACTTAATATTTAGCAGTAGGCTAAGGTTAGATTGTAAAGAAACAAAGCAGCACTTTCTACCGTCAAACATCGCAGATAGAGGCTTCTGAACCAAGTACTACCCAATCTGACATGTTTCAGCAGTAATGCGACCTGAAATTGGGGAGAATTTAACAACATTGGCAGTAAAGATGACATATTTTACTGTCGTTAGCATGTAGCTACTATAGTTAGCATTGGACACTAATAGAATATAGATAAACGCTTTTAAACCAAATAATACATAACCAGAAATGTTTCAGGAGTAATGTGACACAGCATTGGGGAGAATTTAACAAAATTGGCAGCCAAGATGACATATTTTACTGCCATTAACATGTAGTTACTTGGAGTCACAGAACACTTAGCATAGTGTTCAGAACAGTTGGAAATCTGAATGTTTTAGCTCACAGGGATTTCTCTAAAATACGTTGACTTCATTATTTGAAAATCCAACATTATAACATTGTTAATATGACCAAAATAGAGAAAATCATAATATGTCCACCTTTAAAATACAGAACAATTTCTGTTAGGCCTATATAACAATACAAAGCTGCTCAGTTAGTAAAAAGCAACAATAAAGTCGTAAATAAGCCCAAAATGTGGAAAAAAAGTGCCAAACATCGGGGAAAAAAGTGACAAACGTGAATTTCTATAATCTCCCAAAACTAACATCTGTGGTCGACAAAAATTATCGGAGCAAAAATTTTGCAATTCGAAGGGATAATCTGGTCATGGGTCACATCTCTTGCTTGTAACCAGGCGCCGTCTCACTGGCTCCTACTCATAGAACTGAAGCTGACTTAACACTCGGTAACTACTGTTCTTCAGTGTATTTTGCCATGCATGGCATCCGCCATATCAGAACATTATCAGCACTGGTACAATTACAGGTTTTCCTCTGCTGCTTAACAAAATATACAGCTGTGCAAATAACAATTAAAATGTAGGTAAATGTCAGCAGTGTGGGCAGGCGCCATCTCCTTCCATTTATTGTAGAAATGCCTGTGAGCGAGAGGGGGCGGGGTTTTTCCGGAGAGAGTGAGAGGAGAGATGCAAACACAGGCATGGCTTTACGAAAGAAAAGGGTTATGCAACACAACATCAAACTATATCGATATAAACAGTATTTTCTCATCCCATATCTCGTTTAAAAATATCTCAATATACCTTAAAAAGATGATATACCGCCCAACCCTCAAATCTAGATCACGTCTGAACATAATTTAGATGGTATACTTGGCTGAATTAACATTGGATTTTTATGTTGTTTGGCTTTTATGCCTGATCCTCCAGGAGGAAGGGCTTCCGACTGGGAAATTACAGTTTTAGTTTCATTAAGTAACAAATATCTCTCTAAACAGCGTCCCCTGACTGTCCTGCTGCCAAAATCCAAATAAGGGGCTGATAAGCTCATCTGAGTAGCCTACATTAAGGTTTGCAAGTAGCAGAAGTTTTGCCTCTCAGGCAACATACAGATTGCCCGACCGAATTGCTGTAGATCAGAGTGTGGATTTTTACAAATGATGTGCGGGTTCGGGTCAGGTTTGGCTTCAACTTCTTTTTTAGTGAAAATAGAGTGTAAAACGATATAAAAATACTACTGTATACGTTGCGCTACTAACAGATGTGTGACAGGGTAAAACAAACTTCATCTTACAATAACTGCATCGCTCTAAGGTCGGTTAGGTTTAGGGCATAAAAACAGACGGGTCTGGGAATCGGGCTTGGTTACTACACTCTAGGACTTGGGTCAGGTTCGGAGAGAAATATGAGACCCAAGTCACACATGAAAGACTGCAGACATTTCTCAAGGCAGAAAGCAGCACTGCCTTCTCCTCTCCCTTATTGTTAATGTTTTTTAGTTAATATTCTTCTTAAAGGGCAGAAAATTGTCCATGATCAAAGATAAGGATGTAAAAGGCAGTGCTCTTTGCAGTGCTGTTATACTTGAGTCCGGTCTTGGACTTGAGGTGTTTTTCCATTGTCTCTGACTTGTCTTGGATTGCTTGGTATTTGCACTCTGAATTTCTCTTTTTGGACTTGGTCCTGACTTAAATTGAACCCCTTTGGACCCGGTCTTGACTAGTCAAGGTCTTGGACTTGTCTTGGACTCGACAAAGGTGGACGTGACAGCCCTGACTCTTTGTAGTACCGATGGAAATACAACACTAACCATCATAAAGTATGTTATCTCTATCAAGGAGACTGTTATAATTCTTGAATTCTGTTATTTTCTGTTGAAAGTGGCTAAGAGGAATACATGGTGGATATTGTGAGCTGTCCTTGAGTTAATTAAGTTAAAGTTATACTATTAGCATGTCCTACCTTTGCTAGTCCCTGGTCCCTTTTATGAAATATATATTTATTTGAAGCTAGGCTATGCTTCTTTTATATAATGGGCTTATTTTAATTAATAATGAAACATGAATGTATTTACATTAAACAAATATTAACTGCATATATCAGATTTAATTGTATCTCAGCGAATCGCACCTAATCGATTCAACAGGACCCCCTGCAGTTTGCCTACAGAGCCAATCGGTCTGTAGACAATGCAGTCAATTTGGCCCTCCACTACATCCTCCGGCACCTGGACTCCGCAGGAACCTACGCCAGGATCCTGTTTGTGGATTTCAGCGCTGCCTTCAACACCATCATCCCAGCTCTGCTTCAGGAGAAACTCTCCCAGCTTGGTGTGCCTGACTCCACCTGCAGGTGGATGACTGACTTCCTGTCTGACAGGAAGCAGCATGTAAAGCTGGGGGAACACGTCTCCGACTCACAGACCATCAGCACCGGATCCCCTCAGGGCTGTGTTCTTTCCCCTCTTCTCTTCTCCCTGTACACCAACAGTTGCACCTCCAGTCACCAGTCTGTCAAGCTTCTGAAGTTCGCGGATGACACCTCCCTCATCGGACTCATCTCTGATGGTGATGAGTCCGCCTACAGGTCGGAGGCTGACCACCTGGTGACCTGGTGCAATCAAAACAATCTAGAGCTAAACACTCTAAAGACAGTGGAGATGGTTGTGGACTTCAGGAACAATTCAGCCCCACCTGCCCCCATCACCCTCTGTGACTCCACAATTAACATTGTGGAGTCTTTCCGCTTCCTGGAAACTATAATCTCCCAGGACCATAAGTGGGAGCTGAACATCAGCTCCCTCGTCAAGAAAGCACAACAGAGGATGTACTTCCTGCGGCAGCTGAAGAAATTCAACCTGCCAAAGACAATGATGGTGCACTTCTACACAGCCATCATTGAGTCCATCCTCACATCCTCCATCACCATCTGGTACGCTGCTGCCACTGCCAAGGACAAGGGCAGACTGCAGCGTGTCATTCGGTCTGCAGAGAAGGTGATTGGCTGCAATCTGCCACCGCTCCAGGACCTATACGCTACCAGGACTCTGAAGCGTGCTGGAAAGATTGCGGCTGACCCCTCCCACCCCGGGCACAAACTCTTTGAGTCACTCCCCTCTGGCAGGAGGCTGCGGTCCATCAGGACCACAACCACACGCCACATGAACAGTTTTTTCCCTTCCGCCACTAGCCTTATCAACAAGGCCCGGAAACCACCCTGACTCTCTCCACACTACACTTTTGGCTCTACATGCCACTGTTACTCTGCTGTAGCGTTTAACTTATTTTATAATTTATTTTACATTTATTTGTATCTGTATTAATACATACTGTGTGTATATGTTTATACTTATATTGTTTATATTATTTTTATCCTTCTTATATTTAGAGAATGTGTGACATGCACCAACTACACCATGACAAATCCCTTGTATGTGTAAAAAACGTACTTTTCTGATTCTGAACATCTAATCTAATCACACTGAATCTTTCCATATTCAAATGTATTGTAGCCCGTGTATCTAGATACATATCAGATCGTCTTATAAGCGAGAGATGCACACCCCTGCTAAACAACTATAAAGTCTGTTTCTTGCTCAATATAGGAGATGTGGTGGGGCCTTTTGCATGTCTGTGCCCAGGGGCCCATTGTCTCATAACCTGCCAACTGTGGAGGAGCTCTGTCAAGTCTGTATCAGAAACTCAGCATGGAGTCTGAAAAGCATCTGCATTTACCAAGGGGGGTCTAACAAAAAGATGCCATCATGTTGCATTATGGATTCAGCGTTTTGGAGCGACACAACGGACTAAATGTCCTGCAGCTTTAAAATTGTCCTGCAGATTCAACAGAATCGGCAAACAAAGTCAAACCTGTACCCTGATATTAGCTATGTGAGCCCAACAGGCTCACAAGGTTTATGCCAGATAACATCAGGAGAGGCTTCGGCTACCTGATTTCTCCAATCGTCTAATGAGAATGACCCACCTCAACATAGACTTTCATCAAAATTGCCTCTATCCCTAAATCCCATTCTTTTGTCCCTCTCCACTCTCATTTCAGTCAGCCCTTCGTCATTCCACTGATAGAACTAGACCAATAGAAGACCTAGCGGAAGAGTGGCAGAAAGGGAGATAGATGATGCAGAGAGATTAACAATTTGATAAATTGGTAGAAAGAAGAGATTACAAAGGAGGGTGACGCTCCTACAATTGCATGAAATGGTTGGGGCGCTGTAGTGTGTGTGCGTGTGTGCATGTGTGCAAAGGTCACGTGGGGCTATGGACAGCATTGTGAAAAGGACGATTGGTGTTAAATTGGGGTGAAAAGAGGCTTAGGAAGAGATAGAAACACTGAGTGAGTGAAAGAGAGAGAGAAAGCAAGGGGGAAATGGTCACCCCTCACTCCACACATGGATTAGAGGCTATAGAGACATTGACAGGCTCAAACCCTGGCTTACATTGCTAAAGCCCTGCAGACACACACACACACACACACACACACACACACACACACACACACACACACACACAACCCAGTATGTGTCAGTCCTAACAGATACAGTATATTTAGCAGGGGAAAAGAGAATGCTGGACTGTTTGGCTGTCAAAATGTCTCAGTTTTGGTGAGATTCATCTGGTGATTCGAGGTCTCGACAGACTGGGCATATTTTTAGACTATTCAGGTGGGCAATATTCTCAGCGTCTCTGAACCTGGAACATTTTTATTTCTTTCCTTATCCAGAGGCAATGCATGCATACAGGATCATCATTCTTTTTGAATGATGATCCCAAGGCAACTGTTTACCCAATTAATAAGTGGTTTGATTAAGTACTCTATGACATTATGGTCTGTTGTTGACTAGCCTAGTTGAGTGCCAATATGATGTTCTTTAAAATTCGGAAACAGTCTTTGCTTTACATTAAATCTAGTCTTGCATTGCCAGATCTATCTCCACAGTGCTGCAGAGAGAGGTCTGGCTAGTCCACACAGCATTTCTTCAAACCAATCACAATCATCTTGGGCAGTGCCAAGCGCTGGATGGAGCAACAGTGCCTCTGCAAAATAGCCTCAGGAAGGAACTTGTGTTGGTTTGTTTTGGAGTTTAAAATGCCAACACAAAGAAACCAGAAGATGAGGGATATCCGGGGGAACCTCCGGCTGCACCTGACCAATCCCGTACATGAAACGTCGTCAATATAGAAGTAGAAGTTGCGTGATACATCCGAGTAAAAAACGTAAAAAAAGTCTGAATAAAGTCTGCTCAGAGGTCTATTATTTGAATGCAGTTTAACTGCACTACCATGCACAGATTGTGTAACATTCACAAGAAAAGAATGCAGACTCGATGTTCACCGTGATGGATTACACAACTCAAGGAAATTTCCAATGAATGGAAACCAGTGACCTCAAATAGAACAACAAGAAAAATACATCCAAAAATCATAAACTGTACAGAAAGTATTTGAAAATTCAGGAAAACTGTACCGCGTTATAATAAGGTAACATTTATAATGGGTTTATACTGCAGGGTGTGATGGAATTTCCAGCTTACAAATTCATGCTGTGTATGTTAAGACAGTGGTACCCCAGGTCTCATTCAGGTCAGTGTCCATCATAACAGCAGTAGGTCATAAACTGTCTCAGGCAGAGGAGTAGTTCTGTCTCCATAGATGATGGGAGATAGGACAGTGCTGCTTCAAGCGCTCCCATGTGGCGAGGCTAAATATAATCAAATAATGCATGGTTCTGCTGCACTGCTAGTGTAGTAGGTTGAAAAGGCAGTATCTTTAGTTTTTGTTTAAACAGACCCCCCCCCCATTTTTTGTTTAATATTTGAACCATCGTAACTAATCCTTACAGACTTATTGAAGCTATTACGCTTCCACGTCAGTAGATGGCGCTATGGCGCTGCTGTGGATCCATTAGGGAGACTGTAGCTGTTAGCTCTGCTCATTCGCAGCTCAGAAATAAACGAGCTTTGCCGTGAGCAACACGCTAACGTGCTCTCTGTTGATTCACAGGTACTGAAAAACTCACTTTTTCGTATTTTATTGTATATTGTATTCTCATACTGCTTGTATCAGCAGATTATCTAAATGTTATAGAAATCGTTGTGTGATGTTGTGAGCTGATTTGGAGGTGTTTGTTTTAGGAGTAAAAAGCATAACTTTGAAGCTAGTTGTTCCGACCAGTGTCGGCAGGCTGAGTAGTTCTTATGAACTTCGGTTTTACAGTGTAGTTTTTCATAGTAGTTTGTAAGTGTAAGTTACTGATATTAGCATCCTGTAACATAAGAAAAGATGTTCTATCTTTTGTTCAGAGTATTAGCCAGCCAGCAGTGAGGAAATCGTGATGAGAAATACAGTTTCAAGCTAGTTTTACATTCCCGGTCATTCAGTAACATGGCGACGCCATCTTGTCAAGTGCTAATATTAAGTGCACGTGTATGAGAGAACATGTGTAAGAATGTTGTATGTTTGGATGTGTATTATGCTACGGTTAAATTTGTGTTAGCAGGATAGCATTGGTTACATGTCAAAGACTGTAGTTGTCCGAGTCCAGTGAATGTGAAGTTATATTATTTTGGTATCTTTTAGTATTTTAAATTAAGCCAAGTCTTGTATGTGTTAAATCATTTGAATTTATGTGCATTTATTTTCTGTCAGACTGTTTCATATTACTTATCATCACTTTGGTTACACCATTTATTTAATTTTTAAATGTTTTATTATTATCTTAACGTGCACTTTTATAAGAGTTAATACATAGAGACAATGTGAATGTATGGGAAATGTATGAAATTGTTCAGAAATAAACGAGCTTTGCCGTGAGCAACACACTAACGTGCTCTCTGTTGATTCACAGTTTTAAGCTACGCAGTGCTTCCTAGCCTGTGTAGCCATTGCTGCCGGCCCAGATTCCCCCTAGGTCTGGTGCCGGTAACACTAGCAAAACATGGACAAGATTGTGAAAGGACTGCCAGGGAAACATGAAGCAGACGATGAAGCTATAGCAAATGCCCCAACTACCAAAACAAAGACAAGAAATTATGTAGCGGTGGCCACAATTAGCGGCCACCTAGCGGCAGCAAATGTAATTTTCAGCCAGGGTCAGTCTAGCAACTCTCTGTTGGCTTGCAAGCTGGAAAAACCAAACTCTAGTCAGGCCATTCACATCGTGTATAGAGTCGGTGGGCGGGCTTAACATAATGACGGCAGAGATGCGACGGTTCCGCGTGAATTCCCTGCTACTTGAAAACAAAGAAGATGGCTGCTGCTGCTGGCGAACAGCGGTCTTTCGAATTGGCTTTGGCCGCGACTCTGGAAGACTTGGAGTTAAGCTTTTCTTTGAGAAAAGAACTAAGAACGGCTCTGAAGTCATTCTTAAAAAGGAAGATGTGTTCGGAGTTTTGCCGACCGGATACGGCAAAAGTTTAATCTATCAACTAGCATTGCTCTGGTTGGTTGTAGCGCTATCCTATTGCGTGCAGAGAGAATTTGAAAGACAAACATTTATCCCGCCCCTCGGATTGAGCCCTGCCAATGGTGAGTTTCCAGACCCAACATCTTGATGTGGGTCTGGTTTGTCATGCTAATCCCTTCATGGAGAAACAGCTGAGTGTGGCGCACATGTGTGTCTCTCTCTCTCTCTCTCTCTCTCTCTCTCTCTCTCTTTTCTTCACAGAGAAACAGCTGATTGTGGCGCACCTCAGTTTGGGAACCACTGAACTAATGTCATGACATACAACCATTTATATCGGGTTCCCACAGGCCCAAACGGAATCTGCCGATTTTTTTCAAATTTTCAGCAGTGATCCAAAATAAAAAATCGGCAGAATTTAGCGGACTTTTTGTAGTGGAGATGTTTTAACATTCCGAGTTTAATTCTTTTAATTTTTTTTTTTTTTTCATCAAAATCTGCAGAACATCTGCAGAAATTCTGTGGAATTACCCGTCCTCAGATTCCGTCTGGCACCCAATTAAGTTAATTGATACCAAGAAAAATGTAAAGTATACATCATTTGTAGATAATGACGTACAACCTGCAAAAACACTGGTGTGGTGCTTACAAAATATGACATGGTTTATTTGCTGCGTATTTTGGTAAAGCGCTACAATCCAGTTTGGCTGGTTATGTTTTTGTGTTGTCACAATATCATAGAATAGCCATATGTAAAGCCACTTACTGCTTTGCTACTGTGTTCCAAGTACTCATGCTGTAAAATAAAAAGAAGCAAACAGAACCTTGCCTGTGATCAATTCTTAATTTACAATCCATCATTATTTCACAATTCCTCTCTAAGTACAAGGGTTAGACCATTAGTTAATCTAGCAATGATGTGTTTTGCAGAGAGAGGATTACGCATCGATTTATTACTTTTCAAACAGAGGGAGAGAGTTGAGACAGACAGAGGCAAACATTGAAAAAGAAGGAGAAAGAGTTCTCTCTCCAAATGAGTTTAGTTTAATTAACATTGTCATTGTTTGAATGGAGAAGACAACCCCCAGAGAATTACAAGATAATGTGCTGCCGATGTGTATCTCTTAAGCTAACCCTGGGCCATTCGTAATGAAATTTTTACTGATGTTGATTTATTGCGACAGCCATTTTATTGATGTCAGAAGCAGCTGGCTGGATAGACTTCATGATTGTGTGAGTGCTGCCATTAATACATTATTGCACTTATAATCATTAACTAAATTACTTCAATTTGGATGTATTTGTTTATGAATACACAATTAAGAAAAACATTTTTTTTCATTCATTTATTCATATTGTGTGTTTTTTTTTTTTATTCAAACAAGTATCTTATACTAAAGCTGAGTTAGAAAACTGTACTTCACTAATTCCATCTAATTTTTTTTTATTCTCATCATTTCTAATATTGTGTGACCTCTTTGAGTGCAGCCAATGGCTAAAGACTACTGCTTGTGCTTTGGTGATGTTGCTGAAAGTATCTATACCAGAGGTGCCCAAATTCTATCATATAAAGAGCCAAAATGTATCTGGATGGAAGGCCACGGGCCAATAATAAATGTTAATTATCGTAATTCTTGGTAGATAAAAATTACGTATGCTAATTTTATTGGAAAGTTTAACAGCACTGTGCTTTACATTGCAGTAAAACTCAGATTAAGCACTTTCTTGCTGCACAAAATGTATGTTTAGTTGTTATTATGGTTAGGACTTTACAGCACTTTCAAAATAAGAGGAGAATTAGCATGTCAAATGCCATGGAGGGCAGCACGAGCCAAACTTGGCCCGCGGGCCCCAAATTGGGCGGCCTTGATCTATACAATAACGTTTTGAATGTCTGTAGTGATCAAATTACTGTTAGCAAAGTTTGCATTGTAGCCCGTTAGTTCTGGAAATCATTGCAGATCATGTATTTGCAAATAGCTATATGAAGTCATTTCTCACACACTCACACATTCCTCCCTCTGCACTGACAAAAGCAATATTTTAAGTTACACACTGATTTCATTTTGATACTTTGACTCTACCATAGTTGGTACATCCAGTGTGAGGTTCAAACACGTTTAATAAGAACAGGATACAGCTGTGCATTCCTATGAGAGTTGCTTAGGGGCGCATTTATTCAGTTTTTTATGAATATTTACTCATAGAGCTCTATTTTATTACCTTGTTTTTTATCTGTGTGTTTTAAAGGACCTGTATTTTGTTCATGCTTTACATCTCTGTGTTTTGCTGAATGACAATAAAAAGAATCTTGAATCTCGAATGAAGCCTTCTCGGAGCCAAAAATTACCCGCATGATCGGCATTGCTTCCGCATTGTACGGCCCACAGAGCAGGCCTCTGCTGGCCGAGCCGACTACTTCCGGTTTAGCGCTCCGCTAATCTTGCTTTGCCAGACCTTCCTTCACAGCGCTGCAGAGGAGGGTCTGGCTTGTCCGCACAGCATTCTGGGATGGGGAAAAAAACGTGCTCTGGTTTATTTGTCAGGATGAAGTGAAGGTTTGGACCCAAATGCAGTTCAAAACAGAGATTTATTCCAATAAGAAAAAAAACACCAAAGGCAGCACACGACACAAACTACAAGAACAGAGAAACAGACTAACAGAAGACAACCACACTAACAGAATACAACAGGTCTACAGACTACAAAATAAAACAGGAAACAGAACATAACAGAAAAACAAGACTACCACAATAAAACAGAACAAAATACCAAAACCCTGACATTATTGGCATTTCTTTAAACTAACCACAATTGTCATGGGCGGTGCTAAGCAACGGATGGAGCCACAGTGTCTCTGCAAAATAGCCTCGGGAAGGAACTTGTTTTGGTAGAACATGTGTACGCTCAAAAGTTGTTTTAGTCGTGCGACAGAAAACTCAGATTGGACAGATAGTCTAGCTAGCTGTCTGGATTTACCCTGCAGAGATCTGAGGAGCAGTTAACCATAGTCCTCAGAAATCCACCAGAGTTTAAAATTCCAACACAAAGAAAGTGGAAGGTGATGGACTAATCCCGGAAGTGGAACGTCGTGGATATAGAGTAGCGCTCCGCTAACTTGAATCCGGACTAAATGATTTAATCCTGCCGTTTCTAATCTTTCCAAATGTTATCAGACCCAATGGATCAACTTCTAATTGGGTTGTGACGCTCAAAAAATGGATCAACTGATTTACAGTGGTATCTTTCGCCATGTACAGTAAGTCTTTTTGGCCACTGTTAGGCCACTATGTTCAATTTGCTTAAAAGCCCAGCTTACTTCCTTTGGACCTGGCTTATTCTCTTTCTTGCTGGACTATTTCTTGGCTAGGGGCAGTGACTTCCTGTACTGTCCTGAAGTATTGTCTTCACCGTGAAGTTGTTGTCATCTAATTATCAGCAAGAAAGAGAAAAAAAAAAACTCTCGTCAAACTATTCCTTGGTAAGACCTGTTTCTCCGCTATAATGTGAACACAGCATCAAGGATAACGTTTCTCCAACTCTGGGGCCAATGCTTTTTGAGCAACATGTGGATATACAGTACATACCCAACAGCGGTTGAGTTTTCCAATTTATTTTTCTATGGAGCAGCACCACAATGGCTTCTCGTGGTTCATCAGCAGGCTGAGGCCCCCTGTTGTGTGAGTTTGATTGGGCTGTACCCATCTGGGCCCACTGATGTGCTGGTAAACATACAACAGTCATCTGTGACATTGAAGTGGTAACCAACATTGCTAATAAAGGCATTTCATCCATCATTGCTATCAAGCTGTTTTCAGGCATGTGAGGTTGCTTTTTGAGTACAGCGGCATTCTAGCTGTTGCTCCATTTTGTGGCTCTGACATGTATTCTCATTTATAATCCAAGTTCCTAAATCACACCAAGCATTAAAAATTAAAGATTGAAGAAGATGAAAGATAGAATCCAGTGTTGTGATTTTCATAGCCTATTTTCCCATCCAGCAATAAAATCACAGCTTCATGCCATTGCCAAAGTGTCCATCTATTCTAAGATAATTTTTGGCATTTTTAGGCCTTTATTTCTGACAGGACAGCTTTAGACATGAAAGGGGAGAGGGAGGAGGAATGCCATGCAGCAAAGGGACGCAGGTCAGAACCGAACCCACGGCTGCTGCGTCGAGGACTGAGCCTCTGTGTGTGGGTGCATGTGCTACCAGGTAAGCCAACTAGGTGCCCTGTTTATCTATTCTTGATTCCAGTCGATTACTCTTCATTTGGTTTTAACACTTTGATCTGGAACATTTTCTCCTCGATTACATTTTTCTGTTAATCGGTTTTCTTGGATGTTTCTTCTGCTGATCTTAAATGTTATCCTCATTTCTATAGACTCTAAGATATCCAACAGCGCCTAATCTGTAATGAGCTTTTGCATCCATTGCATTCTTGTAAATACATGCCTCAATATCTTATATTTAAACCTCACACTTTATGACTACGTCTTTATCCAGGGACACAAATTGTTTCTTCAAAGTCCCAATCTCCTCTCTGAGAAGTATTTAGGTCACTCATTGGAAGTGGTGCTGCTACCACAGCTGCCATGAAAGGGGTTTCTTCCACATCACTTCAACACATGCTGCGCTGGTCTTCTGCTACTTTATGGGTAGCATATGGTTCTTTGATTCTGTCTGCAATAAGATCTTTTCTGCCTAAAGACCTGGTCACACACAAAAGTGGGAAAACGAAATTCATCCATCTGTCTGTGTGAAATAGTTGGTGCTATAAGCTTGCTGACTTAGTCTGAGTTTCCAGTATGGCTCTGCCCGACTCACTTTATTGGTACCAATTTTTTTTCTTCGTTTTCCGCTACGGATAGTACCCTCTCTGCGTAGGCCGGGTTCCATTGCGCTGCCTCATGGTACTTCTGTTACAACTCAACACTGGCTGAATCCGTTCATCTGCAAACAAACAGATGAATGTCTGCACTTCATCAATCGTACACCGTAGTGTACAGCGTAGTGTACAGCGTAGTGTGCGGAGTAGTTTTGGGGGCTGTAATTTTACAGCCTATTAATGTAGCTTGTCTATTTTAAAAATTGTGGGTTTGTGCAGGAGATGAGCCAGTGGCGATTCTCTCTGACCAATCAGTGGTCTGCAGATTCATAGCTCCACTTTTCAGCTCGCTTGGACCCTCGACCAAGGTGGTATCAAAGACAGTACCAGGTAGGCTATTAATCACAACTTTTGCTAAATGAAAAACCAAAAAAAGAGGAAGTCAAGTCAAGCCCTGCTATGCAGTGGGAAACTGCCTACAATGACTATTTGCAGGGCTAACTATGCAATATATATACACAATAGCTCCCTGAGCTGCTTTTATGTATTCTGTAGTGTGGCGTTCACACAAGAAAGAGTTATTGAAGAGGGTAAAATTTGCTCCAAGCTAACAAAATGTTTTCTAACTATCACATAGCAAGTTTGTTAGCCCTGTCGTTACCGGAACAATACATTCACACAGAGTATTCAACAGACAATCATTTATCTGTACCATTGACTTCCATCTCATAACTGTCTGTAAACTATGCCTTAATTGTGAAAAAAGTTTATAACCCGACAGAGGAAGTTAAATACCATTGGATGGCTACATAGCTACAATAGCTCCCCATTTTGGACTCTCCATTCCCTCAAAGCTTAACAATATCAAGACTGCTTGCTATTGGTCAATGGTGTGCATTTGCAGGTCAAAGTAAATTCAAGTTGAACTTGGCGTGTAAACTTTGTGCATATTTACTTTGAGCTAGCAAGCTAAGCCACTGATTGCATCATTTTTCATTGAGTTCAACTGATTTAGCATTTAAAATTAGCCATTTAAATGTTAGTGTGTCCAGGCTTTTGAACCCTCTTGGTTCGGGTGACCAGATTTCCCAGAACTAAAACCGGGACACTTTGCGTATGACCATAGTGCTCGTGCACGCACACGCTTTTTAACGTGAACATGTGCCAGCCCAGGTCAGACATAGACAGATTAGACACAAAGATTGCTAACAGCACACATAGGCCTACTGCTCACAACATAATGAGGTATCTCAGTTAATATTCATGAATTGTTTTGGTATGTAACCTACATATCTTATAATATAATATTAAAAAACATTGAGTGAGGTTCCTGTGGGAGCAACTTTATTTTTCAGAATTAAAGCAATCTTTTTGTAAAATGCACCCACTGAACTTGTGAAAAACTTTGTGAAAAGGTATTTTTCATTGCATTGCACTAAACGAATTATTTGGAACTGCTGCCACAGCTGCAAGTTATGGTAACACTTAGGGTACCTGAATTATGAATTCATGCATGATTCAATCCATGATTTGTGCATTACTTCATTCCTTTATATCTTATGAATCATCATGAATTGACATGAGTTCATGGCCTCTCATTCATGACCTCAGGCATGAACAACACATCAACTAAAGCATTAGGTAAGGTGGATACATCATTATGCACAAGTTGTGTTCAAATCAGAATTTGCGTACGTCGCAAAATTCATTTCCTTGTTTCTGATATGAAGACGAGACGTGTGTGACTCAAACATCTCACATTTACCAACAAAACGTACAGCAAAAGACCGTGCAAAACATTTCAGACCGTCCTGCCAATCTGTATACATTTTAACATTAATGTACGCTGTAACGTTTTTTCACTCTAAAGTCGCTGAAGCTGCTGCTGTTTAAATCCTGTCGGCTCTCTGCAGCGGGCGGGGCTGTTGCTCAGTTCCCCACCGTGACTGACTCGCACACACACACAAACACACGGTGGATGCAGGAAAAACCTAAAAACTAAAGACACCAGTTTTCATTAACATTCTATTGTTTCTTGCATTCACATTTTCTAGCAGCAGAACTTCTCGTAAGCCTCCACCCACTAGCACGCGTGCAGTAAGCCAACATTCTTCTGAAACGGCAGTTGCTATTATTAGCAAGCCTGCTTGTCAAGCATTTTCCCCCAGCTGGCCTTCATCCGGTAGCCTAATCAAGTATTTTAGTGCAATTTTGTAAATATGAGTTTCTACATGTTTGCTATATATATCCTTTTGCCACTAACACAGTCTACTTTTCTTTTAATTCTGCTTGTTGTTGTATTCATTAGATATTTCAATCCCCATCAATGTAAGTAATTGTTTGTCACATTACCTTGTGTGTTCAGAGTGAAAAACAAATGTTAAAATGTGCAGGTACTGGAATTATTTGGTATAAACTTGAACTTTCTTTATAGATATTTATAACACCAAGAAAATAAATGAGTGAAGTCAAGGAATGAATAACAAAATAAGATCATTCGTATGCAGTTGTGCGAGAATTAGGGGACAGTGAAAAAAATGTCACTCTTCTAAACCACAGCAGGGAGATATTAACATTCGGACCTTTGGCATTTTAATGGAGTGGACAGGGAGAGATAATTTGGGACGGACCATATTGTCGTTCATTACTGAGCCTCCCTCTGTGAGACACATGCACAAGCAAACACGTACACTGACCAGTAGCTGTTTGTGTGCATGCCTGTGTGTGTATGTGTGTGTTAAAGCATTGTTTGCCGCAGTGTGTATCTGTGAGAAATGATGGATAGATGTCAATGGCAGGTCTCCCTCTCATTCTCCCTCGGTTTACTGCCTCAGTGTGTGTGTGTGTGTGTGTGTGTGTGTGTGTGTGTGTGTGTGTGTGTGTGTGTGTGTGTGTGTGTGTGTGATAGATAGGTGTCAGTGCAGAGGTCTTATTGTATTTGTCCAGACTCCATTAAACACCTGTTCACTGGCCTAATGTACAGCCCTGTGTCCTCAGGCTGCTGCAATGATACAGCAGCAGCCGACATTCACAATAAAAACTTCATATTTTGCCAGTTTTATGTTAGATATTATTTTTAACAGGACAAGGTTTCACATAACAAAACAAATCCTAACAACAGAACAGCCTTATTGTACATTGAGCTTCCAACACACGTCTGTCGGAGAACTAAATGATTTCTTATTGTCGGTCAAATAGACCGACTCATCACAACTGTACCATTCTCAAAAATGTATTGAAAATGCATCACCTCACCTACCACAGTTCAAATTCAAAAGTAGATTGATTGACACCCATTCAGACCCAGAGGCAGCTCATCAGATGCTTAACCCTACACTTGTTTACAACAGGGCTTCTATGAGACAAGATCATGTGCGTTAAAAAATAAATCTGGTGTTAATACACAGCCCTGGCTGTGTAAATGGAAAAACAAACAGAAAAGAGCGCAAGAGCCACAACACATTGTTCCAGCCAATTGGCAACAGGCAGCGACAGTTGATGGCAGGGGCGGGAGGGAGGATTTGAATGTGCCGGCTGGCCAGTAGTTATCTGTCCGTGAATCTGGGGGGACGGAGCTTCTGAATTTCTGTATTTATTTGTCAGTTGAGATTAAATATCAACGATATTTGCACAGAATCACTTACTGCACCTTTCAAACTTACACTAATATCCAACATATTTGATTTTGTCGGAACGTCAAGACTTGACGTTCAGGATTTGATGTCAAGACTTTGATTTTGTCGGAACGTCAAGACGAGAAAAAGACTGACCCGAACTGAGTTTTATGACCCCCTTACACCAAACGATTGAGACGTCGGGACCGCTCCCCAACTCTAGCAAGACTCTCACGATTTCATTCCAATATTGTAAAATGACAATGGAATCGCTTGAAAAGTCATTTGGTGGAAGGTCAGTATATGTAGTGCCTTCAGGCTGCTTCATTACAAGTGCCTGCACTGAACTTAATAAGCTGCTTGTTGTCCCTTCTAATTCTGTAAAGCACTTTGCTAATGGTCTTAACATCAGCCGCTGACATGACCAAAATAACCTGAGTGTAGCCACTTAGCACTAACATTAGCACTGGCTGTGACTGTCTATGCAAATGACAGGTACAACATTGATTCTCACAATCTTATTGAAAGTGTGTGGCAGGCAGCCATGTTGGTGCACAGCAGCGAATATCAACCTGATATCGGCTGTCTATCACTGTTAATTGTATGGAGTGGGCTTTATTAAGCCCAGTGGGTGTCAGCGGAGTCAGTTATCATATGGATAATGTCCTCTGCGTCCACGTCTCTGTCATGGCTGTCAGTGCAATTGAATTAGCATGACTGAAGCACTTTGCATTAACATCAGCATGGGTGATGGCTCACCACTCTAACTGCAGTACTTTACATTTATAGAAGTGGTAATGATCGCTCAGCATCCATTTTCTTGCTCTCAATCTGTTTCTGATGTGTCCTCTTAATGCCTTTTTCTCTTTCATCCTTCTGTCTGTCCTTCTGTCTCCTCCCATCCTCTTTCATTCTCCATCTCTCTGTATTTAGTTTACTTTGACACCTGTCCTCGTGCTTCCTCTGTCCATTTGAATTATGTCCAATGATTGATTCTGTGTAGCTTTGCCATTAGATTGTGGTTACCGAAACTACAGTTGTCAGTCTCACGCACACACACACACGCACACACACACACACACACAGCAGATGATTCCTAATGAAGTGTCAGCAGTCTTGCGGCAAGCAACAATGGAACCCAAACAAAAGCACACACACACACACACACACACACACACACACACACACACACACACACACACACACACACACACACACACACACACACACACACAAACACACACACACACACACACACACACACACACACACACATCTCATGTCAACAGGCTCTCCTCTTCCAGCTAATAACATGTCACTGGTGCTGACACTGCACTCTACTTAACCAACACTGCTTGTGTGTGTGTGTGTGTGTGTGTGTGTGTGTGTGTGTGTGTGTGTGTGTGTGTGTGTGTGTGCGTGTGCAAGAGGGAAAGAAAAAAGGAGAGTGACACAGATAGTGGGTGAATTAAGTTGGCCATTGTGAACATCGTAGCATGGCTTTTATTTTAAACAGAGTGTTAATGTTTAAGCCGTTAGTGAGGAGGTCCAGTAATTCATTCATTCACTCCCTTGGCAGTGAATCAGTGTGTTAAGTGACTCAGATATTTGCAATACTGTAGTCTGAAAGCATGAATGAGCTAAAAGCTTTAGTGCGTAATTTTTTGATATCAATGAACGTCCGTTACATTCAAGCAGTTGCCAAATTAGTTGCTACAAAGCTAATTTAGACTCAGTTCCACACAACTCTCTCTGTATTTCTCAGAATGGCTGTGTTCAGAAGATGGTGTCGTCCGGCAACTTTCGCGTGCAGAAAATCCAACGAAGTAAATTACCTCTTCTGATGAGTCCATAATGTTTTTTTTTTTATCCTCCTTGACTACTATCTACTGGGTGGAGGAGGGGTGGGTAGGGGTGGTGTGCGATCACGGAAGACTTGTATCATGTGGACGCGCCGACAGTTTTGCTGTCATTATTTAGAATTCCTCATGGGGCCGACAGAAACTACACACTATAGCTTTAAGCTGATTCCCTCACCGTAGTTATTGATACATAAATTGAACAGAATCATTTCCCAAGATGCACTAGGTACTTATAAATGGTGGCTGGCCAGATGAGGTAACTGAGATTAAAGGAGTCCAAAGAATGGTAGCAGCAGATGGCCTCACGCCAAGAGTCAGGTTCTGTCTGAGGTTTTTGGCCTGTAAAAATTTTGTTTTTGGTTTTTCCCTTGCTGCTGTTGCACCAAATGCATGCTCATGGGGGGCATTGTTGGGTCCCTGTAAGTGTGGTCTAGACCTACTGTAACTGTAAAGTGTCCTGAGATAACATCTTTATAAAATTGAATTGAAATTGAATTCAATTGAAGCATTAATTCCAGTAAACTGCACACGAGATGCTCATCTTTACCAGTCTAACCACACAAAACAATACCAAAAGGACAAGACATTCATAACCTATGTTTTTGAGCTGTGGAGACATGTTTTTTTTAATGAGTGATTCCTGGCATTGGTTTCACACTTTTTGGCTCATCTACAGGTGGCGGTGACAAGCAAAGAAGTGTAGCAACGCGTCAACAAAGGCAGATAAGAAGAAGAGAGAAAGCTAGCAAACTTGAATGCAAACAATGCACAGTTTAACCCTTGCGTTGTCTTCCCATCGACCCAAGTTTTTGTCATTTTTTTCCAAAAAATGTCATCACTTTTTTCCCGATGTTTTTGTCACTTTTTTTGGTCACTTTTTTCCAATTTTTTTGTCACAGATTTTCGATGTTATTGTCAATGTTTTTGTACATTTTTCGGCACTTTTTTTGGACGTTTTTGTTGTTTTTTTCCAACATTTTTTGTCACTTTTTTCAAACGCTATAAAATGTAATAACACACCCAAATTCAATGAAAGTAGTGAACTGATCATTTTATTTTACTTGTAAAGAGTAATGGCTGTATGGAACCATCCACGATATGTTTTTGGACAATTTGGTTGAAAGAAGCCCAAATTTCTGATATAGAACATTTTTGAAAATGGGTCAAATTTGACTCGAGGACAACAGGAGGATTAACATAGTCAAGACAATTGGCTTTACTCGTGTTTCATGAGAAATGCACTCAACATGTTTGTTTGACATCAAGGATTCACACATTGTTTGCTGAATGCAAATAACTTTTGTTGGTTTGCAAGAAAACTCCACAGGGCCCTTTAAGTTTCATTTTGTCACTTTTTATTTGCTCTTCAAATTATAAAAGCTATTTCTATTGCACAAAGAACCTCTTTGCGATTTACTTTAGGTCAAGTTTGTCTTCAATAAAAATGTGCTCACTGTAGAGATACTGTGGAGATAAAATACCGTTTTAGGAAATGTAAATAAATATCAGCAAATAAGGTGCAAAATCATACACTTAAAGCGTAACTCTCGCCAAAATGCAAACTCGGGTCTTTTTGTGAATGTACCCGAGTCAAACTCTCCTTTGAAAGCATAATTAGGACAGAAACGCCACTTTTAAGATTTACCGTATTCTCGTTTTCGGTCAAATGGCCTTTTGAATGGGAGTCCTAGGGGCACTACTGTGATCGCATCATCAAAATCACTATTTTTAAAACACGAAGAAGGTTCGACACAACATGAGACTTTACTCAAAGTATCACCAGGGGCTTTACACATGAACTTGAGCATTGACAACATTGTTTGTGTACACAGAGTTTACTAAAAAGAAAGGTTTTCAACAACTCACCGTAGCAGTTGGGTTTTCCAGTCGCAGCCGTGTCTCAGAATGTCATTCCTATATGAGGCTCCTTTTTCAACTGCAAGGTCAATATTGTTTTTCACTAACGACAAAACAACAAATTATCCGTGCATTTATATGGAACTAAGCTTTAGGAGCTTTCCATCTTTACTCTCCTCCCTGTTACGTTGCATTCGGAGATCGACTATTTTTGACTGGCAAGATGGCGGATAGTGTAAACAACAACTGCTAAAGTGAGTTGTTGAAAACCTTTCTGTTTAGTAAACTCTGTGTACGCCAACAATGTTCTCAATGCTCGAGTTCATGTGTAGAGCCCCTGGTGATACATTGAGTAAAAGTTCATGTTGTGTCGAGCCTTCTTAGTGTTTTAAAAATAGTGATTTTGATGCGATCATAGTAGTGTCCCTAGCACTCCCATTCAAAAGGCCATTTGACCGAAAACGAGAATACGGTTAAACTTAACAGTGGCGTTTGCGTCCTAATTATGCGTTTAAACAAAAGTTTGACTCAGGTCCATTCACAAAAACACCCTAGGTTGCATTTTGGTGAGAGTTACGCTTTAACAATGATAAAAGGCCAAAAAAACAAACACTTAATACTTCCAGTATCCTACTGTACGTCCTGCATTGGCACTGCATTGGAGATAACTTATGTGCAGGGGAATTGTCTAATTTAACCATAATTCCTATAGATACTGGGCTGGTGAAACTCTATTTCTAGAAATTCACTATGTCATGTCAACCCGGTTATGTAAGAAGTTTGTTGAAATGCAAAAACTTCTGTTAAAAAAGAATATGCAGGCCCTGCCAAACCTTATCTACAAAAAAAAATATATTTTTTCAAATAAATTCACAACTCTAAAGATACATATCAGAATCAATAACAGAACTGAACTGCAGACATTCATTAAGCACACCCCAACTGATTTGGTGACACGCTAAGATATTTTTTGATGTATTTGCAGTTCAAAGTCTATTATTTGGATTCCTGTGTCACAGATAATCAGCTTCTGAACAAAGGGCCGTGCAACACACAAAAATATCTGTGAAACCAAAACGTGTTTGGTGTATGGGAAATAAGCTGAGTTGAGTTGATTTTCTGTGCTTGTTAAAGCTGACTATCCCTGTGTGAAAAGGCACAGTCAAATTAAAATGCCCTCACCAAACAAATACAACATCACTTTCTAGTCATGGCTGCTGCCTTTGAGTATTTTTTTGTTGTTGCGGTGTCTGTGTGTTTGCGCCACATCAAAGTCATCATTAGCAGAGAATCCAGAGTCATACAGGTATGTGTAGACACATGCAAATGCAAAAAAAAAACAGTGCTCTCATCATTAGCTAGGTAAACACACACACACACACACACACACACACACACACACACACACACACACACGCAGTGTCTTTGAGGTATGTTGCTTGCGGCAGTGGCAGATGGTTTAAATTATACAGCTGTGGAGAAACTGAAAATCACTGAGAGGTGGTGAGCTTTTCTCTTCTTTAACTTCCTGTCTGTGTTTTTGACTGCCGCTTTCCTTTTTTTTCCTCGGCTTCTGCTGTCTCTCCATCTGTTTTTTTCTTTCTTCTTCCACCTACTTTATTGTCACAAATTGTTATTGTCCACACTATCGGAGATTTACGGAAGCCCTGAAAGGCAATTAGAAAAAAAATGACACAACAAGTTTCCTTTAACGTCATATTTAGACACGCTTGGGCGGGACTCCTTGCGTCTGGACATATGTTTAACTGACATGCGGCACAACAACGGTGACAGTCAGGTTTAGGAAAAGATCGTGGGTGGGGTTATAAAATGTAGGTTTAAGTTATTTAATCTTACCATGTTACTTTGGACAATTTGGTTGAAACCCAATTTTCTGATATAAAAAACTTTGAAATTATTTGGATTTTAGAATCATTCTTTGGACATGTATACAGCGCATTTGGAATATGTGTCTCAATCTTACTGAGTGGGTTTGTGAGTGAAATGCCTCTGCAGCAGCAGGTTGTTTACTTCAGCCTACAACCCAGATGTGCAACACATGTTCACTCCCAACTCGTCACATACAGAATTGGTCAGGACCTTTTGGCGGCATCTTTTAACATGCAGGGTATGGTTAGATTTTGGCAACCAAACTATTTGGTTACGTTCAGGAAAAGATCGTAATGTGGGTTAAAATAAATATGTTTGTTACATAACTTAGGTACGTGACATTAGAAGATAACTAACAAACAAAAAAAAGTTTTTAAAAAGTCAACATCGACTTTTGGTTTGAGATATCGGTAACACTTTACTTGAAGGTATCTACATAAGAGTGACATGACATTGTCATGAACACATGACACTGTTATGACACAGTCATGACACATGAACCCTAACCATAACTTGTCATGACAAAAACCAAATGAGACTTACTAAAAGAAGCATTATGTCATGAACATTTATGACTTGTTTATAATGTTTGACCTGTTCATGACAGTGTCATGTCACTCTTATGTAGATACCTTCAAGTAAAGTGTAACCGAAATATCTCTATAGAGGCATTGTCTTGTGTAGAGGCCCTGTGTCACAATCTAGCTTATATAGCTTGTAATAATTTTGTTGAAATTATGCTGACATTGAGGCATATTCTTAACTAAATGTCAAACTGACAGAAAAAATCTAGGGCAAGGTTGTGTTCCAGTGTTAGAATACTGGCAGGTTTCTGTGGTTGTGGGTAGAATAAATTGGGGGAATGTGTAAGTCGTACTTAATAAGGGCCCACAGCTCATGTTTTGTTGCAGGCCCTCCCCTAGCAGCTTAATGTATCCCTGCCTTTAACCCAAATGTATTGTTACATGACACAAGTCCAAACCTAATCTGGATCAACGAAAGTACATTTCAAGGATAATTGAAACAAACTTTGAGCTAGGAAGCTACACGCTGAAAATTGCAAGTTTTGAAGACAATTTGAATCGTGCAATAAAGCAGGCCTGCTTTGTTCTTTCGGGGAATGATTGTAAAGATTTACAAAGAATATGTTTACGGCTCTTTAACTGGGACGTTTTGGGACCGATTGGCGTTGATTTCCTATGGACGAAGTACGTACATACAGCGATACACTGGTAAGAGCAAACTACGTTTAACCATGTATCCAGCTAATTTAAATAGCTCACATTACTGTGTTGTGTGACCAGTTAATTTCATTTGATATTATATGTGGCGTTTTCTTTTGCTGGGTGCAAATGTTACACCAAAACAAGTTCCTTCCCGAGACCATTTCGAACAGCCAGCAACGCTGCCTCCGGAGATTAGCGCCGCCCAAGACAGTTGTGATTGGTTTAAAGAAATGCAAACAACCCAGAGTGTTTCTTCTCCCATTCAGGAATGTATGTGTGGTGTAGCCAGACCTTATACCACAGCGCTGTGGAGATAGAGCTGTCAATGCAAGACTAGTGAAAACCTTATTTCAGTATATAGCAGTAAATTATCGGTTTCTCAGATCATTTAGACTCTTATATAGAGATGCACAGCTTTCCTGTGATTTAAAATGTCTTCACAAATATCTAATGTACATTACATTGATTGCAAAATCATATCCATTTTGTTTTATGCAAAACCCATGATTATTCCCTAACTCAGTAAAGATGACAGGTACTTTGAAATAATGATAATACATCTGTGAAAATGTTAATATCAGTAATTTTACTGTCGGTCTTTTGTGGCTGCTCATTTACATAAGAATATGGATTTCACATCAGCAGAGGAATGATAGGCAAAAGAATAGATGGTGTTCCATTATTCTCTCATCTCACTGCCTTTTCCTCTCTGTTGGTTCTGAAGTTAAATACACTGAGCTCACATCACACCATCACTAATGAATATTTGCCTGGTACGGTGCCTATGCATGAAAAAGTTATAAGGGTATTAGTGATGTAATTAGTTTAAAGTCCTACTCTAAAAATACACATTTCAAATAATGAATATTGATGTTTAGTCAACATACAGTGCAGATTGCGCAAATATTTGAGGTATACGGCGAACAAGGGGATCAAGGATGAATATCATTTTCAGGCTGATCATCTGTACGGACTTCAATTCATTCATCATTTTTTCAACCCCGTCTCTCATTTCAGCATTCACAATGCCACATTTAACACTTTTTACACCTTTGAGTGTACACTTACAGGCAATGTCTATGGTAAAAACCATTTTAAGGGTAACACAATTTCCCACTTTCCCAGTGAGATTAGCTACTGAAATTTCAGTAACTACAACTAAGGACAAGAGGTAATTACAGAAACTGTTGAGGGAAATTAAGTATTTCTGTAATTATTGAAACAAACAGAATGCATATTATACAACTAACTCTGTTCTGTATTCATCTGGGAGAGAACAAGCTAAAAATCTCCCTGCATAGTGTAGAGAGTAAGTCTTGTACTAACTGAAGGTACAGATCTGAAAGTTCTATTCAACCTTGCCAAACAGAATTGTTTTACTAGTTTAAAAGGTCATGTTCCCATGGCATGGCAATTTCACTTTATGAGTTTTTTTAACATTAATGAGTTCCCCCAGCCTGCCTATGGTCCCCCAGTGGCTAGAAATAGTGATAGGTGTAAACCAAGCCCTGGGTATCCTGCTCTGCCTTTGAGAAAATGAAAGCTCAGATGGGCCGATCTGGAATCTTCCCTTTATGACGTCATAAGGGGAAAGGTTACCTCCCCTTTCTCTGCTTTGCCCGCCCAGAGAATTTGGCCCACCCATGAGAAAGAGAGAGACATCATGGCTTGCAAATGAGCGAAGCATGGCAGTTGGTCAAGGCCACACCCCCACCCTCCGTCCTAAGGAAAGCTCATTGTGGGACTGGCTCTAGTGGCTGTAATTCTGCACCAAGGCTGAATTTCGAGAAACAGACTTCAGATACAGTATTAGGGGACCACTAAGGCCTATATAAAAGAGACTTCAGATACAGTATTAGGGGACCACTAAGGTCTATATAAAAGAGACTTCAGATACAGTATTAGGGGACCACTAAGGCCTATATAAAAGAGACTTCAGATACAGTATTAGGGGACCACTAAGGCCTATATAAAAGAGACTTCAGATACAGTATTAGGGGACCACTAAGGCCTATATAAAAGAGATTTCAGATACAGTATTAGGGGACCACTAAGGCCTATATAAAAGCATCCAAAAAGCAGCATGTCATAGGACTTTTAAGATCGTGAAGTTGCAATTCATGATTTTTATTGCATTGTAATCTGATGAAATACATCAATTTGAAACACCTGATATTTTGGATGGGAAGTGCTCAGAAAACTGAAAATACCAGAGGCCCCCTGGTCGGTCCCTTGTTGGCATGCCGCTGAGGATTCAAACGTGAGGATTTATTGGAGGTGAATTAAAGTATGACATTGTAATTTTTGCAGAACAGCAGCAACAAGTGACAGTTGTCACAAAGAGTCCCAAAGCCAGTTAACTGACCCGGTAATGTCAGTTACACAGCAATGTCTTATAAAAAGTTAGCAAAACTATTAGCCACGATGCTACAGTACTGGTCATACCAGACCAAGTAACCAGGATTTTCGTCTGTGCTGCGATCTGGTCACGCTCCATATCCAGTGTTTCCTCTATGTTGATTGGAAAGTGGCGGTCCGCCATGGTTAGATTTCTCCCGCCACGGTAGAAATCAGAAATGTACAAAAAGCCGTCTATCAGCAGTGATTGTTTGTTAGAGAGCCCGTTGGAAAATAACGCGGACACGCGCTTCAAAACGCGACTGCACACGTGTGCCACTCGGAGAAAAGGGAGAAAGAAAAAAGAGACAGGCTGTCAGGAGGACCCGTTGAGATGGCATGTGTGCATCCTTGAGAACTGTAAGTTGTATAACTTATGTTGTCAGTTCATTTAAGCCTGTATTAATCTATAGTTCTTGCACATTTGTAGTTTCACCTTCACCTAAATTGCACGTGGCTGTTGATTCAATACAACGCCCTTGATATCATATCATGGCATAGTAGGCTAAACCGTGATTATTTCATACATTCATGTCCCGAAACATATTGGGGGAAATTCATTCAACATAATTCACAGCCAAATAACAATTAAAAGTATGTTATTTGAACATTTATAACCTAAGCTAACCTGGCACTGCCTCCGTTTTTGTGTCTGCTGTGGTACGCAGCGCTGTTTGGACCGTGCGCCGCTGCCCTTTTTCCTCCATAAACTCCACTCTCAGCTACTTTGCCAGTTGCTGCATGAACTTCCTCCGGGACATTTTACAGCTGGTGCACTCCTTGGAGAGGATGTGTGCAATGATTCCAGCCAGTTGTAGCATGTATAAAGTTATATGAACACGTAGACAGCTACCGGCCATCTAAGTGTACCGCGCCTTTCACAGAGTGAGCGCCCGGTGCTTTTCTTCTGATTCAGTAGCCTACGTTACCGACTCTGGCTTTGCCTTCAGCCCATCGGTGATGCCCACACTTGTTACTCGAGACTGCTAGTTACGTTTCTCTGACAGAGACTATGATTATTACTAAGCAACCAAGATGCATCTTCAACCACGCAAAAGATTAAAAACAAAACCGCGAAAATCCGAGCGGTCAGTATGACCGTGTATGGCCGAAATAGGTAAAAGTGATTGTATTTTCTTTGCCTTTTGTGTAATACAAACAATTTAAAATTACAATACAGACTCTTTTAGGAAAAGTCAGGTACCAGCAGGATTGTATTTTTTTATTTAGCAAAGTTAATGGGCCACCTCTTTCTGAATTCCCCTATTACCGAGCCTTGGAGTTATTTTTCCAAAATCCAAGAAAAATCAAATGCACACAGGTTTCCGACAGACCTGCCCCCACTGCTAAAAAAAAATCCTAAAGGAAACACTGATATCACACCGGGAGCGTCTCACCTGCACGACAGATTGTATTGTCTCTGGTACTCGCGCGTTCATTAAGCTAGTATCTACCTTTCACTCCAAGCACTCCTGTAATTAAACTCCATGCCTTTTCTTTTCTGGCGATGTCCTTATAAAAAAGGATCTGTGGTGTTGAGTTATGTTTTTCCACCACATGTTTTTTTGCCGCCACGGTATCAGAAATAGGGCAGACGCACAATCCAGTCGCGGTTGCCTTTTAAATTATCCTGCCGACATAATGCATATGCAGTGTTGGCTGCCGCTCCCATTGCAATTTAACAACAAGTAGAACTATTCAGAGGTTATTGGGCCCGTCCAAGTTAACTCCACATACTGTTGTGTTGATGTAGTTTATTGTCAAAACGTTCGCTTTCTTCCGAGTTGACTATTAAACGAACAGCTCCACCAAAAACATCCCCACAGTTGTAGATGTTAAGTGCCCTATAGTTCCTAAAAAAATACAGTTCAATCACAACTGAAAATGTGCCTCATTGTGTGTGAATAGAGGTGAATAAATATATTTGTTTGTGTTGCAGTGAAGCGTCAGTTCCTTTTCATACGTAAAATATTTGGCGGCGGGGCGCAAGGCTGGTGGGGGGCGCTGGGGTGTATTTTGGTAAATTGACTGGATACTCTTGCGGTTTCACTTCCTGCCCGGCTGTCTGAACGCCCCGCAGCTCGATTGAAATTAGACCGTGCGCGTATCTTTAGCGGAGCAGAGAGCATTGACTTGAATGGTCGCGATTGCAGACGCGCCTGGTGGAAAATAGGGGTAAGGCTGCAGTAGCAAAACCACTGAGTGAATTACATGGAGCAATGGTGCGTTTAAAGGCAGGGTCGGAAACGATTCCCAATAAACACTTTTTTATATAGGTTTTGAAATGGTCTTTATACCCCGACAGCAATAAATAACTTATGGTCTCTAAAAAAGGAGCAAAAATGATACATAATCTGTAGCTGCTGTAATCCTGTAAAAACGCCCACCAAACAATACCTCGCCGTCCTCTTAGAATGAACCAATGAAATGCCTCCTTGCCCCGCTGCGCGTACTCTTCCCCTCTCGTGTATGAGCCTGAGCTTAATGCTCATTGCTAATAGTAGTCATGTCTGTTTTAAACATTCGGTATGATAATATTAGGTGTTTGCTTAGTAAAATAGTGGATCTTTCTCCGCTCTGCTCTGTTTTCCATCCCTGTCTCTTCCCTTCCCTCTGGCACGTTCTCTCTCTCTCCATTGTTTTCTTCTTTTGCTTTTGTTATGAGTCACTCTGGTCTGTTTTCTCCCCAGATAGACTTCCATTCTCTCTTTTTATTTTTTACACGCATGCACGCACGCACAGTACTTTTGGACAGGAGCCTGCAAGGATATAAGGATGCACATAATTACTAGAAATGAAAATGCCAGAATTCATGAAGCAGGAGAACTGAGCGATGGGATTCGCCGGTTGGGGAGGTCAGGTGACCACCCATGGGCGGTAGGCAATAGACAGTCGACCCAACTCAAATGAACAGATGATCTGGCTTTCCCTTGCTTTCTGCTCCTCACCTTTTCAGCTTTCATGCTGCACATTTCTCCGGTCACTAAGCTGAAGTAATTAATTCTACACTCCTCTAGGCTTTTGAATGCATAAATGAATGTGATCAACAGCTTGGAAATGTTAGAGTCCTGATACCTGAGCCCTCAACAATGTGATGTTTTTTAAATGCAGTTCCCAGGGCACTTGAATTTTCAGTTTGTGAGGGATTGCTCTTTTCTTGGTTCAGACACCGTGGCTACAGGCTGCTGCCTACCTCTATTGGGTTATTTATTTCACAGAAACATGACATCATTTTTGGTCATTTGTCAGTTATCTTTAGATCTTTAAGTTGCTGTCATCATGGTAATTAATCGGGTCACATATGACTCATTCACTATTTGTGTGAGTTGTGTCTCACTAGGTTATCATAGGTTATGACTTTGGCTATAATCACGACCCTGTGTCTAGACCGCAAGCATTTCAGACATGTGTTTCACTTGCACGTCTCACGCAACAGATATGCTCTCATTTTAATCTATGCAGCTGTCTGCACCAGCTTTTTACCGACGTATATTTGCCCCGAGAATCAGAACAGGATCAGACAGCTCTGGTCCATGTAGGTGTGAAAAGGGTGGCTGGGTGGATAGGTTGGAAAGGGTGGATGGGTTAATAGGGTGGATGGGGTGGATGGCTGGATGGGGTGGATGGGGTGGATGGGTGGATGAGGTGGATGGGGTGGATAGGGTGGATAGGGTGGTTGGGGTGGAAAGGGTGGATGGGTTAATAGGGTGGATGGGGTGGATGACTGGACAGGGTGGATGGAGTGGATGAGGTGGATGGCTTGACAGGGTGGATGGAGTGGATGAGGTGGATGGCTGGATGCGGTGGATAGGGTGGATGGGGTGGATGGTTGGGATGAGGAGGATGGCTAGATAGGGTGGATGGGGTGGATGAGGTGGATGGCTGGATGGGGTGGATGGCTAGATGGGGTGGATGGGGTGGATGAGGTGGATAGCTAGATGGGGTGGATAGGGTGGGTCATGAAACACAGGGCTTTCAAGCACGGGAGTGGAGTTCATGCCATCAGAAAACACAAGACTTTCACCCCGGAAACATAGGTTTGTGTTCTGCAAGTACTTAGTAGGAGGACAGGTATTTTAACCCAAAACACAAGCTTTTTTCTAATCTTAACTAGTCATTTTGTTGCCTAAACATAACAGTCGCCGCCACATGGCAATCACATGGCTGAACCTAACTGCAACAGTCGTTGAAACGACCGGCAGCTCACGGTGCCCTATACCCTGCTCATAGTAACCTTTTGTCAGCTAAATGTAACGAATGTAAATATAAATACCACTTAACTTGTGTGGCCGGTCGTCACATGAACAGCTGGTGGTCGCTGTAATTTTTGTAGTATCATACGAATTGACGTGCCTACGTTTTTATACAATGTCAAACAAACCTGTTTATGAGAAAGCGTTGCAGGGGTTCTTCATGACTCAAGTACAGATAACTGATGCTTCATGCATTTAATGGTACTTTGATGTTAATCAGAGCAGCATTCAGTCTAGCATTTGTGGCGGCCACAAAGAACGTGTGTGTTGCCTCTTATTATAATAACCTCTGTGCATTTATCCCAGCTCTCTACTACCAAAGGCAGAGGTATTGACAAAGTAATAATGCTACAATAAAACTAAAAAAAGAGCTTTCTTTCTTTTACCCATGACAAAACTATTTCGATGTTTCTATTTAGTTGCCAAAAAACATTTTTGACAACATATGCCACTGAAAATAAGCATCCATCTTGGCAATTTATGCTCAAATGTCTTCCACAGATGAACATTTTATCTACTTTTGTTTGGGCACAGAACATGGCAGGGTTACTCTGTAATGTTTTGGAGCCATTTAGAGTTTGGTAAGTGCAGCAGCCTCTTTGGGACATTTGAAGAACACACGCTAACCTCTAATGTCCTGTTTACAACCAAACCAGACTATACTTCAACACTGACCACAGCTACGTGTCGCCACCTCTATGATTAAAGCCTAGATCCATTTTAACAACTGAAACTTTTTGGTTTATGTTAGGCATAGTGACAATGCAGAAGATGACATCCTCCACTCTACTCACAGACTGTTATTGAATGTTAAAAGCATGTTTTAACTGGTCTCTGAATGTACTATAACTATAAAAGAAATCTGTTACAATAAATGATAGTAGATCTAACAATTTTTAGCTTAATTTTAAGCATAACAATGGAAAGAATTGTTGCAAATCACAGTATGGCATCCATCAGGGATTGGCATGGCCCACTG
This sequence comes from Zingel zingel, assembly GCA_023566125.1. NCBI lineage: Eukaryota > Metazoa > Chordata > Actinopteri > Perciformes > Percidae > Zingel > Zingel zingel. The sequence goes on from CM042323.1 coordinate 4,989,844, forward strand.
AAGTTCATAAGGCTCACTGATGGAGCAGTTTTAACCATGTTTAATTGTAAACACAGCACCAGATGCCTATATTTGGTATATTTATTCTTAAATTTGACATCCTCTTAAATAAATACAAATTAAAAACTGCTAACATATGCCCCATTGTCTGGATCAAAGACTTTCTGCTCAATTTAGGGACAGAGGGTCTGTTTCAATGGATCTACAGTATGTCAGAATAGAGCCTTGTTAGCAGAGGGAGGCTCCACTGGGAAGTTATCTGCCGTTGTATTTTCTCTGTAGCTTAATGAACTCTGGCTCCATAGTTTCAGCACAGTCTATTAAATATGCTGATGATATGGTTTCACAAGGCCTTTCACAAAAAGGCTAATAAATGTGATTGCAACTGGTTATATGGGACTTGCAGTGGCCCTACAGGAAATGTACAAAGGAGATTATATGAATAGTTCATCTCCAGACAAAACCAAGTTTCTTGTTATCTGCAATGTCAAACTAGCAATTACACCTGCTGTTCGAAGAAAATAGTAGTTTCCTGGGGTTGAGGGATTGATTTAAGTTACTGTTTCCCATGAAGATATTTATAACTCTCTTTCCATGATTCCCTGCCATAGAAAAAGCAATGGAAAGAACACGCCCCGAATGCTGTGTGGACTAGCCAGACTCTCCTCCAGCGCACTTTGGTCTGGCAAAGCGAGACTAGGTTTTCTCTAACTTATAAATTCATTATGGTATACATATTCATGTGTGGTAGTAGAGCAACAATCACTCTTTAAAGTACACTAGCCTTTGTGTGAAAAATCCACAATACTAACCCTACAAAATCATCTGATTCTGTATTTTTTTTTAATATTCTTAACGTCTGAGTTGGTATGTGCGAGTGTTCATATTGTGAGGCTGTATTCAGGCACAGCTGTGCTTTTAGCTTAACATCATGTTCACAATGACAATACTAAAATGCTAATGTTTAGCAGATATAATGTATACTATGTCCACCATAATTTTAGTGTGTTAGCTTGATGACATTTGCTTAATATAAATGAATGCAATTTCTAGCTGAGGCTGATGGGAATCTAAGTAATATGGTAATATGGTTGTAGCAGCAGTACAACAGAAACAACAGACATAAATACAGATAAGTATAGAAAGTAATAGACAAAAATATAGAGGTATGTAAACTAAAATAGAAAATTGGAGACAAATTACATGAGAATGCAAATGGTGCTAATAAAGTGATGATGGCATGATTAATAAAGCAGCAGCCAATGGGTCTATGTAAACAGTGTACACCAGACAAATATATGATATGGTTAAGTAACATTACTCAGTGTTTGTCTGTCATTTTAATCAAATTCTTGCATAAGTGCAAGAATTTGATTAAAAAAACAAAGTAAGGGACACGTTTTGAACTGATGATGACGCTAGAGGAAAAGTCAAGGTATGACCAAAATTAGTTCAAATCTTCCAGAGGAGGACATGATTAGTTTTAACATAATTTGATGGCAATAAATTAAATACTTGTAAAGAAATTGTATCGACCACAAATGTCAACCTCATGGCGTCGCAAGAAAAACAGTCAGGGGACCGCCAACGTCAGTAGAATTCATTGTCTGGGAACCATGAATGTCTTTATCAAATTTTGTGCCAATCCATCTGGTAGATTTTGAGATATTTCACAGGATAAGTGAAGTCATTAGAGTTATGTCAAGAAAGTTACTCTAGTTATAGAAAGCTATCAGAGATGTGCGGTGATAATTAAGTTTGGACCTTTCTTTAGTACATATGACAGTTTTCAGTTGGCAAATACACAGGCAGGCACGGACTGACACACATAGACAAAAAAATCCAAAATTCTCAAAGAAAATGGGGAAAGGGAACAAATTTTGCCGGGAATTCTCGGATAGATGAGTTTGTTCCTCAAACTATATTCTGTACCATATGCTTGCCATGTAAACCAAAACTGGGTGCAGTCCATTACAGTAGACTAGTTCCTGAAATACATAAACATAGTACAATGTGACTGTGACTTACCCTATACAGACAAAGTCAAACTTACAGAAATGCTATTAAGACATATAAATGATCAGTGTGGTCTATATTACCCCTAGCAAGACTTTTGTGTCACTACTTACAGAATAATCACACTAAAAATGCATTCAACCTTAGTAAAAGTATTTCCCCATTATTTTGTCCTTCTTTTCCTTGTATATCAAAATCACCTTCAGGCAAATGAAAAGCAGTATGCTGCTGCGGTTGACTGACTGACATCCATTCTGGCATGTTGTTTTCTCTTTAGCACTGTTTTATTTTACAGCCACAATATGAAGCCAGCATCAGTCACCCTGAGTTCAGCCGTACATGATCCCTGATGCGACATAAGGAAAAACCGTAGGGTTTATTACCCCGATGAGAAGCTGATACACTTATGTCTGTCTGTCTGGATGAAATCACTGACCCCTGGTGTCTGATTCTGAAATAATGCCAGATGAAGAGATGCCCAGTGAGACATAGGAAGTCAATGAGAGAGAAGGAGGGCATGGGAAGAGGGAGAAAGGAGGACGACAGGGGAGGCAAGGGTTGTGTCTAGATGGTAACCCTAGATTTGCAAAGACTCTCCCGAGACTCGCTGCCTGACGAACTATCCTAACCTTAACCATTTGAGGTCAGTGCCTAACCTCAACCATCTAATCTCAACCGTTCGAGGTCAGTGCCTAACCTCAACCATCTAAACTCAACCATTCTACGTCAATACCTAACCTCAACCATTTTACCTTAACCATTCTACATCAATGTCTACCCTCACTCATCTAACCTTAACCATTCTATGCCAATGCCTAACCTTAACCATCTAACCTTAACAATTCTACGTCAATGCCTATCTTCTACATCTATCCTTAACCATTCTATGTCATTGACTGACAACAACCATTTCACCTTAACCAGTCTATGTCATTGCTTATCCTCAACCATCTAACCTTAACAATTCTACATCAATGCCTATCTTCTACATCTAACCTTAACCATTCTATGTCACTGACTGACCACAACCATTTCACCTTAACCATTCTATGTCATTGCTTATCCTCAACCATCTAACCTTACCCATTCTATGTCAATCCCTAACCTCAACCGTTTTACCTTAACCAGTCGAGGTCAATGCAGCATCAACCATCTCGCAATACAAATTGCAAATCTTGGGTTACCATCTAGACTAATAAGGAATGTGATGGTTTAATACCTTGCTACTGATGTCTCCCTCTTTTTTGTCTCTCTAGCTTCCTGATTTTCTCTCTTTTTTCCATGGTGAAGGGCAGAGAGGGGACAGGGCAGCTGTCGTCACACAGGTCAGGGCCTCTCAGCCTGGGGCAACATCCCACTAATCTCCCCTCCCCTACATACTGGCAGAGAGCAAGTGTGCATCCCACTGTCAGGCACACTTGAAGTGAACTCTATTGCTGCAGAGACACATACTTACACTCTAATACACCCATGAAATACTGTTCAACACCCAGCAATGGTAGAGATGTACAGCAGTCATTTCAAGAGACTGTGGTGGCCAGTTAAGTCAGTACATCTCCATCTGTATCACCGTAAACCTTTTCACCTGAATTGTTTTTTTGCCGTATCTGCAGTAGTTATTATTTTTTTAAATATACCTTATTCCACCCAGGAACAGCCAATTAATTGTATTATAAATTATATAAAAGACCCAACCTACTGAACAGCAACAAGTAGCAATGGAAACTATTCCTATATATACTAACCTTTTATTTGGCATCTCCTTATTATCTCTCTATATACTTTGCTTGAACTTTGATTTATCTTGATGACTGTTTTACTATTGTGCCGTTTGTCTATTTTTTTTCTGTACTGTGATTTCCTCACTTGATCCAGGCATATTTACCCGAATGTGCGCACAACCGATGCATTTCAGCATACATTTATATTGGATGATTCCACAGGTCAGGGTTAATCCAAAGCCAATGTCGGGGGACAATGCTGGAAGAAGCGTGCTCTTTATGTAGAGAAAAATAAAGGGGTTATGGAGGTTGAGGTGGTGGATGGGTGTGGAACGCATTCGACTGTATTTTTTATTTTTTTTTAAAGATTATGTTTTGAACTTTTATTTTTATTAGATTCAGATAGAGAGGAAAGGGCGTAGGGAGACGATGACACGCAGCAAAAGGTCCGCATGTTGGATTCAAACCCAGGCCGCTGCCAAGGTCTCAGCCTACATGGGGCGCAAACTCTACCGGGTGAAAATTACCCCGCATTCGACTGTTCTGCAGGAGACACATAATGCAGACCAGCAGATTAATGTTGACTTTTGCAAACCATAACCACAACCTAAGGTTGTGTCTAAGATGCCCAATCTTAACCGTAATTGATTTGCCATTTGCCATAACCACCATGGCCGGATTAACCTATTAGGGCAAATATTTGCTGTTGGGTCCCATCAAGTACAGTGCATATATATATATATATAATTTTTATACTTAAACGTTTCTTATTTTTCTTTACTTCACATGATATGAATGGGGCTGTGAGTGATACAGCAGTATGGAGAAGATATTGATGGACAACTCCCAGCTGCCGCTGCTGTGCTGCTGAGACAAGGTGTTACTCCACATTCTTTCCTCCCTTCTTTCTTTCCAGCTAATAACTGTTGGCCAATGTTTCCAAAGCACGTCGGAAAATATTACCATTCATCTCTCCTGTTATTGATGTTGAGAATTGTATAGACAAAGTTGTAGCAAATTAATTAGAGAAGTTAGGATAGCCATTTAACTGTAATGGATTAAGATATTGGTTAAATGTGTTCACTCACCCACTACAAGTCTTTTACACCGAGATAAACTGTGTGTGGATTTGATTAGAGGCTCTTATTAATGTGCGATTTGAAAATAAGTGCAAAGGAGAGCATTAGATACTTGATATCAGTAGACACAAGGCTACCTCAATTTGTTGGTCCATTTATCGGTGCAGTTGTCCATACCTTCACTCATTATCATTATCATTATCATTCATCATTCATTAATCCATGCATTCCCAAACACTCTTCGATCCATCAACCGTCATCATTGTCCCTCCACCCAGAATAAAGTCACACAGACACCGGATCAGTCATCCTTCCATCAGTTAGCCAGTCAATTAGCCACCCATCCATCCAGTCAGCTAGTGCCGAGCACGGTTGAAGCAACCAGTCGGGTCAGGTCATGTGAGAAATGAAGAGGAAGAGACAGATTCACAGCCAACCATGGGGTCATGACCCACATATCGTCCCTCTCTGACTCACTTCATGACTCCTCTCATCTTTCCAACTCCACTCACCTGTCTCTCTTTCCTCTCAGCCCCCACCGTTTAAACTCTAGACTCATATTTTCACACAAAGTGGACTCCGGCCCAAGGACACAAATTATCGCGGATGACTGTGGTTTCTTTTCTTCTCTCTTTGTCTGGTGTTCATTCACAGTTCACAGTTTTTTGGACAACAGTGTGCAAAACACAGCTACTGCTTACAAGTCTCAGATTTAAGTAGTGGCGAGTAAATACAGTTTCCCAAGTTCTGTGGTAATGTCATGGCTGCCGTTACAGCGGTCTCGCTCAACGCTGGACAAAAGATTTCAAAGATTTAAGTTCAGATTAGTCACTTAAATAGGGTCCAAGTTGAAAAATACTAAAAATTACTTTTTTATGCAAAGTAGCACATATTCAGATTTAGATAATGCCTCATTTGTATAGTTAAACATAAATGTTTAAATAAATTATTGTCAGAATGTAAATAATCAACTAGGCAAGTTTCATGGTGATAGCTGTTAGTTAAAATATTGTCCCTTTTGACTTACTATAGTGTTTTCTCTTAACATGGGCTGCAAAGGGAAATTGGCATCACCAATTTCAGTATTTTTCAATACTTTCCACCACTTGGATACTTTTAAGATGTTATAGAGCAGACTTTTATAAATAATAATAACGTAAGAAATCTTTTTTGCACACCTCTTTTGTCGGGCAGGTGCGTAGGATATGATCAAAAGTAGCAGATCAAAAGCTCGGAGAAAAGTCCAGCACACTGACCATTACGCAAGCAATAATTTATTTAGAAAAATACAACATTTCGATCACAGACCTTCATCAGGTAAATAATTATAAATAATAATTAAAAAAAAAGAAATCTGTTCTGTGATTTTCTGTTGCAATGTGTGGGGAATTCACCCCTTTTTGCTCACGAAATGCAACTGGAGGAGCCAGACTTGCACACTGCGTGTTCAATAATGTATGGCAGTTTGAATCTAACGGCCAAGCATTAAAACAAGAGAAGAAAAACAATCTCAGTCTCTGAAAAAGAAGTTTGGGCCTTTGTATTCAGTATTGCAGGCTGGTGAAAAGGAGGAGTGGGGCGAACAGTGGAGGTGATGGCTGATAAAGAGGGCCCTTGGCTGGGGTAGGTGCCTCACCAATGTATAGTCGAGTGTGCACATACATTAAAACTAAGTGAGTGGAATAAGCCCAGCCATGGTTATACAACTACAACACTTTTGCAGTGAACAGCCAGAATCATTATCATTATATCATTATAGAATGCAATTCCTATACACACATGCTGACATTTAATTACTTCAATACTTAAATTACAGTTGATGCAGGCGTTCGACCGTATTTATTGGTGAAGGAGGACCTGAGCCTTAAGTTGATGCTCTCGATTTACCAGCTAAAGAAAACCCTTCCCCTAGGGGTTCTGCTCTAGAAGTAAGACAACGTCATTTAGAAGTTTGTTATACCAAAAAAACAGCCTTGGAACACATTGTTACACAATTGGGTCAAAAAAAATGTTTGGAGAAGGATTGTATTATATAATATATACATAGGAAATGTTATATATATATATATATATATATATATATATATATATATATATATATATATATATATATATATATATATATATATATATATATATATAATAACTATTATTATGAAAGTCTGAATATGTTTAATGAATCTTGAATATATTGAATGAAAGTCTGAATATACTGAATGAAAGTCTGAATATATTGAATGAATGTCTGAATACATTGAATGAACCTTGAATATATTAAATGAAAGTCTGAATATATTGAATGAAAGTCTGAATATATTGAATAAACATCTGACTATATTGAATACATCTCTCTCTCTCTCTCTCTCTCTCTCTCTATATATATATATATATATATATATATATATATATATATATATATATATATATATATATATATATATATATAATATAGATGAACCTTGAATTTATTGAATAAAAGTCTGAATATACAGAATTAAGTTTGAATATATTGAATGAATGTCTGAATATATTGAATGAACCTTGAATTTATTGAATAAAAGTCTGAATATACAGAATGAAGTTTGAATATATTGAATAAAAGTTTAAATATATTGAATAAAAGTTTAAATATATTGAATGAACCTTGAATATTTTGAATGAAAGACCGAATATATTGAATGACAGTCCGAATACATGGAATGAAACTTAAGATGTCAAATGAAATCTGATGCTATCGTTTGCCATCGTTTACCAAACATTTGTTTTTAGCAGCCATTAATGAATACAATTTCTTATAAACCTGAGACCCTTTAAGACTTACATAGTTCAGTATAAAAAATTACAATTTTGCATGAGGCTGTCAATTGCAACATGTTTATAAGACTCACTTCACATCTTCTTAGTATTATGTATTTTCTATTTATTCATGCTGTTACCTCATATTTGATGTAACAAAGAACCAATTTCCCTATGAGGTACATTCAAGTTTCATCATTTCATTTACTTTTTGTTAGGGCTGACTTTATCCCCATGTATCGAACACTTTATGTATACATTTCTTGGATTATTCATAATATCACCAATCTTCCACATACATAGCCATACAGCATAGCATTCCAGCCTTCTCAAATTACTATAAATGTAAATGTCTCCTCCCTGTACAAAAAAATACTTAATGATACTGCAGCTGAGACCAACTGGTGATAACGTATCCCAACATGTTTAGATAAGAATTAGCAAATCAAAGGCTTTCTTCCTCACTTCAGGCAAGTTACAGATTTCTGCAAGATGGGATGCAGAAATAACCATGCAAAACAAACAGATCTGGCAGATTCCAGAGGAATGCAAATAGTGATATGATATACAGTAAACACATTTACATATTCAAAACCACCCAAACAGTTCACACATGTACATAATCCCTCAGAAACTGTTTGTGTGCTGCTGGGAAGATACTGTTTGGATGCTTTTTGACTCGGAAAGCAAAAAAGATTTTTAGATATATATTGCACCCAGGAACAGTGTGTGTTTATATTTATCCGGCTTCAAGTGTTTGCTCTTATTTGAGTATCGTCTGAAGTGTGTGTGTGTGTGTGTGTGTGTGTGTGTGTGTGTGTGTGTGAGAGAGTGGGTGGATTAATCCCTATGCTAGTTTAGAACATGTACAGTTGTGCGCATTCAGTCTCTCCCTCCAGTCAAACTGATTTCTGCTGCATACACATAATAAGCCTGAAGCTTTGCTTATGACCTGCTGTGTAATTTAATCAACCAATCACGCTGCTTAATTTTTTTTAAATTATCTTCCTGTTTTTTGGGGGGATTTGTAAAGAGTTCTGTTGACAGGATGCTGCAATGACACACTAAGAGCTAAAACGCACACACATCCTAAACATTGACTCATTGACTAGAAGATGACACAAAATGTACATTCAAACACCAACAATGACTCACCTAAACAAGGACGCACACACAAGGACGCGCACGCACACACACAAGGGGACACACACACACACACACACACACACACACACACAGATGAATGGCATGCTGGCGGATGTGATGCAGGTATGACGGCGGAGGCCGTTTGTTCTCAGACAGAAACTGTGGCACATTACAGACAAGAGAAAGAAGAAAGATGTCGAATGGAACATCACCAAAGTGCTCACTTTTCACAAATAAAAATCGGCCTTGATTTTAGGTTGATAGTCATGTATTAAAATATATTTGATGGGTTGTAAATGGGTTGTCATATGTCGTGATGCCATTTCTCAGCCCTCACAGGGCCACCAGGGAATGCATTCTCTCAAATTTGAGTGTCGAGTGGCTTCCCGTAACAGCAGCAATTTGAAGCACGTAAACGCACAACATTTGAACAATGTCTCAGGGTATCCGCACGGCGGGAGGTCTGAAAATGTTTTGCACTTAAATACACTGGTTCAGGCTGTTCTCGTGAACTGTTGGTACAAAAAGCTACATAAAGTTAAGCACTGTAATTTGTAAGCATTCCACGTATTGTTTACTGTGTGCACCATTGTGACTGCCGCTGTATAAGAGCACTTTGGACCACAAAGAGAGGAAGGTTGGGGTGGATGGGTGGGCCATAAAACACAGGGCTTTCAAGCCGTGGAGTGGAGTTAGCTTCCCAGGGAAAACACAAGACTTTCACCTAGAAAATGTGTGTTCCTTGGGAGTCTTTTAATCCAAGCCATGACCTTTTTCCTAAACTTAACTAGTCGTTTTGGTGCCAAAACCATGAGGAATTCTAAGTAATGACAACAAAACTGTCGGCACATCGACATGATACAAGCCTTCAGTGGTCATGCACCACCCCTACCCCTCCTCCACGCAGTTGCTTGTAACCAAGGAGGACAAGGAGGATTAAAAAAACATGATGGACTCATCAGAAGAGGTCGTTATCTTCGAATGATTCTCTGCCGGAAAGTTGCCGGACGACACCATTTTCTGAACATAGCCATACTGAGAAATACAGATTGTTTTGTAGAGCTTATGGGCTTAAAGGTGCTCTAATCGATGTTGGGTCACTTCTTGCTGACGTTCGAAGTATTGTCAAACAAAACGGAGGCTAGCTCGCCCCTTCCTCCTCCTCCTCCTCCTCCTCATCCCGTCCCCTCCCCCTCCCTTCTGCACACTAACACCCCAACCCCCATCCCCAAATCCTTCTTGTCGGTTATTGGCTGGAAGACTGTTTGTTATGTTTGGTGGTGCAGGTTGGAACAGTTTGTTTTTGTTGTCGTTTGTGGAGCCTGGGCTGTCTACAGAGACCGTGTTTTTTCACAGTGTGTTCAGGGGACAGGAAGTTAGCGGATAGTGAGGAGATGTTTACTGTATATCACAATAAATGTTGTAGCCTAAAAAACATGTGACATCGCTTAGAGCACCTTTAATTAGCTTTGCATCAACTCATTTGGCAATGGCTGGAATGTAACGGACGAATGTAGTGTCCGCCGAAATGACCGGCAGCTCGCGGTACTCTGTACCTGGCTCAAAGTCACCTTTTATCGGGTAAACTCAACCACCAATTGCCACTGACTCGGCGACATGTCACGGAGCTCTGAAGCCGGTGTCACGTGACTGCCCGGCGGTTGCCTATTTTCGTAGGATACGTGTATACATTTTCGTATGATTTCGTACGAACCCCTTCATGAGAACGCGTTGACTGGTTAGAGATCTTATTTCCATTTTACCATGTAACAGCGAAGCTGTTTGACACTTCTCCACATAGCCCACTCCCACCTAACACTGTATGTGCTGCCAACTGCATTGACCAACCCCAAACCCACAACATGAAAAATAAAGAAGAGCAATGAAGAAAGTACACGCAATGCAGAGGCAATCCTCTCAAGGCTGGCGTGCTAATGATGTTCATTAGGGAAAAGGAGGAACACAGATGATGCTATTTTAGGCTGCAAATAACGATTATTTTCAGTTAATCTGTTGATTATTTTCTCGATTAATTGATTAGTTGTTTAGTCTATAAAATGTCAGAAAATGTTGAACAATGTTGATCAGTGTTTTCCAAAGCCCAAGAAGACATACTCAAAGATTTTTAATTTAACAGAGGAGTAAAGAAACACTAATCACATTTAAAAAGCTATAATCAGAGAATTTCTCCCCTTTTTTAATAAAGAAATGACTTAGGTGTGGTTAACCCTCATGTCGTCCTCGGGTCAAATTTGATCCATTTTTAAATGTGTTTTTTTATGTCAGAAATATGGGATGTCGAAATTAGTGCCAAAAAGGTATGTAAAAAAGTGACAATAATGTCAAAAAAGGTGACAAAACGTTGGGAAAGTGTCAAAAATGTTGAAAAAAGCGACATAAACAATGCTGAAAACGAAACAAAAAAAAACATCAGAAGAAAACGTCAAAAATGTGGGAAAAGTGACAAAACGTCAGAAAAACCAATACAAATTTCGAGTATTGATTGGTCAGTAGGCGGTGCTTTTACACCGGTTGATCTCTAATCTCCAACATAACCTGCTCCCGAGCGGGTCAGGTGTTCAGAATGAGTTATCACGGTGATTTAACCCAGTAACAAGTGATCCACCGTCGTGATACACAAAACCCTGGGTTGAACCTGAAGTTACCTCGTTAGCGCCAAATCTTGCTTCGTAGTACAGGCCTCTGGTCACTGCTGACCTTCTGCAGTTATCATCTATACATACTGAAAGACGCTCCAAACAAAGTGGCCATTCAAAAGACCTAGAAACACTTAAGCCTTTAGATGTGGCTGAACAACACATTGTGTAAAATACTTTTTTCAAGCATACCGCCAGTGGTGAAATGTAACTATAAGTACATTCACTCAAGTATTGTACTTAGGCACACATTTGAGATACTTGTACTTTACTTGAGACTTTTCTTTTCATGCCACTTTCTGCTTCTACTCCGCTACTTTTCAGAGGGAAGCATTGCACTTTTTCCTCCACTACATTCATCTGACAGCTTTAGTTACGAGTTACTTTACAAATTATGTAGTTTATAAAATACAATTTTTTTTTATCATAAATTAAACTACCCAGCAATATAACGGCCTACAAGTCCAGCTAAAATGATCAGACTATTAAACACTTAGTTGATTAAACTTTTTGGATCGTTTCTAGTTTCTAAAATGGGAGTATTTTTCTGCATTGAGTACGTTTTACTTTTAATACATTAAGTACATTTTCCTGATGATACTTACTTACTTTTACTTAAGTAACATTTTCAATGCAGGACTTTACACCACTGCATGCTTCAGCTAAAATAGACAAGAAGTCTATCTTATGCAAATACTGATGGATGCGACAAAGCGACTGCCAAACGGAGCGAAGGCAGCGTGAGGGCAGCGTGACGTATGTACGTTGGTGGCTCGAGTTGAAGAAAATCATTTAAGATGGCGGAAACTCTTTAGGACATCGTATTTCTGTATAGACGGAATCTGATATGTTTGGCATTTTATCTCATATATTTTGTTACCCCTATCGAGAAATAAATACTTTTAAATCTCAAAACATCGTTCTTGTGACTTGACAATACCTCTGAAGTGACTTGTAAGACCTCTTGCAGATACTAGGCAATAGCATGTTACTATCGATCAAACTTTAGTTCCTCAAAGCTGTGAGAAAATGGAGGAAAAACTTATTTTAGTGGTGTCCACGTTCCCGGTCCTGTACAATCTAACCTTAGATTCGTACAGAGACATTAACATTAAAAATGATGCATGGAGGAGAGCTTGAAGGTAGCCCCAGAGAATTTCGGTTTACTTTTTCCAAGCAACCAGGAGTAGGCTAGGCACGCCCAGGAACGCCCATCAAGCGAGTGCATGTCGCTGTCTTTTGTAGCTAATGTGACTGTAGGGTAAAGCTTTTAGCTGTGAGGCGACAGTGTTAACCACTGAGTTGCTCTCTTTCTGCAGCAACTTGAAATGTCATGTAAATGAGAAACAGTTTCTGTAATCTCCAGTTTCCATAATCAGGGTAAAGCATTACTTTCAAAGAGTTTTACCAGATGGCGTGTGTGTGTGTGTGTGTGTGTGTGTGTGTGTGTGTGTGTGTGTGTGTGTGTGTGTGTCAAAGAATTTGCAAACATGTAGTATTGCTATGGCAAGTTCCTGTCTGTTTAAAAATGAGAAAATCCAGGTGAAAATGTTTAAGTGTCAGACAGCTGTGCATGCCACATGTCCATTTGACATTACAATCAAATTCATTTATGCATAAATAAGTCTGTTTGCACAGCTAAAGAGTGGATTTGTATTTTTAATTTCAAACATGGACACACAAGAACAACCTGTGTCCAGAAAAAGCAGGGGTGTGGCTGTTACATTATCAACAGTGTATTGCAGGTGTAAAGTAGTACTGAATTCAAATCCATGTACTATAAAGGCTCCTTAAAAGGCTTAAAGACTTGGTGTTGCGACCTGTAGAAAGTAGCATTATGCTATGTTCACACTTAGCGTCTTTTTTGAAGCGGATAGTCGTGAGCGCTTTTTTAAACTCCACCGCAGACTTTTTTCCTGCAGATTGGAGCGTCTTTTTGAAGTAAAAGTTTTTCTGAAAAAAACTCCTTAAGTCATGTGATTTTTCGACAGCCGACCAATGACAAGCGGAGTAGCCATGTCGTTTTCATAAGAAGAAAAAATGTCTATTTGTTCTTTCTCTAGCTCGCACCAGCTCTTAGTTTTATCTAACGTTAGCACCGCTCCACTTAGCGCTTTAGGATACCGTAGCAGTAGCTGTTGTTATAGCAACAAAAGACACACTTTGGCTGCTTTGTGGAACCAAAACGCTGCGAAGAAAACTCCTGGACACTGTCTAACTTGCAAAAATATATAAAGTTTAACAGTAGGCAACGTTTTGGTACCAGACCATCTTCAGGCAAATGGTGTTCCATCATGAGAAGCCATCTTTTGTAGGAGGTGAATATTTTTTTGCACCCATCAACAACTTTCACATATCCATTAGAGCTTGAACTCAAATACAACCCCTCTATAGTAACCACAATAATATAGTATATCATACCAGAGCAATCTATAGTACATGGATGTTGATTTTTATATAATGAATCCACACAACAAATTATGTAGAGCATTCATATTCAGGCATATTTCCAAAACCTGCTGGTACCCTATAGCCTCGTGAGACCGTCCTGATCTCGCAAGCTCCAGTTTTCCACTCGTAGATCAGTCTGGCATCTTGAGACAGAGAAAATCAGCGTTGGTTTTGAGGCGGGTTAAGGTGTGACGCAACGAGAAGCGACCGTTCAGTCTAAACAACATGTTGGCTTCCACGGATGAGATGAGCGTAGCTATCGCGCAAGTTTTATCCGAAATAGAAAGTATTCCTTCATTGAAAGAAGAGCAAAAAACGGCACTGGAGGCTTTTCTCGGAGGAAAAGATGTTTTTGCTCTTCTGCCGACTGGTTCCGGCAAGAGTTTGATATATCGTTGATCTGATTGGTTGATTTGGCCCGTCTATCACCAACATAGGTGGTAATAGACAGATGGTTTATCCAATCAGCTAACAAGTATTTTCGGCCGTTCCCAAAAGTTCTCCAACGGAAAGTCACCCAGATGGATATGCCGAGCAAATCCATCTGGCGGAGCCACTTTAGGTACCTTATCCATAAATAGATAAAGAGAGAAATATCTAAATTAACAAACAACAGCCCTCACAAAAAAATCATCGAAAGGCAATAACTTCATACTTTTCATTACTTTTTGTGTTATAATGTATAGGAAAATAGAAAAATAGAAAAAAAGTCAACATTATAAATATTGCTTACAAGACTCCACACCATCATACAAGTAGAAAAAAAGATCCTCAGAAGACTCAAACAAAACGCTGCCAGCTTCTTCTTTTTTGTACTACAAAAGCGCCCTAGTCAACTTCTTTTTGTCAAAAAAAGACACCAAGTGTAAACGTAGCCTTAGGAACACCTTTTCAGGATTTTGATTTGGATATCTTTTTAGGAAAAATGAGATCGCCTGCTTCATTTTCTTGTCTAATACACACAAATCCTTTAGTCTGTACATGTTCCTGACAATATGAGACACGTTGACACTAGACAGCATAGAAATAGACACACCATGCCTGTTGAGAAGAAAGAAGTGAGAAGAAAAAGACCCAATGCCTCTGGGGGGGGGGAATAAGAAACAGAGAATAGAATACATATGTGACACATGAAGGGAAAGATATGAAGAGATTTCTACATGACACACAACTTTGATTGTGCATGCATGATTGTGTATGCGAGTGTCCATAAATAAATCTTGAACCCTAAAAATTATGGCGTTAGACCATTATTTCTTTAACAAGTCTTGCTTTTCTGTCTTTCCCCTCCTTTTTTAAACTTTGTCTTTATCTTTCACACACGCGCACACTTACACCTACACACACACACACACACACACACACACACACACACACTTTAATGTACTATAACATTTATCACAGAAGTCAGAGTTCATCCTTCCCTGAGTATTGAGTATCTCCCACCCATCCACTCCTTACCTTTTTTTAATTATTTCCCTCTCGTTCTCGCCATGCTTTATTGATCTATCCTATGATTCTTTCATCACTCCAGATCTGTTCTCTTCTCCCAGAGGTATAAAGCACATTAACCATTTAGACCAGTTATAAGCCATGAAAGATCATGTGTCAGATTCTCCTATTATTCATACGCAGGGTTGGCCTACATGACCCTACTGTACCAGGGCTGAGACAAAAAATTGGCCCTGGCATTTTTGGCCCAGGCAGCCCACACCCACCGTGATTGGTCAGACACATTCCCTGCAGACAGTCCTCTTAAAATATGCGTGCATTCTATTATATGAGTTGCCTAGTGTTTTGCGTTCCTGTGATCGTTTTGGATCCTTCAAAAAGGGGTCTCAAGACTTATCTGTTGAACTTACACTTAAATAATTCATTCATTCTTAAAGTTATGATTTGTATATTTATGGTATTTTTATAATTCTTTATTATTATTGATATTTGATAATGTATTGCCATTATTGTTATTATTACTAATTTGCTTAATATTGGCTTTGCAACTTTAAAAACAGTTTACTGTTAATTTTAACTATTGTAAGATTCATATGTTGTCGCTTTGGACAAAAGTGTCTGCTAAATACAATAACCATAACCCTTCCCAAAAGCTACAATAAAGCTGAGAGTAGTATATGCCCCAGAAAAGAGCTAATTAAGCAATTCAAGGAACACTGATGCTTATATCAACACTGATTTTATAGATCACACTGAGTTTTCAGCTACCCAACAGGCTAACCGCTAGCATTTTTAATATAAGCTTAAGCAGTTAGGTTACCTGACTAACTTTAATGTTACAGCCAAACTGCTTGTTGTCGTTATGATGTGAGGCGCACACACACACACACACACACACACACACACACACACACACACACACACACACACACACACACACACACACACACACACACACACACACACACACACACACACACACACACACACACACACAGTCTCCCCCCAGGCAGCACGGCAACAGTTATGTTTAGGGTTAAGGTTAGGGTTAGCTGCCTGGAAGGGTTAAGGTTAGGGTTAGCTGTCTTGAAGGCGCCGTTGGAGGGAAAAAACCCCATCGAGCCACACACAGCCTCCCTCCCTTCCTGAGAGTCCCTGTTAATGTGCCTGCTCCTTACCATCTATCTTTTCCTCACTCGCTCCCACGGCCCTGTCATGGTCACTCTCCTCCTCCCCCTCGGCTTTTTCCCTGTCATGATGTTGTTTCTGCTTCTCTGTATAGCCAGCCACCTCTACTTCAGGTAATGCTGATGTTGAAGCAGCTACTACAGCCCCAAACATGTCAGAAATGTTGGCACATTTTGAGGCATCTGCCTGTAGATTCTTAATATTTTTCTCCCATCATTTCTCTGCATCTCCCTTGCGCTTTGGTGGTCTTTTGTCCATTTTAATGTAGATGCTAAACTTCCAGCATAACTATTACAGCTCGTGTCTCAGGGCCGGGAGGCGTGACCCTAGTGGGATTCGTAAATTTGCGGCCTGGAGTGGGGAAGGGGGTTCCTGGATTTGATTGGGTCAGGCCGGTGCCAATAAAGAAAATTAACCAATGGGCCGCTAGGAGTTCTTTATGGGCCGGCGCGGCCAAAAAAATAAATAATGGCCCATTTATGTCGGCGATTCGGCCAAAAGTGCGTCCAGCCCTGTACTGTACCTAAGTCATACGTTGCTTAATATCACGGTCATTTATAGCAACTTGGGTCTTATGTTTGTACTTTTTTCAATTATTTCTAACATGGATGATAACATACATACCAGATATTGTTTTCATTGGCCTAGACACTCTTATGCCAAATTTCTCAAAACTAATTGGCCCACTTGCCCAAAATGTTAAACCGAGTGTAGAGAAAACATCTCCCTCTTTCCCCCTTTCATCCTCCTATGAAGTACTTTGTACATTTTGTTTTGAAAATTGCTGTTAACTTAAATATGGTTTACAAATACAGTAGGTGAATTTTGAACTGAGTCTGTAAACTGTGATGTTTTAGTATTTTTTTTGTTGTTTACAACGGACAGTTTGGGGACAATTGTTTTCTGGTTACCCTTGTTTTCTCTTCCAAATAATGGGGTGGCAGTAGCTCAGTCAGTAGGGAGTTGGGTTGGGAATGGAGGGTCACTGGTTCAAGTCCCCATACGGACCAAAGTACGGTGTTGGACTGGAGAGGTGCCAGTTCACCTCCTGGGCACTGCCAAGGTGCCCCTGCTCGGGGCGCTTTTCCATGGTCAGCTCCCTCACTCTGACAATATAGTAATGTGTGTGTGTGTAATTCAGGCCTGGGTGTAATGTGTATAATAATGACTCTACCTGTGGGGTTGTTTTAAGACGTGTGTGTGTGCGTCTCTACCTGTCGGTCTGTGTGTCTCTGTCGTTCTGTGTGTGTCTTGCCTAGTCAGCCAGGGTTTTTATCAGAGATAATACTACAACTATCAATTAAATCAGCAACTAACCTGGTGTTTTTAACTAAGTTTTACTATTACCGATAAAAAAGTATGTCTAAACTTATGAAAATAAAACCCAAGTTTTAATTGTAATTTCCCTTTAACATTTTAAAACAACGAATAGAAGAATCTATTTTGTCCATCTGTCTCTCCTGTTCTCTCCAAAGAGGTTTTCTCTCTCTTTTTTTCTCCTTTAACCCTTCTCCACTATCTCCTAGCGTTTACGAACAAGGGAGAGAGTATGAACAAGGGATGTACAGTAGAGAAGGACACGGATGCATGTGTATCTTTACAGTCTGTCATTAGCCAGAGGAAAAGAAAGCAAGAAAAGGAATGTTACTGTACAAAAGCAACCCGAAGCCAGCAGGAGAGGAAGGATGATGGAAAGAAAGAGAAAGAGATTTGGTCAATGCTCACATCCATCTTTCATCCCAAATCATCTACTGTCCTGCATAGCCTATTGTGGGCATACGTGTATGTGCGTGTGTGTGTGCGTGTGTGTGTGTGTGTGTGTGTGTGTGTATACTGCTTGCAACCCCACTCAATCCCAGATTAATTATAATCAGATTGGTTATTGATCACACACACACTCTCAGTATTGATCCAGCATGGCTCATGGAACTTTCTCCAGTCCAGAGGCACAGAGGGGAGGGAGGGGCATTTCAGTCAAAGCCGTGCACAAATAACTGTATTCACAGCAAGCAAAGTGTGCTACGAGTCATTTAAAGTGGTACATTCAAATCCACACAATGTGTGAGACACAAAGTTGTTCATGTGTTAACGTTATTTACGCATGAATCCGTATTTCCTGACGCAAGTTGTACATTTAATACAGAAGGGGACGAGGAAAACCCAATCGTCACACGCCACTTCTAAACTATAAAAAAAGGCTAAACACACACTTTGGCAGACATTTTCTTTTCCCGTTGTTATCGTCATAACAAAACAGTATACCAATAAATACCCAGATTTGTTTTAAATAAAAACCTTGTATATAATTGTGCTTTATAATACAGGTTCTACTATACTTGTATTTTGGGTTTCTACTAGACTATGGTTTAATGTTTAAAAGACACATTATTTTTCTCATACTGTCTCTTTAAGCCTGCACTCTCGACAAAGTCCATTCTGCTCTGATTGGTCGCGTTTCCAGAGCCTTCTGCATCTGCACTCTCTGTATCTCTGCACTGTCATTGCAGCCGGGAAATGACTGTAACGGCACTTGCTACCTATATATATATATATATATATATATATATATATATATATATATATATATATATATATATATATATATATATATATATATATATATATATATATATATAGGTAGCAAGTGTCGTTACAGTCATTTCCCGGCAGTAGTATGTCCATGACTGTAACGGCACTTGCTACCTATATATATATATATATATATATATATATATATATATATATATATAGGTAGCAAGTGCCGTTACAGTCATTTCCCGGCTGAAAAAGCGAGATTTCTTTTTTATTATAAAGCAGGTCAAGGTGCTACATAAATACTGTGAAAGTATATTGTGAACGCGCTATATATATATATATATATATATATGTAGCTTCCCAGCCCATATCATTCGTTCTGATAGCTCGCTTAAAGGCACAGTTTCTGAATACGAGCTGCATTTCTCTGTGGATTGAGCGCGTTCACAATATACTTTTACAGTATTTATGTAGCACCTTGACCTGCTTTATAATAAAAAAGAAATCTCGCTTTTTACAATATGGACTCTTTAATCTAATTTAACTACCATTTTAGACTGGTGGAATAAACACACAAGTTGACGATGTGCATCATAATAAATACAGGTAATATACTATGTCCAGTAAAAAAAAATGTAGGGCTGTCCTCGAATAAAGAAATTCTTAGTCGACTAACACTTCCATTTTAATTAGATTGAATCGACAGATCTGTAAAACCGAGTTTCTCCACAGCAAATCGTGAAAAGCACCACTTTAAATCTTATGTTTACCAGAGATGTGCTCATACAGATGAAGCCATCTAAAATTTCCCCTCCCAGGGAAATTTTAGATGGCTTCATTCTGCATCCTGACAGGGCGTGTATGAATTCCACTGTAACCACAACCATTCATTCACTTGCAGGGTTTCACCATGAGATGGCACTTCCTTCACAAGGAGTATGTAAGTACAGTTATTACACATGTTTATAAGTAAGTACAGTTATTGAAGTATCACAGTCTGGTTCCTGAGCAGAGTTTCTGCAGGTTTTCTAGACTCAGGCACTGAGATGGTGGCGTGCTAATCTACCATTAAGGGCGCAGCGCAAAGCCCGACGCAAGTGTCTTTGCTAGTTTAAGACCAACTTAGTCGTCAATTTCCCGTCCAGCGCCCGTGTTGTTTAAATAGCAAATGCACCTGCGCCCATCTTTGCGCCCATGGGCGTGCTGGTCTTACAGGGAGGTGTGTTCAGGTGCATTCTTGGCGTATTGCTATCTTGAGGCAGTAGTAAGTGATCGAGCCATTTACCAGCAAAAACCTGGTCTAAATTCAACAGTTATTTTAACCGCAAATTAGTAAAATGCGCCTAGGCTCGTGCACAGCGTGCGCACACTGCTTGTTACACACACACACACACACACACACACACACACAGGGAAGCGCAGCAGCACACGAAAATGCAAAAGATTACAAATACAAATATTACGGTGCAAATCTGCCATCATAATAGCAATGCGCCAAGATACAAACGTGCCTGGCCTTTAAAGGGAATGGAAGATGACACTCTGATTGGTTTATTGCATGTTACGCCCTAGACACTAAGTACAAACTTTTTGAACCACGCGCCCGGCGCAGGGACCCTTTTTTCCACTGACAAACTAGCAAAAGTGGATTTGGACACGCCCTAAACATGCCATGCACTTCACGCCGTGCGTTAAGATCATTAAAATAGGGCCCTAAGAGAGTTCACTTCACAGCAAAAACAAAACCCTTTCACCCAGTAAACGCTTGTTCATTCCTCGGGAGTGGATATTTTCCCTACACTTAACTAGTCGGTTAGGTGCCAACTGTCAGGGCCGGATGGCGCTCACTTTTTCTGGCATAACTCAAATGCATGGCCCCTGAAAGGACCGTCATCTGGCGGTGCATGTACCCTGCTCGCTGTCACCTATTGACAGCTAAACAGCTGGCGCTGAGCCAGCGCACCGGAGCTCTGTAGCGACTAAATACATAAAATCAGCTGCTCAGATGCCCATGAAAAATGGCGTTATTCCTCATCATTCATTTTCCTCCATATTGCTTTATTTTCATCCAGTTCTGTTTAGCTTTCATGGCCATAATAAGTGATCAGCTGATTTCAACCATTTCAGCGGGCGGGCGGTTCTGACCTGGCCTGGCTCCGCCCTCCTACGTACTTCCCCTCCATTTTCATTTTCCTTCAGTACTACGTCTGGGTTTGCGGTATAATCGCGGGTTTTCTCCGGTCCAATCTTTACCGGTCCAATCAGTGAACAGAGGGAGTGGCTGAGAACGATGACGTTGAGGTTGTGCGCTAGTTTGAGTTGTAGTTCTGTAATGGCGGTGGAGAAAGATGCGAAACCATTCGGTCCGTTGTGGCAACGCTGCCGAATATCCAGAAGTTAAGGCCCGAGCAAGAACAATCTTTGCTGAGTTGTGTTGGTGGCCATGATGTTGTGGCCCTCCTCACCACGGGGGTCGGGAAAAGTTAGATTTTCCAGCTCGCTCCGTTAGTGGTGAAGGAGTTGGCTAAGGCTAAGGCTAGCGATGCTAAGCCAACGTCACGACCAAACGTTAGCGATTGGTTATGGCAGATCCAGAGTGGCTCTGGGTAGATCCAATAGTTTTAAACTTCAACAGAGTACCCGCCTTCAAGGAAGTTAACACTTGTCAATGGAGAGTGGCCAGACTCTCTGTACAAATGAAATGGACCAGAGTCTGGTAGGACCAGGCTAATGTAACAGAGTCTGGTAGGACCAGGCTAATGTACCAGAGTCTGGTAGGACTAGGCTAGTTCTGACCCACGATCTTTTCCAAACTGTTGTATTATTTTTTGTGTAAAAAACATTGTGTCGGTTTGTCCGACGTTACGTGCTGGTGCAGATAAAGTCAGCGGATGAGTGCCGCACACTGTTCCGCTATTTCCTACTCCATATCATTCATTTCCCTTAGTATTGCGTTTATTTTCATGCAGTTCTTTTGAATAACCGCTTTCATGGAGAGAACAGTTCGGCAGTACAGACATGTCTCCCTCAGCTGTATCCCTACTTCCTTAACGCATAAAAGCAAACAAGCCATCTGTAGTCTATCTGGGTGTTACAAAATGCTAGGGCAGAATATTGTCACGACCTGATCAACATGATATGATAAACGTAGCTCTAGGAGCCACACTACCTCGTATAGTAGGCTCCATCAAATAAGAACAGCTGATTTCTCAGGCCAGTAAATGGCTTTCTCCATATCACTGCTCCCCCTGGTGGATAGATAAACCATTGCAACTAGTTTTTCACACAGCATTTAGGGGCGTTACCTGTCGGCCCCCAGCTCACTACGTCATTGCGGGGGATTTTTTTTTCCGCCAGGGACCCGTCACGGACCTGATGGGGCCCCAGCATGGAGGGAGCGGGAATTTTAGATGGCTTCATCTGTAAATTTCTTTGAAATAAGTCAGCATACAGCATTAAAAAGCATAAAAAATGACTAATCATCTAAAGAAATCTTAGTCGACTAAGACTAAAATTACAGATTTGTCGACTAAGAGGGGGCAGCCCTAAAAAAAATTCTTGCATAACTCATTGCCTTTGAAAATGTATAATGTATTGTTATTAGCAGCTTGTGATGGCTTATGATGATCACCGCCTACAGTGTTAAAAAACTTATAATTTGCCCACCTGGACCACCACTACATCACAGTATCTAGTATTAAACTGACAGCTTGAGTCACAAAGGACATGAGAGTTTCCAAAAACTAATTTTCTTTGTGTGAACCAAACTCATCAGAATTACGAGTGGGAAATACTTCAATCCAAATGTGTTTCAGAGTGCACCTTTAAAGACTAACAGCCATTTCATTGACAATACAGCCGTGTATATGTGAGTGGGATGAGACGGCAATAAACAGAACAGCTTGATGGCCTTCTAGTCTTGGCAAGGCCTCTGTTCATCTACATCTTGTTTCATGAATTCACAGCTTGACTCTGATTTCTGCCTCATTACACTGTGAACAGAGAATAGGCCTGTGAGTGTTTGTGTATGTGTATGTGTGTGTGTGTGTGTGTGTGTGTGTGTGTGTGTGTGTGTGTGTGTGTGTAAGACTGAGACCTAAGATTACTGTCTCAGTCTCTACGGAGAGATTCTCCCCAGCAATTGAAGCAGGAACACACACACACACACACACACACACAAGCGTGTAGATACACACACAGCCACGCAGTGAAGAGTGTACACTCATGGGAGCAAATACTCATATGCAGTAATAAATATGCATTCTTTTGTACTCACACGGACAAACACACACGTACACACACGTGTGTAGATCCACACACGCCCACGCAGTAAAGAGCGCACACTCATGGGAGCAAATACTCATACGCAGTAACTAATACACACACACACACACACACACACACACACACACAAGCGTGTAGATACACACACAGCCACGCAGTGAAGAGTGTACACTCATGGGAGCAAATACTCATATGCAGTAATAAATATGCATTCTTTTGTACTCACACGGACAAACACACACGTACACACACGCGTGTAGATCCACACACGCCCACGCAGTAAAGAGCGCACACTCATGGGAGCAAATACTCATACGCAGTAACTAATACACACACACACACACACACACACACACACACACAAGCGTGTAGATACACACACAGCCACGCAGTGAAGAGTGTACACTCATGGGAGCAAATACTCATATGCAGTAATAAATATGCATTCTTTTGTACTCACACGGACAAACACACACGTACACACACGCGTGTAGATCCACACACGCCCACGCAGTAAAGAGCGCACACTCATGGGAGCAAATACTCATACGCAGTAACTAATACACACACACACACACACACCTAAAAATGACAGAGGGGCTCAACATCAGTTCAGCATTTGCATAAAAGTAGTCTAGTAGTAGATGGTAGTTTTTAAGAAAGCAAGCTGCTTCTTTTAAACACAAGTGGCCAGCAGTAGGACAGAAGAGAAGAGACATTTATTTCAAGATCATGAGTAAAGACAAAAAAAAACGAAGAGAAGATAACAAGAAGGGTAACATCGGGAATGAACAGAGAGGTGGAGAGAGAAAAGAGACAGAGAGAGGGAGAGGAATATCTCGGTCAGTATGCTTTTAATCTCATTAAGCTTCAAAGGAATCTAACAATTAGCTTGTCCATGTTAAATGAATATGTTAGCCCAGTAGGACTACATGTAGATATACACACACACAGTTGTTCATTCTCAACCCCGCTCTACTATCACTATCCATCTGCTCTCCCTTCCACTAAGGCTCTTATATGGTCTTTTTTTAAGTAATCTTTTCCGTATTAGTGATTACCATGTTTTGATTGGTTTAATTTTACACATCACTCCCAAAATGAAATCTCATTACTTCCATGTACTGGTTATTAAAACCGGATTATTTGGATTTGACTGGTCCATCCAAAGGGCTTAGAGTAACAATTATAACCATCACCGACACATGCTCCATGCATTGTCACACTTACACAGTGCGTGTGTATGCAAAATCACACACTGGTTATCTCTTTCAATAATGAATAAAAATGATGCAACCAGTGTGTAAAATATAACAAAGTTCTCCGATGAACCTGTTTATGATGCAAATGTAAAAATCAAATAAGTACTTTTGAAGCTGTGAAACGTTTTCATATGAGGATGTGCATCACCATACACTGACGTGACATTAATAATCAACTGGAGTGCCATTCTCTTTAAAACACACAACGACTATTTCTTTCCTATTTAATGTGAACATATATCAGACTTGTGTGTATATGTATAAATATATACATTTGACCCAAGACTTGCCCAGCACTTTCTGGTCTATATATTCCTGCATGTATCACTGCTACTTCACCAGTAGACTATATATATATATATATATATATATATATATATATATATATATATATATATATATATATATATATATATATATATTTATTATGGATGCAACGATTATAGATTTTGTTGGTACCATTATAGTCCGAAAAATAATCCCGTTTTCACGATTATCACAATTATTATGCATTCATTAATTTCACTGCTAATGTATGAAATCACTAGCCTGACGTCATATTCAGATTTTAGTCAGAATCTGAGTCTGATACTGCTCCATTGGGCTGTGATTATGGGGCATGTTTCAACCGAACCTGGAAAGAAAATGCCTCTGCACTCAATTGGATAGACCTACATCCAATCAGAGCAACGGAGTATGTGACGTATGTTGAGCGACGTATGTTGAGCGACGCATAGTTGTCGATAGAACTTAAACGCTGGAAGAATGACCATCGGGGGCCAGCTGATAAATTCAACTTTTGCCGAATCCCGTAGGAAGGACGGCAAAAACATCTTACCGATCGACAAATGCCTTGATTGCGGTTCTCTGTTCCTCTTTTAAAATGAATCTTCTATAAACGGACGCGATGGTGGAATCTACACATCTCAATTCTCCAGCGGCCGCCATCTTTGTTGTAAACAAATTCAACCCAAGCGCTCTTTGGTGACGTGGTTGATTACGTTACTGTTGATCACCTGTCCATTATCGTATTAAGCCTGCCCTGACAATTTGATTGGTCCGAACAGCTCTGGTTGGAGCATAGTTGCTCCACAACGGATCAAGTCCAGACCGAACTTCCCGACCTCAAATGTTGTGGGCGGGGCTACGTTCGTCTGGCATCCAGGCTAAGAAATCACATGAACACTCTAGATTTTAATATGTTATTTATTGCTGCCTTTTGAAACAGAAATAACACAGTGACAGTTGTGAATGTTGTGAAGTGTTTTGGCATGGCTGGCCGAGTGGCACCATATCCATGGTAATGTAAGGGAGATTTAATTCTCATGTTTTGTTTTGTATGATCAGAAAACACCCCCTCCCTGTTTTTTTTCACAAATCACACCCTGTTCATAAGCCTGTTCTTGGCTTCTAACCCTGCTTCTGCACAGTCTTTTACCTTGTATAATGCCTCATTGTTGTGGTTGCTATTTCCTCCCTCCCTGGCCTGCGTCAGCCTGCTGTTTGGGAGCTGCTGTGCCATGCTTTTAAATATGTGTAGAGACACCGCCAACACCATGCTGTGAATTGTAGAATTCTTTTAGCTGCAGGACACGTATTAATTGAACCGTACAATGTCTCTGCGCCTTAATATTATCATCGGTTTGAACATGCCTTCAGTACAAAACAAAACTGAAGAACAGTTGATCCATCCTGTTGCGCTCCTGTGGGATTTCAGGTCGTTTAGGTGGGCGCTACAGTTGTTAATGTTCAAAGAAAAGCAAGGTACAGTCATTACTATAAGTAATTTAGCTGGGGGGGATAGTTGCTAATAAACAAGATGACTGCTTAATTGTGTTTGCAGGGTTCAAAGATGATGTGTCACGTTGGGAGTTGTATTTGCCCCTAGCAAGGTCCAGCAGACCAAGACAAAAATGAAAATCGTTCCCCGTCCATTTAAAAGGTTCTTTGTGATACGTTTTGGTTTCTTAAAATAAAAGACCACATTACCTGGCAAGCACATGTTATCCTGGTCCTACCAGACTCTGATACATTTAAACTGTCTGTCCTGGTCAAGGTTCTAGAATCCCTTGTCAGTGATCAGTTAAAGAACTTTTTTAACAGTTATAATGTGTTGTCTGACTTCCAATCTGGTTTTAGAAAAGGGGATAGTACAACATCGGCAGCGCTTAAGGTTTTAAATGACTTTGTTGAATCCATGGCTAATAAGCAGCATTGTGCAGCCCTTTTTATTGACCTTTCAAAGGCATTTGATACAGTGGACCACAAAGTGCTTAAGCAGAGACTGTATAGGGCTGGGCTTTGTGAAAAAACTGTCGGTTGGTTTCTTAATTACCTTAGAAACAGAACTCAGTGTGTGCAGGCAGAAGGCAGCACTTCTTGCTATCTCAAAATAACAAAAGGTGTGCCTCAGGGGTCAGTCTTGGGGCCACTGCTATTCATCCTCTATATCAATAACGTTGATCATAACGTGTCTAATGTAAAATTTCATTTTTATGCTGATGACACTGTACTGTATTGCTCTGCACTCACCGCAGACCAGGCCCTCTCCCAGTTACAACTTGCTTTTTACATGCTTCAAGAGAATCTTTATGATTTAAAACTTGTTTTAAATGCAGAAAAAAGTAAAGTCATGCTTTTTTCAAATTCAAAATCTAAATCAAATCTCCCTTCAATCCTCACGTCCCAGGGTACGAAAATTGAATGTGTTTCTAAGTACAGATATCTTGGTATTTTAATTGATGAATCTCTTTCTTTTACCCTTCATATTCAGCAGCTAGCAAAAAGATTGAAACTTAAACTAGGATTTTATTTCAGAATCAAATCCTTCGCTGCCACTTTTATGTCTGTACTTGACTATGGTGATGTTTTATACATGCTTGCTTCATCTCAAAGTTTACATGCACTGGACATTGTATACCATGGAGCTCTGAGGTTCATCACTGGCATGAAAGCCCTCACTCACCATTGTGAACTGTATGAACGTGTTGGATGGCCTTCTCTATCAACACGGAGACTTCAACATTGGCATATCTTCATATACAAGGCTATTTTAGGTCTCCTTCTATCCTACCTTCTGACCTATATCAGTGCAAATAGTACCGGGACTTACAATCTTCTTATTGTAATCTGTTATCTTATCTTATCTGTTCCAAAGGTTAGAACTGAGGTGGGAAAAAAGGCCTTTAAGTTTGCTGCTCCCTCTGCCTGGAACAAGTTACAGAAATCTATGAAACTTACTGAGCTTGTCTCATTGGTCACTTTTAAGAGGATGTTGATTGACTTGGAGACAGCCACATCTGGCTGCAGATGTTTTCCCTGATGTGTTTAGGATTGTGGTTGACTTTGAAAGATTTACTGTGTCAGTTGTTTTAGCATATTTTGTGTTTGTATGTACTGTATGTGTGGTTGTCCTGCTGCCTGTCTTGACCAGGACACTCTTGAAAAAGAGATTTTTAATCTCAATGAGTCTCTTCCTGGTTAAATAAAGGTAAAATAAAAAATAAATAAATAAAAAAAAAAAAAAATCATTTGTACAGAGAGTCTGGCCTCTCTCCATTGACAAGTGTCAACTTCCTTGAAGGTGGGTACTTTGTTGAAGTTTAAAACTATTGGATCTGCCCAGAGCCACTCTGGATCTGCCATAACCAATCGCTAACGTTTGGTCGTGACGTATGTCATGCGCATGTGCAGCAAGAGGGGAGACCGTCAAGGCTATTAGCATTAGCACCGCTAGCGTTAGCCTTAGCCAACTCCTTCACCACTAACAGAGCGAGCTGGAAAATCAAACTTTTCCCGAACCCCGTGGGGAGGAGGGCCACAACATCATGGCCACCAACAAATCTCAGCAAAGATTGTTCGTGCTCGGGCTTTAACTTCTGGATATTCGGCGGCGTTGCCACAACGGACCGAATGGCTTTGCTCGCATCTTTCTAGCGCACATCCTCAACGTCATCATTCTCAGCTACTCCCTCTGTTCGCTGATTTACCGCCAAAAACTTTGGTCGAGAAAACCCAAGACTGGTCGTGAACCCAGACGGAGTACTGAAGGGAAATGAAAATTGAGCGTAAGTACGTAGGAGGGCGGAGCCAGGCTAAGCACATGTTGCTTGAAAGTGAGAATATTTAACTTATGGAAGATGAAACAGCACAATAGATATGTTATGGATGATAAGCTGAACTCGTTAGCAAAAAAGGGGTTTTGAGGCTAGCTGAACAGCAGCTTATGGTGGATAATGTTAAAGGAGAATTCCGGTCGATTTAAACACTGTTGTTTGGAAATTTGGAGTGCTGTCAGAAGCAAGAAAAACTCAAATAATCGGTGCTGCCTACACCGAGTTATCCCCCTGCTAGCGTTAGCACCCAACAGGCTTAAACAGGGCAAGTTTTAAACGTGTTTTTAGCCTCTAAACATGCTCGAAATGTCATTACAAGTGCCTACCCATGTGTAATGATTCCTTCTGAGGGAACACAGCAAATTTGACTGGAATATTGGATTGTATGAGTTCGACAATCGGCTAGTGTGGACTTGACCGGAAAACAGGAAATAAACAGAGATATGTGCACTGGCTGGATTAACACAACTTGTATGCCTTTCTGTCACATCTACTGCAGTCAGATTCGCTGTGTTCTCTTGGAGGGAATCACTGCACATGGGTAGGCTCTTGTATTGACATTTTGAGCATGTTTAGAGGCTTAAAATATGTTTAAAACTTACCCTGCTAATGCTAACAGGGGGATAACACGGTGTAGGCAGCACCGATTGTTTTAGTTTTTCTTGCTACTGACAGCACTCCAAATTTCCAAACAACAGAGCTACGTGTTGAAATCGACCAGAATACTCCTTAAACTAATGTTAGCAAACTTCAGATAATTACAGTCGTGTAACTGAAATGTCGGAGTCAGTTCACTGACATTTTGTCTCTTCTCTGCTTTTGCTACTGCTACACTGTGTTAGTAGGGCTGACAACATACAGTATCTTAAAGCTGCACAAAAAAAAAGAAAAAAAAAAAAAAAAAAAGAGTTGAGCAAGAGTTGAGAAAAAGTAACATTTTCAGCTGATTCATATTGCTATTTAAAGATAAAGGTAATATGCACCTCGGACAGGTGTGTTAATGTAAAACTAGGATCTATGAACCAATTTTAATTATTTATTTTTCTTTTTTTCTTCCACCTTTCTATCCTGTGACCCAGATAAACATCTTTTGGCCAAAGGGTTGAAGACTTTTTGAAGAAGGGATTTATTCATAACCCACTATTGGGAGATGGGAAAGATTAGAACTGATAGCCGGGGGCTTTGTTGTGAGCTTATAGTTAAATATGGATCTAAGCTCAAACGAAGCCCACATACACATAATCTACATTAACTGAAAATGATAGGTCTCTATTTATACGTCATCTTTTATTGTCCTTCCTTGCTTCTTTCTAAAGGTCTGCAATGAGACGGCACTGTGTCTGACCTGCAGCCACGACGTTATCTGGGTCGTCTGCTCACCTCAGGGTGGAGCACATGACCTGAGACTCCGAAACAACACTGTCTTATTTGTGAATGTTAAAATAAGCCAGCATGTACTACAGTATAATGGGAGCCGGAGAATCTGGTCTGTGTTTAAATGTCAGTTGTACCTGTGAGGTCCGGCTACCTCTGTAGTTATCATTGCCGTTACAGCAGCCAGCAGGTTATAACAGTGTTTTTATGTATTCCGTAGCTTCAGGACCCTTTGGTGTACATTTTTTTAACGTGCGGGGGTAGGGTTTGGTTTAGGCAACAAAACTACTTAGAATAGAATTCCTTTATTGTCATTGCACAACGCCTGCGATTTGGATATTGCTAGTCCATATTGCGATTTGAATAATATTGCGATTAATACAGTTTGAAGCTGACTTCTCAAGCTGACTTCTCTATTGGCTATTGAAACAGGTGACGTCCCTTACGTTCTAAAACGTGGAAGAAACCTGAAAACATGACCTAGAATGGGGAGCCGTGCATGACAGCTACTTGTTGATACTTCATGGACAGCCTACATACTGAATTTGGGAAGACTGTCTTTCAATACTTTGCACTATAAAATGTAATTAATTAAAAGAGATACAAAAAATTAAAAAAACTTGTATTTTACTGGCTGATTTGTAACTTTTTTTCCAATAGTTCTCTATGCTTGTTTGTGATGCTGTTTGTTCGTCAGTTCTTTTTTGTGACTGGCTGAGTTTGTTTTGTTTTCTTTCTTTATACCAATTCTTTTTGCAGTCCAACACAAGTTACAGAGGCTAGAATGGAGGGTTTTATTTCCGTCCAAGTCATACATCTGTAAAATTATTAAAATACACTGCTGTAAACACATTTGGTAAGATACAGACAACACAAGGTCATAGCCACATGTCTGAGCTTACTACAGAAGCCAAAAGACTCAAAAATGGATTTTATATGAATTTTTTTCCTACATATATGTCTGTGCGTTTTTCTGATTTCCATTTGAAAAGTGCAAAGAAAAAAGCCAATAAAGTACAAAATAAAACACTTTTCAAATACACAAACACACCCACATCAATCATACACATACTTGAAATAACTTAAAATTTCATGGGCACATTTGGTGTCTACCGACTCGTCTGCTCATTCGCTAAAAATGTAGGTGGGTCTTATAGCATTTAAATCTAAGTGGTCGGAGCAAATGTCGATCGTTTCAACGTGGGCTCACATCGCGTCAGAGGACTCTTCAGCTTTCAATTGGTGTATCACAGGCAAACATGCACCGATTGGCTTATACCAGGTGTCTATGAAAAGCTTAGAAGTCAGAGAACACAGTGACGCCCACATCAGGAGCCTCGAGAGAAGAGCGAGACGCGAAAGAAGTGCGGAAATGATTTTCTGTTGTTATTCGGTCAGAAACGTCAAGATTGTGAGGCAAACAGCTCCTTTTGGATATAATGGCTTGGATATTCCATTTCCTTGGACTCTTGGGGATTTAAGAAAAAAAAGTGCTGGGCAAAAAATCCCGGCAGTGGCTAAAGGGATAAGGAAAAAGGTATGGATGCACTACACACCAGATGCGCAGTTT
Organism: Zingel zingel; assembly: GCA_023566125.1. Classification (NCBI taxonomy): domain Eukaryota; kingdom Metazoa; phylum Chordata; class Actinopteri; order Perciformes; family Percidae; genus Zingel; species Zingel zingel. The sequence goes on from CM042323.1 coordinate 5,021,490, forward strand.
ACGCTGAATTGTTTTATGTTCTTTAACTTTGTAGCAGTTGTGTAACTGCTATACATCATCTTATGCTTTGTGTGTGGGCTTAATTTAATCATGAGAGACTAAGTTGTATATTTTGAAGATTTAATGCTGTAAAGTTATAAAAACGTTTATGAATGGAGGTTACAGCGACGCCACAGCCACAGCCACAAACTGTACCGTACACGGTACAGTGACTCTTACCAGGCGCATTTGTACCTTGGTGCATTGCTATTATGATGACGGATTTGCGCAGTAATATTTTTATTTGTAATCTTTTGCATCTGTGTGTGTGCTGCTGTGCGTCCCTGTGTGTGTAACAAGCATAGTGTGCGCGCACTGTCCATAAGCCTAGGCGTATATTTACTAATTTGCTGTTAAAATAACAATGAAATGCTGCGTTATTGACTTTAGACCAGGTTTTTGTTGGTCAATGGTGCGATCACTTCCCGCTGCCTCAACATACCAATACGCCAAGAATGCACCTGAACACACCTCCCTGTAAGACCCATGAGCGCAAAGATGGGCGCAGGTGCATTTGCTATTTAAACGATGCAGGCGCTGGACGGGAAATTGACAACTGCGTCGGTGTTATACTAGCAAAGACCATTGTGTCGGGCTTTGCGCTGCGCCAGGAGCAAGATAGGGCCCTTGATCTGGAAGAGATTACCAGATTAAATACACTTATTAAAAGAAATAATTAGCCACTATGATCTCACACAGTGTGCCATGAGAGTTGTGTCCATCATTGTTTTTTCTCTAATAATATGATATTGTAAAGTAAGGGGCAGGACTTTATAAGCATTATGCTTCTGCCTGCTCCTTCCTGCTACTCATCCTTTTTTTCTTCTTTGTTTGATGGAATCGGATTGATTTGTATACGATTGTTTTATTTTTTGTGATTTATTTTTTCTTTTCGTCTTTACAGTATGTTGATAGAAAACAAAAAAAAACAAGATTTACATTATGCATGGGAACAAACATGATAATGACTTTAGTATGTGTGCTAAACGAATGGAACCATGCTCAGCTGAGATTCCCAGCACATCAGGAATTCACTACAAGTGCTTTCAGCATGACATCCATTCAAAAAAAGAGCATGCGAGAACATTACGTATGTCATTTAGAGTGACTTAAGTTCCGCTGAATGCAGAATTGTATCGTTAGGTCTGCATGTAACACGCCGATGGATATAAGTGCCGAGCTACGTTGTATGAAAGGAAAATATCAGAAAGAAAGAGAGATCCGTTCAAGTGGCTCTACTGCTTGTTGAGACTAAAGTACAGAAACAAGGCTGTCTTGGAGGGGTTCCCTCTCAATATTTAACCACTTAAGCATTGCTCTGAGCATTTCAGCGCATGTATGTGGGTGCACCTGTTTGACCTGTCTTTTTTTTTCTTCTTTTTTATTTAACGTGTCAGTCAGGGCTGCTGCATGCATGTTTCATAGTTCCTGACACATTCAATATTGAAGAGGGTCACACGCACACAGGAGTGCTTTATTTATACCTGTACACATTGTCCATACATTTATGTCCATATCAGCGAAGGACATGAAAATGAAGGCTTAAAACACATATATTCACAGATTTATTTTCTCCATGTACACGCTAACTGCACATACATTAAGGGCTTTAAATGACATTTTGGGGCACATTGCAGCACTTAACTGCATGTTATCCAAAACATCCCATGCCTTTCCTCTTATTCTTTTATGGCACTTAGGAGCAGTTGTGTGAAAAATACTCAGCACGCAATGTTTATCACCCAGGGCTCTTGACAGCTGACACTGCTATGCTAATCTTTTTAGTGCTGCTGGTAAATACAACCTCACAACTTTTCAGTTCAAACAAGTACAGTAGCTGAAAAGAGATACTGGGTACAAACTTGACCAAGGCAGTAGATAATTGCCATTTACTTTGTTAATGCCACTAGCGATTAGGATGACCCTATGAATATGTAGCTTTCTTTATTAATATTTTTCTGTTTCCAGTACCACACACACAAACAAACAATATTGTCACAATACAGCCCTGTCTACTGTGCTGCATTAAGTGTTGATAAGTATTATGAAAGGAGATTCAACTGTCCTAATTTTGTCCTGACCGACCGTCACGGGCGAACGCCGTTTCAACGAATAATACAGGGTTCAAAGTGATGATCCTCAGCTTGCTTGCTTTTAGTTTGGTGATTTTTTTTATCGGTGTGATGTATCCATTTGTGTTGTGTTCCTGCATAGTATTTTACAGAGATCACCGGGACGGGGTCAGCCCTATGTTCCCGCAGCCCAATGGTCCCACATTTCTAAGAATTAGTTTTTCACTGAAAATTAGGTCCTATGTTCCCACATTTCTAAGATTTTTCTTAAAATTAGGTCCTATGTTCCCACAGCCCTATGTTCCCACATTTCTAGGACATTTTCAAAATTAGGTGTTGTGTGCCTACAATTCCCTTCAATTTAAGCCCTATCCTCCCACAACAATATTTAGGGTTATGGGGATAACATAGGATACACATTTATGAAAAAGGAAATGTGGGAACATAGAGCCTAATTTTGAAAACAATTTAGAAATTTGGGAACATAGGGCTGTTGGAACATAGGGCTGTGGGAATATAGGGCCTAATTTTGGATAAAAATCTTAGAAATGTGGGAACTTTGGGAACATGGGGCCTAATTTTGAAAAGAAAAATCTTAGAAATGTGGGAACATAGGGCTGTGGGAATATAGGGCCTAATTTTCAGTTTAATTTTTTTTTCTTAGAAATGTGGGAGCATAGGGCTGTGGGAACATAGGCACGCTCCAACCGGGACCAATGCTGGGTTCATGTGGTGTTGGACACATCGGAAAAAAACAAGTTTCTGAGTTGGAAAATGCACGTGAACAAGCTAAAGTCGGAAAAACAACTGGGAAACCTCGGGAAAGATTATTGTGCCCGACTTGCTGACTTGACGTCATATGTGTCATCAACATGGCGGGCAAAAGTAGATGTTTTATCAATCGTAAGACACTTTCTATTAATTCACATATTTCATATCAACTTTTTGTTTTTAATATGCTATTAGTGCTACTTCTTGTCCATAAAGTGTGACCTAGACTAGTTAGAAAAGTAATTTATCAACATATTTTTAATCCTTAATAACAAGTCAGGTATTGTTAAAGCTGACTTGATAATAGTGTTAATGCTAAATAATAACTGAACTTACCAATCTAGGTCTCTCTGTCAACAGCAACTGATGTTGTTGTTATGGTTACAATCAACTTTCCGAGAACGATCTCAGAAACTCGGACCATCCGAGAAGCACATGAATGCGCCATGAATGATAGTCCATTCGATATCTGTTCAGCTTATGATTCTTCAATCAATCAATCAATCAATCAATCAAACTTTATTTGTATGGCACTTTTCTTACAAAAGTGATGCAACACAAAGTGCTTACATTAAAAACAGCCAATGTCATCCCCACCCCCCTCCACAGACACGCATGCACGCACATGCACCACACACCACACACACACATACACACCATCAGTCCAGGGAGGACATTATTGCGAGTAACAGTTGTGCATTTTGTTGTTGTAGTTTGTTTTTCATCTTGACATTAAGCTCCTGTTATCCAGTCAATCATATGGTTGTCATTGTCATGTTTATTCTATTCAATCCTCTTCAAATGTTTTTACATGCCGGTGTAGATTTCTTCAGCTGTAGTGCACATTTATAATCCTGTCTTTCTGCATTTCGTGATTGAATTGTTCATATATGCAAATATATGATCTGATGTTGGGTCTGATTTAAAACTGCCAGCTGGCGTGATCCATGAGTGGTCGATTGAAACAATCACCACACCTGATCCACAGTCCACAGACCCAAAAAATGACATATCAAAAAACCAAACTGCACTGTGTCCAAACTCTATCACAAACCAGAGGTTTTCAAAGTCTGACGCTGTCAGTCTGATGATGATTTAGCCTCTGGGGGCATCGGCCAATATTTCTGGGGTTCCGGTGTAGCCCGTGGATATCCAGATAACGGATATCCAGGGCCAAGACTTCCTCTTCCATGCATCGGCCCAAATTAGCAACTTGAGACACGAGAATGTCATTGGAGTTGAGAGACAACATCTCTATAAAGAGATATCTACGTATGAATGCAATACAATAAATAAAGAAGCTAATAAAAAGCTAAATTGTGACCAGATGAAAGCCAACGGGTTCCGAGATTGTATTTTGGCCAATGCGCTCCGCCTCCTTTGCTCCCCACACGGACTATTTAAAGCTACATTGTGTAAGAATTTCTCCCATCTAGCGGTGAAATTGTATATGACAACCAACTGAATATTACTTTTTAGCCTGTCCTCCTACGGTGGCCGAACCCGAAATTAGCTCTCTCTCCATCCTTTACGCGCGGCTGTTCTAGCCACTCCAATATTAACTTTGGTCTTGTTGCTTTGCCTGTCGCATTGTAATTCTCTTTTTCGCTTCCCTGGCGAGTAATCTCCCCATTGCATTCGTCACGGTACCAATAGGTGTAAGAGGGCAAAATGCGGACGTATGTCCCTCTTTGGCTAATGTGTTTTAAAGATGGAGGCGCTACATGGCTGCCGTCATTCAAGGGAGTCGCTCGTATGTATTCTGAATGATTCTGAATGTCAGATTCTACGCTTACGAGAATACTTTGATTAGTTGGTGGAAGTAATTACACATGAATGAGCACTTATTTGTGAAAGAACAAAGGTTTTTTTGCCAAGAATCAACTAAACAAATTACACAATGTAGGTTTAAGCCCAGTTCAGACCAAAGAGTCACAACGAGACAAGTTGAAACTTGCAACTACTTGCAACCGTCGGTCTGCAACGTTCTGAAACCTGCCAGTTCACACGTGTACGTCTGTTCTAACTTCAGACTTCCAGGCGTTTTGGAGCTATATATAATATTTGATGCGTCTAAATATGAATGTGGATAATGTTAGTGATAGTGCGATGCTTGCTACAGTTGCATATCTACTGATGAAACAGCGAAAACAAGTTTTATTTCTCTGATTCAATGCTTTTCCCCAGGCACTCCCTTTTTCCAGTCATTCAACTGGGCGTGCTGCAGACAGCAAAAAAAAAAATATTAAAAAAAATAAGAATATTTTATCACACACATATGGTCCACCCACAGGTGTTTTCACTGATAGTATTTTGGCTAGTTGGAACTTTGAGACATGAGAGGTTGGTCTAAAGTCAGAATCACACCTGATTCATGATAACCTCTCTGGGAAAACTGCAATTAAAATCAGGGGAGGCTTTAGGTTTCAACCATTAGTATCAGTATTTAATGATATCATATTTCATTGCTGTGTGTAGTAAAAAAAAAACTCCTCTTTCCTCTCGCCTCCCTCTACAGGGAGTTTTGGGTCAGCCACAGAACAGCATCCCGGAGCGATGAGGGATTCAACATCTTGCTCTAGGACACTTCAGCAGCAGGGATGCTTGCCAATACCGGGTCTTGGACCTCAGTCTTTAATTATGTTCTACCCTCAAACCCTTCTCTTTGCTCTATTTCTCTAATGCTCCCCCACTGTGCTTCTGAAGTCGTTCAGCTGGCATTCTGATGCTCCAACACAAAAGCTCCCAAAATTAGCAGCAGTGATGGAAGAAGTATTCAGACCCTTTACTTGAGTAAAAGTACTAATAGCACACTGTAACAATACTCTTTTAGTCCTGCATTGAAAGTGTTACTTAAGTAAAAGTATGTATCATCACAAAAATGTACTAAATTATTAAAAGCAAAAGTACTCAATGTAGAAAAATCCTCACATTTGATTACATTATAATAATATAATGTAATGTATACTTTATTAATCCCTCAAGGGGACATTACAATGTTTTCACATTTCATGTTATTATGCACATTGTTACACACGGGCCTGAATTACACACACATGCTCAGTACCTATACATGCACTAATGGATAGATGTCAGAGTGACGGAGCTGCCCATGGAAAGGCGCCCCGAGCAGTTGGGGGTTCGGTGCCTTGCTCAAGAGCACCTTGGCAGTGCCCAGGAGGTGAACTGGCACCCAACCCAACTCCCTACTGACTGAGCTACTGCCACCCATAAGCTTTGATAACCTGAATACGATCAAAACATTTCTGTCAGTCAACTAAGTGTTTAATCTGCTAATCATTTCAGCTGGACTTGTAAGCCGTTATATTGTTAATGTTAAAAAAAACCTCATAAAATGAAATGTTCATGCCATGGGACCTTTAAAATAGACGGCAAGAATGAAGACCTTTTTTATGTTTAACTTCAACATTCCGCACATTGATAGCTGTGTTGTCATTCTGATTGAACATTAGGCTCTAAATCACATTGTCTCCTTTTTAAACTGCTGTGTGGACAACATTTGGCCATCAGTTTACTTGAAACTGGAAGGGTCGGAAAGGAGTACTACTCAAACTCACCCACTAGCTTTCCCCATCCACTCTTAACCTTTCTCTAAGCATCTCATTTACTTGCTCTCACTCTGACTTGGGGTCTTTTTCTGACACTCTCCTTTCCACTTGATTCCATCTTTCCCTGTTTCCCCTCTCTTTCCCCAGTCCTCCGACTCTTTTCTTTCTCCCTTTCCTCCTCTTCCTTCATGTCTTCCTCCCTGGTGCCCGACTTTGGTTTTGAAGTGAAATGAGTGTGTTTGATGGGGAGCTGAATAGAAGAGGTGGAGGAGGGGAGGAGGAGAAGAGGGGGATTGTGGGAAGACGGCAGGTACTATATATAGCGGTGAGCGTGGGTAGGTACCATATTGACAGGAAAGACACCTCCAAAGCAAGAGAAAGAGGGATAATGAGCCTGAGAGAGAGACAAATGCTGATATATTGGTGTGTGTGTGTGTGTGTGTGTGTGTGTGTGTGTGTGTGTGTGTGTGTGTGTGTGTGTGTGTGTGTGTGTGTGTGAGAGAGAGAGAGAGAGTGAGAAAGATCAATAACAGCAACACGTTTTCAATGATATCAAGCCAGTTCAAGTAAACATGCTTATGTTAAAGTTAAAAGCATATTCATAGTGCCCCTATTAGAAAAAAGGGTCCGTGCGTCAGGCGCATGGTTCAGATTTTTAAGGCTGATATCCATACAAATATTTGGTGATTTAAAAATTCGATATTCCGATATATCGGCCGATATATTTCTTTTAAAAAAATACAGAAACGCGTAACAAATAACAAGAAATAAATAACAACAATAACATATTTCTCTAACATTAGTTATTTGTAGTTATTTATGAGTCCTCCTTAAAATAAACTTGTTTGTTTTATTGTCACAACAGAACAGAGGAACATCAAAAAATTTTAAAGTTCTGATAAATAAAATGTACAAAAGTACAAACTTAAGATATGAAACTTAAAGTCCTTTGAAAAAACACACAATAACAACGAAAAAAATCAAAAAGTTGCCAACAGGGAGGTTGTAGAGCACCCTCTGGTGGACAAACTATGCAACGCCCACACTCATAACATGGTTGAAGTCTGTTATTTTATTTTCTAAATATTAATTTATCGGCCATTATAAATGCCGATACCGATATATTGGTCAGGCTCTAATACAAATCAGTCCACAGGCTGTTGTAGGCAACTGAGAAAGTCGGGAAAGGTCGAAATCTTTCAAGTTCTAATCCGTTTACCCAATGAGCATTTGTAACTATCAAACATATAGGAACTAAATTGCATATTACAGTAAATGCTTACATACAGGTATGGCAGATGGATCAATGTGCCTTATTGTAAAATATGAATGGGTTTTCTATCATCATTATATACAGATTTAACTGTATTGACTTTGGCATTAGTGTATGCTGCCTAGTTAATAGACATAGTACAGGCAAATGCCCCACTCTCCTCCTATAATCTCCTCTTCCCTCCATTATTTCTCTCTGTAAAGTGGTAATCCTCCCCTCCCCGGGCAAGACACCTTCACAGCACTCCTTTCCTCCTTCCTGTCATGCTTCTTCTTCTCCTCTTTCTCCTCTCGCTTCACCCCGTTCTCGGTTGCCATGCCTCATATTCACCTCTAATTATTTCTCTCTCTCTCTCTCTCTCTCTCTCTCTCTCTGCTTCCTCTTTCATCCCTTCATTTACTTCACTTCTCCTTGTCTCTCGGCCCAGTTCCATTCGATGAGATATTATTTATACGGCAGCAGTAAATGTAACTTCAATGTACTCTGAGTGAAATGAATGTGAAAACAGCAGGAATAACATCAGCAAGATCAATATTTTCAATGAGAGGGGTAAAAGGAAAAAAAACGCTATAAACGTTAAGTGAACAAATTGAAGAGATAAATGTCAAGGTAACAATAAAGCAAAGAACAATAACAGTTTCATGGGACTCTAAATGTGTGTGTGTGTGTGTGTGTGTGTGTGTGTGTGTGTGTGTGTGTGTGTGTGTGTGTGTGTGTGTGTGTGTGTGTGTGTGTGTGTGTGCGTGCGTGCGTTTCTCCCCCTCTGCCAGTCCAGTTATTGTTGTTTTGTTCTCAGAGGGGATAAGAAAAAGGGGAACCGCTCTTAACTTTCCTGGCTTTAATTGCCTTCACAAAGTCCACCTCCCTTACTCGAGTGGAGCTCTGAAACATCAACTCACATTAAAAAAAAAAATGAAGACACTTTAGTGCAACCCAGGTTCCACTGTGAGGAGTTTAATTCCTCACCCTGGGGCTCAGGTTCACTGTGTTTTTGTCATCTGCAGTTTGACCGAAAACAACCAGGAGAACTGTTTGGGCCGAAAGTTACATCCTACGGTATGATGCATTTTGTCCCTGATTCAGCCTATGTAATTAAAGCTCCATTGTGTAATATTTTGAGTTGATTCTTAGCAAAAAAAAAAAAACTTTGTTCTTTCACAAATATGTGCTCATTCATGTGTAATTACTTCCACCAACTAATCAAAGTATTCTCATAAGCGTAGAATCTGACATTCTGAATGATTCTGAATGGTTGCGCCTCCATCTTTAAAATACATTAGCCAGGGGGAGATTACTTGCGACTGCCGGCAGATTTGAAAGCCTGTTGAAGATGGAGGATCACGCTGATACTTTAATAAGCTTAGCTTGGATTCGTTTGGGAACCTGATAGCTGATGTTAGCAATGAAATGGTACCAAAATAACATAAAACTATTATTACACTGGAAGGAACACTCACGGACAAAGTCGTACTTCTTGGAATAATACGGCCACGGTAGGAGTTAAAACACAATCAAAATGGGAGGGGCTAGAAAGTAATATTCAGTTGGTTGTCATATACAATTTCACCGCTAGAGGGGAGAAATTCTTACACAATGTAGCTAGACCTACCACGTTTCACAGGAACAGACTAAACCAGTCCGACCAGGTTGTGCAAAATGCTGGTATCCATTTTCCCAGAGGAAACGTAAATATGGTGGAAAATGTGAGAGCTTGTGGAATACGATGTGAGAACTTGCAGAACAAAAAACCTGAACTTGTATGTTAAAATTTGCACACCTGTATTCTGAATGTGAAGTCACGAGACCTGGAGTTCACCGCCAGCATTTCAGTTTGACTGTTAAAAACTGTTTAGATAATTAAAAGGTATTTTATTTAGAAGCGGGCTGGCAGGTAAGTTAGCTAACGCTAGCTTGCTAATTCCACCAAGCTTCCATGCTACATGAATAAGCCAGACAGAGTTGTCCCTCATTTGGCGATAGACACCCTGCTTTCCCCCGTTCTGTTGGCTCAGAGCTCCGCAGCCAAAGTCCACAGGTATTTCGTCCTCTTTCTTTCTTTATTCCTTGTTTGGTTGGTTATATATTCTAGTCTGTTGACTATGTGTTGAGGGTGTCAGAAACGTTGATAAAAAGGGGTTGGTGATGTAATGTAATGGATGCTGACGTTGTTGTTGACGATGGTCATTGTTGATTATATTGTGTCAACTTTGTAGGCTGATATGCACTTTGCTATCCATGCACCTTGTACTGGTATTCATTTGTCCTCGTACTGTTACGGTTGTGTTACAGTTGGACTGTGTGTAGAACTTGTATGTATTTATGTGTCTTGCATGTGTTAATACTTGCTGCACATCTAATCGCCCTTTGGGGACACAGATAAAGTTGAAGTTGAAATTAGTTTTGCACCAAATGTATTGCCAAAAGTCTTGCAAAAGTTCGAGGAGCGCAGATTCGCCACTTTGTGATGCGAGAAAGCACATGTGTGAAGTTGCAGTGGCAGATTCGGGAGATTGTAATCACTGATGGAAAATGAACTTGAGTAAAAAAAAGTATACGAGTAAATGCTCCATTACAACTTCGCAGCTGTCATTGTGTTAATGTAAATATCAATCTACACATGTGAATATTTTCTCTGTGACTTCACATTCAGAATACAGGTGTGTGAACATTTTCTACGAGTGCAAAAATTCAGATTTTTTTTACAAGCTCACGTGTTTTGTTCTTTTCCTTTGTGTGACTTCGAATTCAGATTTCATGTGTGTGAATATTTTTTACGAGTGCAAATTTTAACATACAAGTTCAGATTTTTTGTTTTGCAAGTTCTCACATCGTATTCCACAAGCTCTCACATTTTGCACCATATTTACCTCCATACAGTAACATTTCTTCCTTATCCAGATTTGTGTCTGGTGAACGACCTGCTGTGCTGTGTTTCATTTCAATGTATGCACAATCGATGCATTCCTCCTATGGGGGGGGGGGACTGTAACACTTATTATCTAATCAATAACACCGTTCCCATGAAAGCTATTTCACAATCACTGATCACTGGAGATGAGAGCCGTGTCTGAGCGGTGTTGCATTAACCGCGACGTGGATGAATAAATAAAGGGAGTGTATCACTCTGTTCAAGCGAACCACAGGGGCCACACTGGGGCGGTGACATTAGCTCTGGGGGCCCAGAACCGCCAAGTGTAGCTGGACAATACATTCTCATGAGCTTCGTTCGTATGATATTGAATGTAAACTTATGCACATCAATTTGTAAGATTTGAATGTGCCGGCCAGTAGTTATCTGTCTGTGAATCTGGGGAGGGAGTCTTTGGCAGTCAAGCTCAAATATCAACAATCTTTGTGTAGAATCACATACTGCACCTTTAAGTTTAGTGATCCTTAGAGTTACATTTAGCCTAGAAAAAAGGTGAGCCGGGTACAGGGCAACGCGAGATGACGGTCCTTTCAGGATTAAGTTTAGCTGACAAAAAGTGAGCGTCATGCGGCGACGACAGTTAACTTAGGCACCAAAACTTAAACTAGGTTTTTACTTCAGAATTAAATCCTGCCTTTTGTTCAAATCTCGAAAGAGAGTGGTTGCTGACACTTTTTTGTCAGTGCTTGAGTATGGTGATGTTTTATACGTGCACGCTTTGACTCAGAGTTTACATGCACTGGGCATATACCAGGGAGCTCTGAGGTTCATCACTGGTTTTAAAGCCCTCACTTCCCACTGTGAACTGTATGAACGTGTTGGATGGTTGGATGGCTTTCTTTGTCAACACGTAGACTTAAACACTGGCATATCTTCATTTACAAGGCTATTTAAGGGTCTGCTTCCATCCTACCATCTGACCTATATCAGTGTAAATAGTACCGGGACTTACAATCTTCATTCCCAGGATCTGTTCCGTCTGTCTGTTTCAAAGGTTAGAACTGAACTGTCAGTTTGCTGCTCCCTCTACCTGGAACAACTGACAGAAATCCATTAACTTAATGAGCTGCTCTCATGTCTCACTCTGTAGCTAAAACAGAGAGCTCAACACACAGGGTGAAAAGAGGAGCTGCAGCAATGTGCAGTACAATAAATATATGGTGTTTTTTGAAAATTAAACCATGTAAACCTATTCTGATATAACCTCTAAGTACAATTATGAACCTGAAAATGAGTATAACATGAGCACTTTAATTAATTTAAAGGGTTGTTCTTGACTTGAAATATTTGCTTATTCAGTTGTTTTATGTTTTTAATGTTTTTGTGTACTTCGTGTATATGTGTGGTTGTACTGCTGCCTGTCTTGTCCAGAACACTCATTTTGAATTTGTTCATACCACTTTCTACTTCTACTCTGTTATATTTCAGAGAGAAATATTGTACGTTTTACTCTACTACATTTATCTGACAACTTTAGATACTGGTTACTTTCCACATTAAGATTTTTGCACACAAAACATATTTTGGGGGCATTTTTAGTCTTTTCATTTGACAGGACAGCTGAAGACATGAAAGGGGAGAGAGAGGGGGGGGAACGGCATGCAGCCAAGGGCCGCAGGTCGGAGTCGCTGCGTCGAGCAGTAAACCTCTGTATACGGGCGTCCGCTCTACCAACTGAGCTATCCGGGCGCCCACACATGTGGGTCATATGTGTGTAGGGATTTTTTATTATAAATTAAACTACTTTATATATAACAGACTACAAGTCCAGCTGAAATGATAAGCCGATTAAACACTTAGTTGATTGATCTGCTTGGATCCGGTCTCTAAAATGGGAGGAATTTTCTGCATTGAGTACTTTTTCTTTTAATACTTTAAGTACATTTTCATGATGAGACTTACATACTATTACTTAACCCTTAGGAGTTGGGCTATTTTGGCCGTTTTTTATTTTGCCTTTATATACGACATAAACAAATGTTTACCATACCAATGTTTGATATCTTTTTTTCTTCAGCACAACATCACCTATATGACCTGACAATTACTTTTTCACTTTGGCGTACAGTATAAACATACTGGACCCAAAAACACACAAAAAAAAACTAATCTGATTAGAAAAATTACAGCTTTTTTACTATAAAAAAACACAAACATGCTCAACCAAGCATTTTAAAGTGTTTAAAATGTAAACACAAGTTGCAGATTTTAACATATAAAGGTAAAGTTCAGATATAATCAAGCTATATACAAAATAAAGCGGATGTAGCCATAGGCTTTTTTTTCTTTTTAGCTTTTTTCCTGGTTAAATATATAATAAAACACTCAGTGTGTCCTGTGTTTTCGCCGTGACGCAAATTCACTCCCTGGCTTGAAAGCCCCGTGTTTAATGATCCACCCATCCACTCTGAACATCCTCCCTACGCAGACCAGGGCGGTCTTATACAGCCTAAGCTGGACAGACATGGGTGACTTGTAGCAAAACGGGTTTGTTGCTGGTTTTTATGCTCAGCTCTTTTAGACCTTTTCCACGGGCCCAGCATATGGTGGCCTTTGATCGCTCAATAGAGTCATAGAGATCATATTGATGTACTGCATCACAGTGTGGTATGCAAGCTGCACTGTGGCACAGAAAAAAAATCACTGCAAAGGGTCATCCAGTCTGCAGAAAAGACCATTAGCTGCTTTCTGACCAGAAGGACTTTTGCAGTTCCTAGAACATAAAATTCCTATAATCTTTTTTTCTCGTGTTCCGACTGGACCAATTTGGGGATTATTAAGTTCTTCTGACCACAGTTCCTGTAACTCTTTCAGCTCCTACTTCAGGGCAGGGTCTTTTCCCTTTTCCACATGTGGTGGTTAGATGGCTGTGATTATAATAACAAAAGGTCAGGTCCTATGGCCAGTGCGAATGCAAATGGAAACCGGTTTTGGGGGAGAGTAGTTAGTAGAACTGTTTAGAAGTGAACTGTTCCTATAACGTTCCTGTAACTACTTGGTCGGAAAGAGGCTATAGGCTTCCTGCTGCCCACACTTGACAGCATTGCCTCATCCCGCTACTTCAGCAGAGCAAAAAACATAATCAAGGACCCCTCTCATCTAGCCTGGTCCTACCAGACTCTGGTACATTTCATTTGTACAGAGAGTCTGGCCTCTCTCCATTGACAAGTGTTAACTTCCTTGAAAGCGGGTACTCTGTTGAAGTTTAAAACTATTGGATCTGCCCAGAGCCACTCTGGATCTGCCATAACCAATCGCTAACGTTTGGTCGTGACGTATGTCATGCGCATGTGCAACAAGAGGGGAGACCGACAAGGCTTATATTTAGCATTAGCATCGCTAACGTTAGCCTTAGCCAACTCCTTCACCACTAACGAAGCAAACTGGAAAATCAAACTGTTCCCGAACCCCGTGGGGAGGAGGGCCACAACATCATGGCCACCAAAACAACTCGGCAAAGATAGTTCTTGCTCGGGCTTTAACTTCTGGATATTCTGAGGCGTTGCCACAACGGACCGAATGACTTCGATTGCATTGGACCACCAAAAACTTTAAAGGAGAAAACCCAAGACTATACCGCAAACCCAGACGTAGTACTGAAAATTGAGCGTAAGTACGTAAGAGGGCCAAGCCAGTCTACCTCTCACCCAGGCCACGAACACTTTCAGTTACTCCCCCCCCCAGGAAGTTGTTACAGGTCTGTCAGAACCCGCACATCCAGGTTCAGAGACAACTTTTCCACCACAGCCATCACAACTCTAAACATTCAATTACAGAAATAGGACTTCATCATGCTGAATGATTATCTTGCCTGTTTTGCAATGCATTTGCACTTTCCCAGTACTGTGATCTTTTTGGTGTGAAAGTATGGCGTGAGTAAGTGTATGAATGTATACTACTATGCACTAGAAGCACCTGTCCCATTATGTGTATGTGAGGGTATGGTTTGTGGAAGGGTATGGCATGTGCATATGAATGTATACTTCTAGGCACCAGAAGGAGTAGCACTTCAATTTCGTTGTGACTAAATGATTCTGATGATGCCTGCTTCAGCTGCGCCAGGTCATGCTGAGCTGTGATCCCAGGCATTTAGACTGTTCCCTGACACAACACGGGATTCCTGCACTCACCTGCAATATTTCTTTTGACCAGTTTTATAACAGGGAAAACTCATAAGATGGTCTAATAATAATAATGGTCTAAAGAGCCAACTTAAGAGTAAATGTTCTTCCTTAAAAGAGAATGAAAAGACACCTACTTACAGTAAAGTAGTAACCTTTTATATTTCCCTGAGACAGTAGTCTGTACAATTATTTAAGTTTGTTTTGTGTCAAATTCACCACATCTCAAAAAGCGATAAATATTAGAAATTACAAATTAGCTAAATAGATCCCAACCAAATAACTATGGATACAAGTACTGAACATTATAAAAAATAAATAAAAATAAAGCAAAGGCAAATGTGAGAAACATATAATACGAGTAATTTAGCACCACACTGACAAACGTGGAAGATGCGTGGAAAGAGATTGATATTTGTTTTGTTTTTTGTTTTAAGATAACTAGCTCCTTCTGAATTATGCATGTTGCTTCTAATATTGTTTTTCTTCACCGAGACTGCAAATCACATTTGATTGGAAAAATCTATGTTCAAGATGAGTCATAGGAAAAACATTTTTTTAATGTTTTACAGGAGGAGAAAAGAGAGGGATTCTGGTACACAAAATATTTAAAAAACTATCTCTTTGGACACATATTTAGTATGGAGCCCCGGAGGTGACATGGAGAAAAAAAAAATACATGTACTGTAGTACAATGACTATACTTTTGCGAGATTTTGATTTTGTTTTGCGAGATATCGAGTTTTATTTGCGATATCTTGAGTTTCATTTGCATGATCTCGCAAATCCAACAAACAAAGGCTAACCTTAGTAGCTAGCTAGCTAGCTAGTAGCACGACATAATGATTACATCTCCTTGATTGTCTAAATACATCCATTGTTTATTTTGATAAGCATTACCTCTTAATACGTGCCAAGGTAAAGTGTTATAATGAACATTGTCGTTGACTGTTGATGTCAATGACTGCAGGTTAACCTTAGTAGTTAGCGCTACTAGCTAGCTACTATGGTTAGCCTGTTTGTTTGTTGGATTTGCGAGATTTCGCAAATGAAACTCGAGATATCGCAAATAAAACTCGATGTCTCACAAATGAAACTCGAGATATCGCAAAAGTATAGTCAGTGTTTGTCCCCAGTACATGTTTTTTTCTCCATGTCACCTCCGGGGCTCTGTAATTTAGCATGTAACAAGAGATAATTAACGGTTAACACAGGGACCCAAGATAAGAACTCGTATTTTTACATTTCACTGTGTCTGTAAGGTTTGAGGAGCTCTGTCATCATGGAAGGAATTAAATAATAAACACGTGGTTAAGTCCAATGCTGTGTTGACCCATCCATCTACCCAGACCTCATACCTATTTATCCTGTCATAGTTCCTACAGCTACTAGAGGGCTTTGACATTTGAACATAAACATGTGTTGCTTTGGGGAACTTGCAGCAGCAGGGCTAGAAGGGGGGCACGGGGTTGCACTGAGCCCCCTTGAAATATGATCTCAGTCAGAAGCAGAGTATGAGGGCGTGCCATGCTAGCAGCTAGGCGAGCATTATAACGTGCGTTACAAAGTGACACACGTTTGTCTCTGAAGTAAAGTCTGGACTACAATAGAGCTGTTTGGAGCAGTTTGTGAACAGTGTTTTCTGTTGGAGATGGTTAGTCCCTTTGGGGTGGACTTTGGGCTTTTTCACTTTGGAAGCCTATTACATGCACAGAAAAGATATACAGTATAACACAATAAAGGTAAGGGAAAATGCCAAAAAGCATAATATGAGCACTTTAAGTAAAGGATCTGGATACTTCCTCCACCACTGCATGTAGTTGACACACAAGTGCATGTTATTGAGGTTCTCTTTACCAATTTGTCGGCCTCCTTCCTGCACAAAAACTCCCCAAGCTGTTGCAATAAAAAATAATAGCTGCTTGTTAAGACCCTGGAGCTACGCTGACTGTGTTCACACACCAGCAGGAAGAACGGGAATGCAAAAGACAATCTGGCCACCTTTGGCACAAGGATACAGACCTCATTTGAACAACTTTGTGTTCTCATCCTGGTTAAACAGAAGAACGTGTTCTTTTTTTTTCTAACGGCTGCAGCCTGTTGAGAAGAAAGTGTCCTCAGTCAGAGGGAGGTTTAATAAAAAGCATTACCCTAGAGCATGCATCTGCGTCACAACACCACGAGCAGCAGACAGACACACACTGACACACACACACACACACACACACACACACACACACACACACACACACACACACAAACACTTCAGGTACAGTGTGTTATTTATCAAAGCAGACAATCCAACCAGTAGAGGTAGTATAACACTCCTCTTCAGCTTAGCACATGGGCAGAAAGCAACAGTGCCTCATACCTTCAGATATGCTCCACTTGGAAAGCAGAAAAAAAACACACAGACATGCACACACTCGCTCAAAAAAACAACAAAGTAGGTCTAGGCCAGGCCAGGTCGGAGCAGCAAAGCTAATGGATGCAGACAATAGGTGTGTGTTAATGAGAATGTTTCTGTGTGTGTGTGTGTGTGTGTGTGTGTGTGTGTGTGTGTGTGTGTGTGTGTGTGTGTGTGTGTGTGTGTGCGCGCGCCATATGTAGACAGACTGAGTGTGTGCGTGTGTGCATCGCTTAGGGCCATGTCTGACCCTGACCTCAACCACTTGCATGACCTCAGCATGTGCATAGCTACTGTGGCCTGATGGTGCAATCACGTGTGTGTGTGTGTGTGTGTGTGCTTGTTTTACTATATTCGTTGGATCCAAAAAACGGGGAATACAGTATACTTGTGGGGTCTGCACAGCCGGTTAAAGGGCTGTTTAAGGGTTAAGACTTGGTTTTGTTAGTGTTAGGGTTAGAATCAGGTTATGGTTAGGGTGAGGGTAAGGGTTAAGGTTAGGCATTTAGTTGAGATGGTTAAGGTTAGGGTAAGGGGCTAGGGAATGCATTATATCAATGACGGGTCCCCACAAAGATAGTGAAACAAACACGTGTGCGTGTGTGTGTGTGTGTGTGTACTTTAATGTGCAGAAGCAGCGGGATTTAAGATTAAAGTTAATGAGACGTAAAGTAATAGAACTCTTCAAGAAAACCCAGCATGCATTTCCTGTCTCAGCTACACTGGATAGCATTGTGAGCTAAATACTGTCTCACCGATTCATTTGTAAATTAGTCAAATTATGCACTGTTTTTGTTATACGTGGCAGTCTGGGCTACCTTCACAGATTTGTGTGAATTAATATACACGCAACGTACTGGTCTGTCTCATCTTTTTCTGTCAAATTCCATTTCAAAAATATGGTTCTATTTATTGTTAAGCAGCATTTTGCAAGCTTTAAGCAAGAGTTTAGATCTTGTTTTGCACAGATGTACTGTATTAGCAATACGAACTGCTATTGCTAAATTGAGAAATAAATGGGAGGAAAAGAGAAAGCAGGAAAAAGATAAGAAATAGATTAAGAGACAGAAAGGAGAAGGAAGACATGAGTGTGGAGCGGCCCACTTCATTTGGAATCCAAAAGGAACGGGAATGAGATGCGTATAAACAACCAGTACACAGACAGTGCTCCATCATCCACCCGAATCCATTAGAGCACCCACACATGTTTTGCTACATGTTTCATTTCATTCATTTGAAGCTGATGGAGTACTGCAGCTGACAGGGATACTTTGAACATGTACTGATGCTTTCTTCATGTTCCAGCTACTTCAGTATTCCACTGTGTGTGCATGTGTTCCTTTATACTGTATGTGTGTATGGTAAAGTATACTTAAATAGACGATAGTGCTTTGGAAGGTCCCATATTGTAAAAAGTGAGATTTCCATGTCTTTTTTTCTAGGTGAGGTGCTATATCCTGTAAATATTTAATCCACAGAAAAATGCACACAGAAACTGCGCCTTTAAAAGAGCCGTCGGGACTTTACGATTGTGACGTCACAACTATACTATATATAGGTAGAAAGTGCCGACACAGTGCCGTTACAGTCATTCCCCAGCTGCAATGACGGTGCAGAGATGCAGGGTGGAGATACAGAAGACCTGGAAACGCTGGCCAGTCAGAGCAGACTGGGCATTTTCGTGAGGGGGGGCTTAAAGAGACAGGCGCTAAAACAAAGTGTTTCAGACAGAGGGTAGCCTCGCATTGCCAGACCCTCCTCCACAGTGCTGCGGAGGAGGGTCTGGCTAGTCCACACACACTGCAGCTGAAAGGGATACTTAGAACATGTACCGATGCCTGCTTCAAGTTCCAGCTACTTGAGTATTCCACTGTATGTGTATGTGTTCCTTTATACTGCATGTGTGTATGGTAAAGTACACTTAAATACAGGATAGTGCTTTTGAAGGTCCCATATTGTAAAAACTGAGGTGCTATATAAATATCGTGAAAGTATAAAAACATTCAATCCACAGAGAAATGCACACAGCCTGTTCCGTCAGGACTTCTGTACGGTTGTGAAGTCACAACAACTATACTATATATACAGTGCTAAGCATAAGTGAATACACTCATGATGAAGATGACTGAAAAGAGGAATAACAAAAAAAATCATCTTTTGGAAATGTATCTTAATGCCTTAATTTAAAAACATGAGGAAAAATCCAACCTTTAAGGACATCAATTTCCTTTGTGAATGAATAATGTATCGTGAATAAATAAATGTTCTTCCTTGAAATACAGGGGGCATAAGTATACACACCCCTATGTTAAATTCCCATAGAGGCAGGCAGATATTTATTTTTAAAGGCCAGTTATTTCATGGATCCAGGATACTATGCATCCTGATAAAGTTCCCTTGGCCTTTGGAATTAAAATAGCCCCACATCATCTCATGCCCTTCAC
Organism: Zingel zingel; assembly: GCA_023566125.1. NCBI lineage: Eukaryota > Metazoa > Chordata > Actinopteri > Perciformes > Percidae > Zingel > Zingel zingel. The sequence goes on from CM042323.1 coordinate 5,041,115, forward strand.
CATACCTAGAGATTGGCACGGGGTACTTTCCATAAGATCATCTCTCAATGCAAATCAAACCAGGTATTAGGCTGACTGATATAAAACCATGCCAATCTCTAGGTATGGTGAAGGGTATGTGATGATGTGGGGCTATTTTAATATTTTAATTAGGATCAATTTCCAAAAGATGATTTTTTTATTCCTCTTTTCAGTCAACTTTAGCATGGGTGTATTCACTTATGCTTTGCACTGTAGGTCATTCCCTGGCTGTAACGATAGTACAGAAACCTTGACCAATCAGAGCAGGCCTTAAGCCCCCCCCCCCCCCCCCCCACCTGGTCTTTTTCAGGAGGGAGGCTTAAAGAGACCAGCGCTAAAACGTTTCAGCGTGTACACGTTCTAGTAGAAACCCAAAATACAAGTATAAACCTGAAAATGAGCAGAATAAGGGATCTTTAAGGCTCCTTTAACAGCGACGTATCTTAACTAAAGAGATGGTGACGTTTATCTGTCTATCTGTTCATTATTCATTCGTAAACCTTCACATTACATTGACTTTGTAATGTTGTCTTTATGTGCGTCCTCTTCAGTCCACTTTGACCTCCCTTTTGTCAGTTTTTGCATTGGCATTAATAATTAATAATTACCACACTATAAAAAGTCCAACAACCACTCAGTATTTGTCCTGACGTTAGGAATATCTTTGAGATGTTTTCTTGCAGCACCCTTAAAGGTGCTCTAAGCGGTGTCATGCGTTTTTTTAGGCTACAAATTTTTTTGTCACATACAGCAAACAACTCCTCACTATTTGTTAACTGCCTGTCCCCTGAACACAGTCTCTGTAGACAGCCCAGGCTCCACAAACGGCAACAAAAACAAACTGTGCCAACTTGCACCAGTAAACATAACAAACAGTGTTCAAGCATTCCAGCCAATAACCGACGAGAAGGATTTGGGGTTGGGGGTTGAGGGGTTAGTGCGCGGAAGCACGTAAGGGAGGGGGATGGGATGAGGAGGAGGGAGGGGCGAGCTAGCCTCAGTTTTGTTTGAAAACACTCCGAACGTCAACAAGAAGTAAAGTCACCCAACATTGCTTAGAGCACCTTTAAATATAATGCTAGTAAAGTTAGGAAACAGCCAGTTCTGTCAGTTATTCACGCTGTACGTTACATTATAAAACCGGTCAGATATTTGCGAAAAAATGTAGGCGTAATGTGTTCACAAGCAGCAGATATCAATCTAACACAATGCAAAACATTATATTTCCTGTGCAGACAGGAAGTAAGAAGACAGAATAACATAGTCAGAGCACTCTCTTGTTGTTAAAATGCATGAAGTAAACGGCATCCTCTCTTTCCTGTCCATTCCAGGGGAATTTTTAGAGCACTCTGTACCAAAATGTGACACAGCTGCTGTCCAAGGTCCTAAATACCGAAATACAGAAGCTGTCCATGGTACTTAAGGGCAGGAGTCCTGCTGTTTGATGAGACACAATCCTAACAGAATAGGCATGATTTTATATTTTAAGCAGTGAGTTTTTGGAATGAATTGAAATGATCATTACCTTTTCTTTTTTTTTTTTTCATTCTTTTTTTTTTTTACATTATTATTATTATTATTATTATTATTATTATTATTATTATTATCTATGTGCTGATTTGTATGTGCCGACATATTGACTAAAAGACTGATGGATCACATCTGTAACAAAAGCACAAGCCTATGTAGTGCAACAATGCAGGTGAAGCTAGAGGAAGAAGGAAGGAGATACTTGTTTTACAGAACCCCTATAATGTTTTTTGTTTGTTTGTTTTGCCATTCAGGCACCATCATTGTAAGATTCTGGAGAAACATAATTTCCTGTATTTTGACAATTTGAGTTTTTTTTTTCAAATCTGTGCACAGTGTACAACATTCTATATGGATAGGCTCCCACCTGTTTACACGATTTTGTCTATCTCCGCTCTGTTAGCTCTGTAAGATCCGCCAGAATAGCCTCCATACATAACTGGTACAATGCATCAAAATGGCAACATTTATGTTAAAAATTGTACATGGTCCCTAACAAATAAAATGAATAAATAAATACATTTATATTTCCCATCTTTTAGTGTGCTATGTAGCTTCTTTTGTTTGTAATAGATGTATGAAGTACGGGGAAAAAAGCATTTCACTCCAAATGGAGCTTTCTCTCCCACAGAGAGCACCGTTTCTCAACTGCCTGCAACACCTCGCCCACATTCCTGTTTGAAATTCCTCAACTAGTGATGTCACTGATTGAGAAAGCCAGTCCAGTTTTTCACATGTGCTGCCTATAGGTGCTGCCTGAGCAAGCACAGCCCACCCGGGGGCTTGTTTGAATTTGGTTGACCAATCACAACAGAGTGGGCCAGCTGGCCAATCAGAGCAGACTGGGCTTTTTAGGAAGGCAGGCCAAGAGTTCAGACATAGTGTTTCAGGCAGAGGAGCTGCAGCAATGGGCAGTATGAGAAATATGATATGTTTTTTGAGCATCAAAGCATGTAAACCTATTCTAGTAGACCCCGAGAGTACAAATATGATACTTAAAAGGGGTATAATAGGGGCTCTTTGAAAATATCAGTCTAGCACTAGCTTGGTTTGCAAATCTGGCATTTTTTTAAAGAATAATCCGGCGATTTATCGCTGCCATTCCATAAAGTTAGTGCACAAGGGACAGCTTGACACAGGAATGGTCTGAATCCATGCAGAGGCTGAGATATCTTGATAATAAGTACCCTATATAGTTCCAAAATTCAAGATCCTACACTTTCCATAATGCAATTTAATAGTGTCTTTTCATTAGACCCTTCCTACCTGGTACATGGCCATGTCTTTCAAACATGAGTGGAGGTCTCTTGTCTCTGTTTTATTATAGTCAAGTAAAATCCCATCAAAGTAGCAGAACTGTGACTGTGAGTAGGGTTTCCTGTGTTGCAGTGTCTCTTCCCTGCATACGGAGTAATCATAACGTTGAATAGCATGTTTTACTGCCCCCAGATGCCGCAAGAGCACATCTTAAGAAAGACATCAGAGATGAGTGTTAGGTATACAATGTATATATAAAAAGACGTTATCGAGGCTGAACAGACTGTCGTAAAGATGTAGAACATTTAGTGGGTAGTTCAGAGAGAGAGAGAGAGAGAGAGAGAGATATGTGAGTCATGTGAGAAAGAAAGAAAGAGTCTCCAAAGGCTGTTAAAATAGAAAACCAGCTAAATGCGTTGATTACATAAATAATCTCGGAAAATTGAGAAGAAAACACAGGGAGAGAGGGAGGGAATGAAGGCCCAGAGGGAAGGAGAGTGCCATGGATGGAAGAAAGGAAGCGAGAGAGAGAAGTGGGTGAATTCATTTTGAGGTTTTGAAATTAAAACAGCTAAATGATCCGATTATCTAAACAAACCAAGCGATTTGAGTTGGACACCAGCGGATTCAAAGAGAGACGTGGAAATAGAGGAGGAGGAGAGGAAGATGAGGAAGCAAGAAATAAAGAACAGCAAAGTGAGCCTGATGTTCCTAAACAAGCTCAGAGATTTGCGATGCTAATCATTGCGGGAGAGGTTTGCACGCCACTACAATCATCTGAAACTAATCACTGATGCACTGACATAAACAGGGCAACAAACTTAGTGGCTCAACAGCAATGCTCAGGATCTCTCTCACAACACACACACACACACACACACACACACACACACACATGAATGAAGACACTCTGCATGCTATTTCCTCAGTTACACACTGGTTCACAGGCGTGCCTTTGAGCAAGACTTGAGGCTGCCAATCCAAGCAAAGCCCCCAACTAATACTCCCATGAAGCTCTGCGAATTCAAACACACCATCAGGGTTGAAGGCTTTATGTGAAAGCAACCATAAATCAATTCCAGGAAAATAAACAGGCTAATAAACTTCAGATGCGTGACCCGGCTCAACCTTAGGGGGGTCTGCCCATACATTAGACCCCAAACTAGTCTGCATGCATACATGTTCTTAATTTACATTTCCCTACACACTTTTCTCTCTTTATTAGGCTTAGAGCTCATGGCAATACATGGTTTGAGCTAAACTAAACTCAAGGCCAAAGGCCACATTTGAATACACGCATTGGTCAGTGTGTCCGGAGGCGTTTAAGCCTCGACAAAAAACACACACACTTTCTAAAACTAATCCATTAGCCGAGGGCTGCTAAAGCAATTTGCCCGAGGAAAAGAACAACACTGATGGATTTTAATTAGGTGTGGCTTTGATGGAGAAAACAACATAAAATATTCAAAACAGAACGTGTGTGTATGTGCATTTGTAAATTGATGATTTTAAACAGAATGCTGCCGGGATGGGCAGTGGTGGAAAAAGAATTGAGATGTTTTACAAGTACATGTACCGGGGTCAGCCCTATGTTCCCACAGCCCTATGTTCCCACAGCCCAATGGTCCCACAGCCTTATGTTCCCACAGCCCAATGGTCCCACAGCCCAATGGTCCCACAGCCTTATGTTCCCACAGCCCAATGGTCCCACAGCCCAATGGTCCCACAGCCCAATGGTCCCACAGCCCAATGGTCCCACAGTCCTATGTTCCCACAGCCCTATGGTCCCACAGTCCAATGGTCCCACAGCCCTATGTTCCCACAGCCCTATGTTCCCACATTTCTAGGACATTTTCAAAATTAGGTCTTGTGTTCCTACATTGCCCTTCAATTTAAGCCCTATCCTCCCACAACATTTTTAGGGTTAGGGTTAGGGGGATACAATCTGATACAAATTTATGAAAAAGGTAATGTGGGAACATAGGGCCTAATTTTGGAGGAAAAAAAACTTAGAAATGTGGTAAATGTGGGAACACAGGGCTGTGGGAACATAGGCACTCTCCCCATGTACCACCATATGAAAATACTCCAGCATTCAAAATATCACTTAAGTTAGTACAAAAGTATTATCAGAAAAATATATACTTAAAAGTCTTTAAAGTAAAAGTACTCATTATGCAGAAGGACCCCTGTCCCACACTCTAAGAAATAATTATGTAAAATAACAGAAACATTTGTGGCAGCTCATTACCCAGAGTTTCCCCCTGTAATTATTGAAATTGAAATTATGTATGTAGATACAGTAAATATACAGAACATTTTCTGCTAGGCCTTTATACAATTCTCCCAGTTAGTAAACTTCTGATGAAGTTCCAACAAAACTTCCAAAAGTTAACCTTTTGAAAAAGCAAAGCATCCAGGACTTAGACAAAAAAATTGAACATCGACAACTTCTCAGTCCCTCCCACCTTTTCTGCTAAAGCCCAAAACGGTCTCCTAAGCCCCTCCCCCCACAAGGGAGAATAAATGCGTGTGCATGAGCAGTGATGGACACGCAGTTAGACACCTGCCCGGCCCTGATTGGTGCATCTGAACAGGGAGCTGTGGATTTTTGCAAATCACACTACAGGCTGTAGGTGGTGCCAGAGGAGACGTTTTTTTTTTTTTTTTTTTTTTTTTTAATGACCTGCTTCATGTAGTTCTACTGGAACATAGGGTCAGTTTCAGCAAATATGACAGAAAGTTAGTTTTATAAGTCTTACCTACTGCATCTGTAACATGTAAGTAGCATTATAATGTTTTCAAGGTGGAGTTTTTTAATAAGGCTACTTTGTAAGTACTGTTTAGTAGTTTAAACTATATCATGTTTTTGTGTTTTAAAGGCAGGGTTGGTAACTGTTTCCAATAAACACTTTACACCCCGACAGCAATAAATAACTTATGGCCTCTGAAAAAGGAGCGGAAAAGATCCGTCATCTGTAGCTGCTGTTATCCTGTGAAAAACGCCGACCCATCACTGCCTCGCGGTCCGTTTGGATTTTTTCCGACAATAAAATTATACTTTTAAAACCTAAACAGTGCCTGAACAGATACTTTAAAGAAAGATGTAATAAATAAAGGAGAGCACAAAACGACAGTCCCCAACATTAAAGAACAGCTTGTTTATTGCTAAGGCCATATGGTCAAATTTATTAAAAATGTTATAACAATAACTTATTTCACCACTAAATTGCTGTTAAACAACAAAAACAACCACTATATGGGAAAAGGGTATTTTACAACAACTCAGGCTTACCAGTTTCAGGTAAATGCACCATTAACCCTTCTGTGTTGTGCAGGCAGTGGCCATAGTGCAACTAGTTTGTGTATTTAGCTGCATACTGTTGTACGTCCCGTTGTTGGAATGCTCTGGTACCCAACCCTAGACTTTTCTCCGCTCTATTCTCAAGCAGCGGTGCTTGTGCACATCTGTGTGTCGGCGGAGCCCCGAGGGCAGGGGGAGGGGTTAGACGGAGCCCCGAGTAGATGCTACTTTCAAATCTTGCTAGCTCTTCAACATTACCAACCCTGCCTATAAAAGCTGATGAAGTAGTTTGTAGGGAAATTGAAATCTTTAAAAAGGAACTAGTTACTAATGACTCCGATACATGTAAAAAGTACAATATTTGGCTATAAAGGTGAAGTACAAGTACCCCAGTATCGCACAGCACTGGAGAAAATGTACTTAGTTACATTCTACCACTGAAGATGGGAGGCTTTATATGGAAGAAATTAGGGCCCAAATGTATCAAACTTTCTCACAATGACTCCCAGTTTAATAGAAAGATAGGAATGATGCTCCTTCCTCAGAGCAGGCTTTCAGAGATATTTGCTTCACTCACTTACAGCAAGGACACGGATTACTCATCGGGGAGAGTGGGCTGAACTGTAAATTAAAAACTACTAGGTGTAGTTGTACTGACAGTTGTGATTCGGCTGTATATGCTGCATTAAGAGAGTTGATAAAACACTTTTTTCCTAGTTCTTAAAGTAAGACCATTCTTGGGTCAGTTAGGACTGACTTCCAACTCTGACATCCTTGCTAAATACAGACCCACGACTTAAAACACTTTGTTTGTTGGTATTCACAAAACATGTGATTTTGCACTTGACCGTACATTTGTGCTTTCACAGTCTGAGTATGTGCATTTGCTTCTTTAAACTTGTGTCTGGCATCTGAAACTTTTTTTTAACTTGCTCTATATGAAAGGGGGTCTGCTCTCTGCTTGCATATTAAATCATTTGTGAAAGAACAGCTTGTACTCTGTCTGTGTGGCCGCTAATAATTTGATAAGGGTAAGGGCATATCTACCTTTGTGGTTCTAAGTGTAGGCATGCAGATGTGTGTGCCCTCCTCCCTGGCTGATTTTCCCTGACAGCCAAAAACACCTTTCGTGAATAAAACATCAGGTATAAAGCCTCGGTATATAATCCAATCTGACGGCCCCAACAGCCAGGTAACGTTTGGGATTCAGATTGCTGCTGATGGGGTTGTGCAGGGTGTACAAAGAGTATATGAAGTGTGTGATCTCAGATTTTTTGACATACTAATCGACCTTTACTTGAACCCCTGAAAGCAACTGTTTCAATCATAGCTTAGCAATTGTAACTAGGCATGGCAAACCTGACAAACTTTGGATTTCTGAATATTAAACACTCGCTATTTAAATACTTTGATGGACGGTGTCTTTTTTTTTAAGCCTTTCCAAAAACAAGGCAAAATGATAAAGCCTGGATTAAACACTGTTTATCTGCTCAAACATAAGATGAAAACATTAGCATACATTAGCGTTAGCTACAAATGAATAGCTTGTGTAAACAATTGTAGCATAAATTAATCCATCACTGTTATATGAACTGTATATGTGCCATGTGAGAACGTAAAGCTTCACATGCAGACTCGACATGACTGGGGAGGAGTTAGGAAACAATGACTTGCATGTTTAAAGTCTGAAAAAGCTGCAAGCATGCAAGCAGGACCCGCTTTAGTCCTCAAGGATATGGTTTTTCCTGCATGCAATTAATGCCTACCATACACTAGAATACTTTGTACAGACTTTGATAAGACTAAAGTATGACACCATCTCATATCTAAAGACAATCCTCTCACATCTAATGTTAAAGATAATAAATGTCATAATATGTAAAGACTGTCGTTTGGTGTAAGGTTAATATTAGCAACAGAGTCCTCTAGAACATCAGTGGGATGTATTGTGAGCGTTTCCCACAGAGAAAACCTCATATTCCGCTAAAGTCTTGCACAGGCTAATCTGTTTACATTTGAAGTTTCATATCCCAGTTCTACATAAACCACCAAATATTATTACCATGCAAACAAGGCTTAAACAGCAGGTGAAAAAAAACAGTAAATGAGATGAGTTGTAAACATGCTTCAGTATTAAAATAACAATTTTCCATCTATCTTATTCAGGTTTGTCATAATTGGAATATGAATGTTCTTATGGGACTAGTGGAGGTAAGTTCAGATGCAGCTTTTTTTGGGTGGAAATAATCTACCCTGCAGTCAGTGGAATCAATCCCTGTGAACTAGGGCGGCACAAAGTATTGTTTTTTTCTATCTTCATCACAATATCAACTGGCGCAATAAAAGCTGCGAAAGGCTGCAACATATTGCGAAAGGCATTTAGAGATTCTTTGTGTTGGTGGAAAGAAAATATCAGTAGAAAACTGCACTTTAAATGTAAATTTTTTTGTGTGTCGCATTTGATATGAAATTCAATGTTCAATTTCTTCATGAAAATAATGTTGGAAATGATTTCCTTTCATTTGTTTTACATTCAACAAGCAATTTGTGGTATTTTTTAGGCAGAATAGTGAAAACAGCAGAAATGTAGAACTGGGTACACTTAAAGGTGCACTATGAGTTCCTGCATGGTTTCAGCGCAATTTCATTTTTGTCTCAAATCGTAGGCCTCTCTCCTTGATCCGCTAGCTGCCTGCACCCTGAATACACGGTGAAAAAGCCCGGTCTCGGGAGACAACACAGGGGTCGTAAACGTCAAACAAACACTAGGGGCACAGGATAGGCACCAAAAATACAACAAACACGTTCCAGCCAATCACCGATAACATTGTTGGGGGAGGGGTTGGGCATTCGTGTGCATGTACATAATGGGGAGTGAGGGGGGAGGGGGGTCAGTGAGCGTGAGTTGTATCTGAGAGTAGCTGCTGGATAGCTGGACGGCGCCGTGAAAATGGCTGAGGCACGACCAAAGAAAAGACTCTCTGAGGAATATATGGCGAGAAGAAGAGAGATTGAGAAGGAGCAAACAAAGACCCGGATTTACATTGGGGAATTGATCCAAAGGTGGCGGGAACTCCGCCGGCAGAAGGGCTTACAGTCCGATGCGCAGGTGGCTAGGTTCTTACTGGACAGGTAGGTAAAGTCAAGATTGGTTGTTGTAAATGCATGCACACTTGAGCCCTCGTGCCAATTAAAAAGTCATTATTTTCCAAAGTGATCCCATGAGAGCGAACCTACAAAGTTGTGGTAACTATCCTGGTTGTACTGGCTAACTATCCTGGTTGTACTGGCTAACTATACTGGTTGTACTGGCTAAGGTAGCTATTATCGAGCTAGGTTACTAGCAGCTAACAACTAGCTTTGAAGTGCATCCAAAGTTCATGAAACATGGGAGGAGGGGTGAGTTTGCTCTGTTTTATTTGGTATTCACTTGGAACGTCAACAGAAGTGAGGTCATGCGGGAACTTCTCTCATATCGTGAACTTAAACTTTGTAGCGTTTTTTTAACTAGGGCAGGCCATCTATGTGTGTGTGGCTTTTCCTTGACAGCTAAAAACACCTTTAATGAATAAAACATTATTTGTGATGCTTCATGACATAATCTCGTCTGAAGGTCCTGACCACGAGTAACGCTGCTATTCTCTGCTGATGGACTTCGGTTTGTAATTACCATGAGGACTGTGTGTGTGCAGGTGTGGGTCTGTCTAGTCAAATAAGACTACAAGATCCACTCCAAAATCAAAATGGACCGAAGTGTGTTCGCATAGATGACAACTGATCATTATTATGTTTCTGGTTTTCTGGTTTCTTTATTTTATTTTGAACAAAAAAATGTAATAAAATATAAAAATGAAATGTGTGTTTTAACATACAAAAGGAAAAACAATGTCTATGAAGTGTATAAACAATATGTGCAATATGTGCAATATTTCATCATGCTGTCATATCAAATCCCACAGCACTTGAAGACAGTGTGATTGAGCTTTAGAGTTTAGAGGTGAAATTGTGTCACGCTAACTGAAAGTCTTGTCATAAGACCCATTACAGCGCTGTAATTGGCTGTGCGTGTGTGTGTGTGTGTATGTGTGTGTGTGTGTGTGTGTGTCTGTGTGCGCACTAAAAATACATGAACTCAGCAAGACACTTTTGTCTTGTGTCACTCTCCTGGAAATAGCTTGCAGGGTTAGGGTGGGGGGTAGGGGTGGGGCGGGTTGATGTACGGAGCGGATGGATGGACGAATGAGGGAGACAGAGACAGAGCAAGCATATAGAACACAAGACGTCGCAGAGAGAGAGAGAGAGAGAGAGAGAGAGAGAGAGAGAGAGAGAGAGCCTCTGGCCTAGTTATTCTTGTTTTTTGGTGGTTTAATGGATGCTGCCAAACACACACATGCACACACATGCCTATGCACACACACACACACACACACACACACACACACACGACAACTCATCTTATGTTGCAAACAACATCTGAAAGTGGCTCAGTATTTTGGGGAAACACATGCTGTGCCCTGACATGATTGTTAAATAGTAAACTACATCCCAGGTATAGTTAATGGGTCAGTCCACCCAAATTAAAATGAGTGCTGGGAACCACTCACAACATCTGACCTGATGATCTCAGACTCCGGGTAGGAGTGTGATGCTGTATCATGTCAGATATATAAGAACCAGCTTGTATGTGGGCTCTAAAAGGCTCTGAAAGAAAGGACCCAGAACTTTAAAACGAATTCTAAAAAAATAAACTAGTGAAGTGGCGCTAAAACAGGTGGGATGTGAGCTCTCTTGCATGTGTGAGTTTGACAGCCTTTTACAGCAGAGTTCTGAACAGCCTGGAGACGGTGAAGCTCTTTCTTGTTCTGACTAGTAAAAAGACTAGCTGCTTTTCTAGTGATGTTCTAATTTTATACAAAGGCTAGAATCTTATATCTCAGTAATGTACAAACAACAAATGTACTGTAATTATTAAAAGTAAAAGTACTTGCATAACGATTTATTCTCTTAAGGTCTATATTCTAATAATGAAAAAAAAAAAACAGTATGGGCTGTGGCATTTTAATTAAGTTAGTTTTAGTTTAATGCAATTGTGCTTACCATCTGTGGCCCAGTTTACATTATGACTTACAATTCTGGTTATCTATCAGGGTGATCTGCATGAAGCTCGACTTTGCGTTTTTTCCCACGGGACAGTGAATGCTGCACACATTTATTTAGCGAGAACACACGGGCTTGGACAACAAGTACGTGGCTTGACAGCTGAGGAGGACCGGGAGTGTTTTTAAGATAGATATACGGGTTGTATATTAACCCTATTTGAACGGATGCTTCACATATGACCAAGCATTATCAAGCAGTATCGGGAGCAGCAGCAGTAACAGTAACATGAGCAGAGGTAGTACTGGGAGCGGTACGCGCCTGGCCAATAAACCCTATTGAAGGGCGGGTCTTGAAGTGGCCATAGTGGGATTCGTAATATCGTGAGCGGCACAGGGAGCTGGACGGCCGCTGCTGAAGGCTCCCCTGCGGACTACAAACGTGTGACAGTCAGGAAGACGTTTTGGCAGGGGGAAAAACTGATCAGAAAATGTAACGAAAATGTAACGGAGTGGAGTAGAAAGTATAGATAATTGCTGCAAAATGTAACAAAGTCAAAAGTATGCACTATTGATTGTACTTAAGTAAAGTACAGATACGTGAAAAATGTCCTTAAGTACAGTAACGAAGTATTTGTACTTTGTTACATTCCACCAATGAGTTTATCGTGTGACACCAAAAGAGGAGCAGTATGTCCTGTATGTCCCTTATCGGCTAACATATTTCAAGATGGCACATGAATATGGAGCGTCTACCCCAGTTCATGTGAATGCAAATGTAAAATTTCAAGCCAAAAGGAATACTTGGAATTGATGGTGGTGGTAAATATTCATGAAAAAGGACAAGTTTGTGAATGGGCAACACAGATTTTGATAATGAGCAACTAAACACGTTACACACTAGACCTTTAAAAAAGGACAAAATCCAACAATACGTTACACACTGGACCTTTAACAATAATTTGCAGGCCCCCCTGCATTGACTCTGAGGACCCCCTGTTGAAGATCCCTGCTTTAAACCAGTGTACGTTATAGAGAAATATGAAATTTTAAAGAAAACTAAGTAAAACTGGAACTGAATTTGATTTGCTGATGGTTTGCCTTGTGGTGACAAATGACATAAGTTTCATTCATCACTGCATTGCCGGATTTAAAGGACTGCAAAGCAAGTATTTTCTACGATAAGATAAATGGTAAATGTGACATTTAGATGACAGCGGATACGGATCTGTATCAACAACTGGCAGTAAATGTCACTCTTTCACTTCTCGCACACATACAGCAACTTTCACCTGAAAATATTTTCTGCTCACTGCTCCTCTGCTGCTGAAATTAAACAGGACTAGGCCTACACTTTCACCACTTGCTGAGGTAGAGAATCGTAACAACAAAGCAATTTGACTGACCTCGCTCCCACCTCCACCCACTGAAAGTTAACTTCCCCTGCATTCCTCACGGAGACGGAGAGTCTCGGTATTGGACAGAGCGATAGATAGCTCCATAAAGACGCAGAGATTTGCAGCTTGGATCCGTGTTTGTGTGTGTATGTGGGTTTTGATGTGATGGGACGGCGTTTATGAACCCATAAAGTCTTTGGGGATAAAAGTCTCGCACAATGCTGCGAGGTTAAATGACAAATAGAAAGAGAAAAAGAAGAGCTATGAGGTTCATTTAAAAGACAGACATGACAGAATAGGATGGAGTGTCTCTCGCTCTCTCTCTCTCTGTCTCTCTCTCTCTCTCTCTCTCTCTCTCTCTCTCTCACTGTAGAGGTTTCTGCTGCTGTTTCTACTCTGGTTAAAAGCATGTTCCTCCATCCCCTGCCTAAATATCCTTATGTAAGTTCCATCTACCGTGCGTGCGTGCGTGCGTGTTCTTGTGTATTTCCATGTGTTTCTGCTCACTGCAATTTATTTTTCAGTGCAGGCAGTATTTTTTAGGTACTGTCTTTTGTGTTTATTTGTTTCTGTGTGTGTAATAGAGGATGGATACCCGAACCGAGCCTGCCGGGACCCGTAGGGACGGGTTCGGACAGATATTTAGAAATGATGTTTGGTTACGGGTCGGGCTCGGTCAGATCAGCGCGATAAGGCATTGAACATTTTAAATTTAAAAAAGCTTATTATGTAGGTGCGCGCCTGTGTTAACGTGCGCTTGTTGCGTCGTGCCTAACAGGCTACTATTTTGCCGTACTTCCTCGTAACACATCCTGCTGCTGCAGGAATAGCAACACGGATTTCGGTGCCTCATTCCGGTGCCACTGATATGCCTGCACTTCTCTCTGATGCTCTGAAACAGACGTTACAGGCAACAGAAACATTGCTGCACGTGACGCTATACTCGACAGCAGCTAACGTTAGCCTACCGCTAGCTAGTAGCTGGATTAAACACGGTTACAATGCTGACAGCTAATGCTAAACGGTGTAAAGTTTGTCTGTATTTCACTGTAGAGGATTCCGACACCGGGATGTAACAATCTGCAGCTGCTGTTGTCAGAAAAACACAGGTTGTGCGTTCAATGAAAGTGGTAATTTACAGCTTTCTGGTGCATTCAAAGTTGTTGTTAAATGCCCTTTTCCCATCTGGTGGTTGTTTTTGTTATTCAACAGCTATTTACTAGTGAAATAAGTTATTGTTATAGTGATTACATTATTATTAAACATTTAATTTTGAAGATATGGCCTTAGCAATAAACAAGCCATTCTTTAATGTCGACAACTGTTTAGTACCCTTTTTTTTTTAAACTTTCTTAAAAAGTATCGGTTCAGGCACCATTAAGGCACCGGTACCGTTTTTAAAAGTACCGCTTTAGCACCGGTATCCAAACCAAACAATACTCAACCCTAATATTGACTCTAGATTCAACTGTGTGACTAGATTAAATATATAATAAACAAATACAAATCTTAAAATCATGTTCA
>CM042323.1:5062743-5155243 GCA_023566125.1 Zingel zingel
CTTTTAAAAGGAATGGGATATGACACTCTGATTTATTGCATGTTACACCCAAAACACACCTTAATGAAGACACTAAGTACAGCCCTTTTGAAGCATGCGCCCGGCGCACTGACCCTTTTTTCCACCGTCAAACTAGCAAAAGTGGATTAGTTCACGCGCCAGGCGCTTCACGCCGTGCGCTTGGATCGTTAAAACCGGGCTGCTAGAGTTCATCAATCGCCCACTGGTCTTCTTCAGGGTCAAACAACTGCACACATCATATCGTATGTAGAAGAAAAAGCCACTGCTATTAAACGGTGAAGTGACATTTTGATATATGAAAATAAGAAAAGGGGAAAAATATCACAACAACAATAAATGTGGCAAGAAAATGTAATGTCATCGCTGTGCAGAGGGTAGGGCTGCACAACATATTGTTTTGTTATTGTCCTTGCAATATCAACTTGCACAATATACATATCGTGAAAAACACTTGAAGATTTTGTGTTAGTAGAAAGAAACCATCAGCAGAAAACTGCACTTTAAATGAAACTGTCACTTTTTTTTAGTGCTGCCTTTTGTATTCAATGTTCAATTTGTGCAGCAAAAGAAGCAGAAATGCAGAACTAAGTACATGTTATATATATATATATATATATATATATATATATATATATATATATATATATATATATATATATATATATATATATATATATATATATATATACATATATATGTGTGTGTGTGTGTGTGTGTGTGTGTGTGTGTGTGTGTGTGTGTGTGTATTCTGAGCAGGCCAGCATACCTACTGTAAGTCAGCGATAATAATGGTGGGAAAATGTTCCATCTAGATTTACTTCAAAATCCTTGACCCTAATTACACGCCGGACCAAACACATTAATCACCTCGATTACATTTGTTGGATATTAAGATGAATGGTGGGAATGAACTATGTTAAGATAAGATAAGCCTTTACTGTCTCCGACAGGAGAAATTTGTCTTGGGCAGTCGAGAGAACACAAAAAAATGGCGACGCATTGCACGCAAACACGGTAAACATTAAGGGTGGGGGGGAATATCGATACCACATAGTATCGCAATATTTTCCGTGGCAATACTGTATCGATACACAGAAGCCAAGTATCGATCTATTATTAGCCGACATATGTGTTGGTCAGTTTGTCTGCTTGACAATCCCATTTTGCAACAATAAAATTGAAATGAGATGAACAAACAAACAGAGACGTGTATCTATTTAGATGATACAGATGTTGACAAAGTTTCCTTTTGGGGACATCATTTGAAATTGGGAAAAATTTGAAGTTGAAAAAAAGTTTTAAAAATTGCAATATGTCGCAGAATATTGCAATATGTTTAAAATCGCAATAATACCGTATCGTGATCGTAAGTATCCTGATGATGACGTATGGTGAGGCCTCTGGTGATTCCCACCCCTAGTAAACATACAGTAAGCATACACAAGACCCCCCCCCCCCCCCCCCCCCCCACAGTCACAAAAGAAAGCAAAGGAGACCCCACAGCACCTCCTCCCTCTCATATTGCTCTTAATTCTACCCAGATTGCACATTTCCCGTTAAATCATGCTGTGATCAATAACTTATGCAATTTATGCATTGTACAATGCCCATGTGCACCACTGCACAATACCATATCTAAATTGCACCAATTCCCTTCCATATATTGCACATCCTACAACCATATAACCACACGCACACACATCTTATCTCGTCTTATTCAGTAGTTTGATTACGATATTTATTGATTTGGATATGATGGTAAAATTACATTACACACTCGCACATTATTAGAGCTAATGATGAAATCAGTGGCTGGTCACAATGCTGCAGTATCTCCCAGGCTTTCTGCTCCAGGACGTTATACGGTATCTATCAGCCCCAGACCCTCTCTGGTGCACATGGCCTGATTTACTCAGCAGGCCACCCTGGGCCACAAATGTGCCTTGGGCCCCTATTGAACCCCCCAATCATCCCACTCTCTGTGCATTGTGGATGTACCCTTTCTCCTTCAAGTGCCCTGTAAGTAGTGTTAAGGATAGAACTCAGAAGCAGCACAACTCATTCAACGTATCTGAAAAAGTTGCAGAGTATAATATAAAAGATAAGTAACATATACAAATAACTGGTTGGCTTTACAGCGGTAGCGTTTGCTAATCCATAGTCTTGCTTTTGCCAGACCATCCACACGCTGTGGAAGAGGGTCTGGCTAGTCCACAAAGCATTCCGAGATGGGAGAAAAACGTGCTCTGGTTTATTGGCATTTTCTTTAAACCAATCACAATCGTCATGGGCGGCACTAAGCTGTGCACGGAGCCGCTGGGTTGTTTGGCAGTTGAGTTCAAATATCAACAATCTTCGTGCAGCATCGCTTACTGCACCTTTAATTTGCCCATGTCCCTGTTAAAGGGAACACCCATTATGCACTGCCAATTCAGCACCCGTCTTTTGCATTCAAATGCAATTTTTCATCCACAGGAGCCTCTTAGTAGCTAGCTAGTTTTAGCCTTTATTGTTGGCTTATCGAAGCTGCCTAGCACAGTCACACCCCTCTGCTGTTGGCCACGGGGCAGTTTCTTTGCAGCAGGATGAAGCTGGCAGTGTAACGAGGCCTTTAGGGCTGCGATGCTTTTAGAAACTAGGTTGGGAGGGTTACTCATAATTTGGCCTTTGGAGCACTGAGTTCTGAAAAGAGGAAGCTCATTTAACCTGTCACAAGGCAAACAGCAACGAGAGAAACTGTACGAGCTCAGCACAGATGACGGATTGTTTTCACTTGTTTTAACATCGTCAGGCTAAATGAGACATTGACATGCTCGTTAAGTGCTACATTTTTTCGTGCAAGAGCACCATGGCGTTTGGTGCAAAGACGATTGGAGGAACAAAAAGAAAAGGGCTCACACTGAGTCAGTGTGTTTGCCTGGGGGGCACAACAGAACACCAGGCCCAGTTTTGTGTCTCCATTTCATGCTAGCATTAAAAGCACAGCTTGCCTCCCACCACACAAACCGCGTGCTAGCACACCAACATTAAAACGAACAGCCAGCACCAGGCATAAGAGGAGCAAGGATTGGCATGCTACCCATTGGCTATTCATATCTCGAAACATTATACTGCTAAAAATAGGTCAGATGGTGGTTTAATCACTGCTCTGTGGCCTTAGGTGGTTCAGAGCAAACAAATATAAGAGGACATTGTGATCCAGCAGTGTGGCAGCGTGGATTTTAATAGGCGACGTAAACTCAGAGTGATGCAGGAAAAGAAGAACGCTGAGGGATGGTGGTGGCAAGAGGCACATCGAGAACCATGATTCAGGATGCATGTTGAAAGCAAAAACAAGAAAATGTGTAACAGCAATTCTACAGTTGATATCAGGCAAAACTACTCCTAAAAGGCAAACATCTTAGCTTTGGTAATAATATATATATATATATATATATATATATATATATATATATATATATATATATATATATATATATATATATTATTAGTTTGCAGACATGATGAAGAAAAAAATGTTATAGGACAGAGTTGGCCAATTTAGGGCAATGGCTGCCAAGAAATGTCCCATTATTGAATTATTATTGCTAATGTTAAGAGTGTAGTTGTACTGTTTTTGGGCCACTTTTAGGGTCACTTATATGGTGTTTTTCCACTGCATGGTGCGGCTTGACTAGACATGCTCTTTTTTTTGGTTTTCTATTAGCAAAAGTTGTGGATAGTACCTGGTACCTGGTACTTTTTTTTGGTACCGCCTCGGTTCGAGGTTCCAAGTAAGCTCAGCTGTGACTAGAAAGAGTTAAAACACTGCAAACAACTGATTTGTCAGAGAGAATCGTCAATAGCGCGGCACGGGACATCCTGCACAAACCCGTGATTTTTAAATAGTCAACCTATCGCCAATAGCAACGTCAATTTTTTTTATTCACTCAACCCAGATTTTTTTTTTTTTTTTAAATGGCAGCCCTCAAAACTACGCCATACACTAACCAAACACTACGCCACACACTGCGTACACTATGCCGTACAATTGACAAAGTGCAGATGTATTCGATTGCCGGTGAAAGTAAACAGGATTCGGGGAGTCTCGCGTTGAAGATGATGTCACGGCAGTTTCGCGCAGCGTTGCAATAGCGACCGGCTGAGAATCCCGCCAACACTGAGAAGGTACTATTCGATGTGGAAAACTGGGAAGAAGAGAAAAGCACCGGTACCAAAAAGTCAGTTTGAGTTGAGCAGACCAGTACCATGCAGTGGATCACGTCACTGGAGCCTGGGACCAGCTCTGACTAGATGATATATTTCAAAGAGTTGTATGCTACGGAAAAAGGAAGGTTTCAAACAGCTAACACAACATTTGATCAATAACGCACGTGCCTGTAAATCAGTGGTGTCAAACTTGACTTCACTAAGGGCCACAATGGAAAATGAGAATCGCATCAAGAGCCAGACATGTCTATATATATATATTTATTGACATGATTTTATTCCCAATATGTTTGACCGTATTATCAAGGATCAGCACCTCTAAATCAGAGGCCATGGTTCTCAGCAGGAAACCGATGGAGTGCCTTCTCCAGGTAGGGAATGAGTCCTTACTCCAAGTGAAGGAGTTCAAGTACCTTGGGGTCTTGTTCGCGAGTGAGGGGACAATGGAGCGGCAGATTGGTCGGAGAATAGGCGCAGCGGGTGCGGTATTACATTCAATTTATCGCACCGTTGTGACGAAAAGAGAGCTGAGCCAGAAGGCAAAGCTCTCAATCTACCGGTCAGTTTTCGTTCCTACCCTCACCTATGGTCATGAAGACTGGGTCATGACCGAAAGAACCAGATCCAGGGTACAAGGGGCTGAGATGGGTTTCCTCAGGAGGGTGGCTGGCGTCTCCCTTAGAGATAGGGTGAGAAGCTCAGTCATTCGTGAGGGGCTTGGAGTAGAGCCACTGCTCCTTCGCGTTGAAAGGAGCCAGTTGAGGTGGTTCGGGCATCTGGTAAGGATGCCCCCTGGGCGCCTCCCTAGGGAGGTGTTCCAGGTACGTCCAGCTGGGAGGAGGCCTCAGGGAAGACCCAGGACTAGGTGGAGGGATTATATCTCCAACCTGGCCTGGGAACGCCTTGGGATTCTGGTTAATGTGGCTCGGGAAAGGGAAGTTTGGGGTCCCCTGCTGGAGCTGCTGCCCCCGCAACCTGATACCGATAAGCGGACGAAGATAGATAGATGGATGGTATTATCACAAGTGGTGACAGTGTTGTAGTTCGACTATCAGAAGAAACTTATTTTTATATTTTTACTGTCAGGACAAACCACACACTTCCTTTTGGTAAATTCTGAATTAACAACAACAACAAAGATTTGACTGCAACTAATACTAATTATGGCTTAGCTAACCAACTATTGTGGTCAGTTTCATGCGAGACTTTACAGTTTCGAGGCAGTTTTAATATCACAGTGTTGGTACTTCTTATTACAGTTTTTTTCCAACTGCTTACACACGTTTTCAAAACTATGTCTCCTTTTTTCAAAACTCTACACACAATTCCCAAAACAGCACACACACAATGCAAAATGCCTCACATCTCCTTCAGAATTAAACACTGCATTCAAAATATCATAAACACATCTCAAAATTAAGCATTTGCATCAAATGGCAAACACCTTTTTCATAATAGTATATTTTTGGATATACCATGTACACACTGTTGTTCTAAATCTAAAGCTCTTTTGTCTTTCATAGGCCTATAATGTTCTAGAGTGAAAGTAATCTGCTGAGAGGGGTTGAAAAGTGTGCTGTAAACAACAATGCAATGTTACAGTAAAACAGAAAATATTTATTGGACAAAACATCACGTTTGTAACGCCGCCTTCACACTGGCAGTTGAAATCAGCTCCGATACGGCTTCGAACCGACCGGAAGTCATTCATTTCCTATGGAGATTCGCAGACAATGCGGTGCGAAAAAAATCGTGTCAGTTGGTCATCCGGATGCGTTAAAAAAAGTGAACTCTTGCGGAAGGCTACGGATGGTTCCTATCCGACAATTCCAGCGTTGCTATGGTATTGATAAACAAACCTGCTAATGCTAATTAGTTAGCTAGCAACAGACATCGAACTACTGACATTAAACCGCTATAAATATCA
Organism: Zingel zingel; assembly: GCA_023566125.1. NCBI lineage: Eukaryota > Metazoa > Chordata > Actinopteri > Perciformes > Percidae > Zingel > Zingel zingel. The sequence goes on from CM042323.1 coordinate 5,068,901, forward strand.
CATTTAACCGACATGGCATGTCAACGTCCTGGGCAACTTCTCTCCACGCAGCAGCCTTTCTATTTATATCTGTATAAGAGAGGTGATAGAGAATCGTACATTCAGACACTTATCAGTCGTTCTAGTCTCTCTGCCATTTTTGTGAGTTGCTTCCGAAGCTTTTCAACGGTGTAGTACGACGTCCGCTGGGGGCGTATTGCGTATTACGGAGCTGATTTCAAGTGCCAGTGTGAAGGCGTAATAAGAGTAGCACAGCGTTGTATACAGTAGCATGAAACAAGAAAACAAAACTACAAACATATGTAAACCAAAGGTATCATTTTTAGAACAAAGAATGTGTGTGTGTGTGTTTTCGTTTAACTGTATTCGTGGGGTCCAAAAACCGGGAGTTCAGTATACTTGTGGGGTCCGACCAGCTTTGTGGGGCCAAAATGCTGGACCCCACAAGGTTAAAGGGCTGTTTGAGGGTTAAGACTTGGTTTTAGGATTAGGGTTAGAATTAGGTTATGGTTAGGGTGAGGGTAAGGGTTAAGGTTAGGCATTTAGTTGTGATGGTTAAGGTTAGGGTAAGGGGCTAGGGAATGCATTATGTCAATGACGGGTCCCCACAAAGATAGTGAGACGCACTGTGTGTGTGTGTGTGTGTGTGTGTGTGTGTGTGTGTGTGTGTGTGTGTGTGTGTGTGTGTGTGTGTGTGTGTGTGTGTGTGTGTGTGCCGTGGGGGGGGGGAATTGTATGCACAAAGTTGATTTGTAATGCTGAAATAGTAGATAGTTGCATGCAGTATGGACGCAATTGTAAAGCTACTAAAGATGGGCTTTTCTCATGGTCAATCCGTGTTTGAATCTCCTTCTTCCTCTTCCTCCTCATTGTCGTCCCCTGTCTGTCCCTCCTCCTCCCCTTGCTCTCAGTCTATTGTTGGCATCCATTGTTCAAAACAGGTAATCTGACCTTTGACCTCTGTATAGGCCTATAGGCTAAAGCAGTGATTGGTTAGTGTTCAGTTATGACATAATGTCTTTGCACATGTGAGTGTGTGTGTCCTGGTAAATAAGTGTAGTATTTTGATTGGTTGTGTTTAGAAAAGGAAAGCAAGTCACTTCCTGTTAGATGTGTGTGTCTTAGGTAGAGAATTGTGTGTAGTGTTTTGAAAAAAGTGTTTTATGCAATTGAAAACTGAGTAAAAGGCTGAGAAATAGCTTATGGTTTTGGAGATTTGCTGTGTAATTTTGCACTTTGAGTGAGAGGTTCCAAAAATTGTGTGACATGAAAAGATTTTGTGTGTAAGCAGTTGATAAAAACTGTAAGTCTTTAAGGATTCCCTTAAAGTAAATCCATGTGTACTATCAAGTATGGACAGGTAGAAGTAAGCTACATGTTTATTTGCCTTCAGTTTTCACGCACTTTGACGCACACACACACACACACACATTCAAACACTCCCCCTGCACATGCATGCGCACACACACACACACACACACACACACACACACACACACACACACACACGGCCCGCACCTTAGTGAAGTTGCCGTCTCAGCACAGTTCTCTGACAGCCTTTGGTTGTCACGAAGATGATGAGGTTAGAAGTTTGGGGGTGGAGTTTGATCCTGATTGAAAAAGACAGCCCTGACATAATCTCTACCAGTCCAACAGCCTCCCACTAGACCCTCTGTGTGTGTGTGTGTGTGTGTGTGTGTGTGTGTGTGTGTGTGTGTGTGTGTGTGTGTGTGTGTGTTTGGGCCAAAGACAGACTGTGTTTCAGTGTGAATGCATGTGTCTTTCTGTGGCTGTGTGTGTGTGTGTGTGTGTGTGTGTGTGTGTGTGTGTGTGTGTGTGTGTGTGTGTGTGTGTGTATGTGTGTGTGTGTGTGTAGTTCAGCATGTCCAGGGCATATCACAGCAAAAGGGGTGAAACTGACAAAACTTAGAGATTGTTTGACGTGTATCTCTTTATTTATGGAGTATGTGTGTTTGCATGCACAGCAGTGTGTGTGTGTGTGTGTGTGTGTGTGTGTGTGTGTGTGTGTGTGTGTGTGTGTGTGTGTGTGTGTGTATTTTGGAGATGAAGCAAAAGTGACATGGAAGAGAGACAGATATATTTTGACAAGAGATTGTGTCAATCCCTCAGGATTTGCACTGCCTCTCTCTGTCAGAAAAGAAAACACCAGATATTGGCTCTGTCCAAATACTTCTACTGTAAAACATGTTGTATATCTATTATTTTTTTGATCAATGTTCAGGGACTCTTCAATTAAAAGTGCATTTTTTAACTTCATAATGGGATCATAGCCATGTTCATTTTGATACATTTGCACGATTAGAGCAAACAACTAAGACCAACCGCTAAGAAGTCTCTATCAGCACCGCAGGCTGCTGGAAGAAATCACTTCTAGAAGCCAGAGAGGACAGGAGAGGGGTTGGGGGGGGACTGGAGGCAAGTAGGCTTATGGGAAATGTCCTAATTTAGCAAAACACCAATCATCTTCCCGGTAGTCTCATTTGTTTATAGTAATTACATAAAGGCATCGCACTTAAACTTGAGAATTGATTTCTTTTTTTTTTCTTTTTTACCACAATGCAACACATTTATTTGAGTTCGAGGATACCCTGAGGTGAGCCATTTAGCTTTACGGTACTTAGACATAAAAAAAATAGATACATTAAGAAGCAATTAAAGCAATTGGAAAACCTCTTTCCAGATTAAAAAAGAAATACTCAGAATTTCCAGATGAAAAGATAGGGGATCCCTGACTTTATTTCAGTTCATCCTCAGAGGAACATGAATCTGTGTACCAAATTGCATAGTAATCAGTTACTAACCACAAATGTTTACCTCATGGTGGCACTATGAGAGAAGTCAGCGGATCAACGTCATTAGGATGTATCCTCTGGAAACAATGCATGTCTGTGTAAAATTGTGTGCCAATCCATAAAGCAGATGTTGAGATATTTTACTGAATGAATGAAAAGTTTGACCTGCTGGTGACGCTAGATGAGATCTCGGGAGTAATCATAACAGTTAGAAGGATTGATCCTCTGGGGACCATAAATGTTTGTGCCAATTTCCATGGTCATCTGTCCAATAGCTGTTGAGATATTTCAGTCCGGACCAAAGTGGTGCAACGACCAACAGACCAAAATTGGCTACAATTTCTAACAATTTTACTAAGAAGTGGAATCTTAAAGCTACACAAGGTAAGAAGATGCACTCACCCATTGATAAAAACTAGGGCTGTCAAAATAACGCGTTAATTTCGATTAATTAATCTGAGAACAAATAACGTGTTAAAAAAATAACGCAGATTAATCCATTCCATATTAACGTTTGACCCGGAGCCGTTCTAGCCACCATTCGACTGTAAAATGAAGTAGGGAGACGAGAATGTGCTTTCTGGATCATTAATTGGAACATTTACTTTTTTACTATGTCTGCGCTGCTCTCTGATGCTCTGAAGACGATACAGGCAACACAAACACCGCTGCACGTGACGCTAGTTAACACTATACTCGACAGTTGCTAACGTTAGCCTACCACTAGCTAGTTAACACTATACTCGACAGCAGCTAACATTAGCCTACCGCTAGCTAGTAGCTGGATTAAAAACGGTTAAAATGCTGACAGCTAACGCAAAACGGTGTAAAGTTTGTTTTAGCCGTTGGAAAAATAACACAGACAGTGCGTTCAATGAAAGTGGTAAACTACAGCCTCGTGGTGCATTTGAAGTTATTGTAAATGTCCTTTTCCCACCTGGTGGTTGTTTTTGTCGTTCAACAGCAATTTACTAGTGAAATAAGTTATTGTTATTGTTATACATTATTATTAAATCATTTAATTTTGACCATATGGCCTCAGCAATAAACAAGCCGTTCTTTAATGGCACCAACTGTTGTTTAGTACCATTTTTTTTTCTTCTTTTTTTACTTTCTTAAAAAGTATTGGTTCAGGCACCGTTAATTATGTATGCGATTAATTTCGATTAATTAATTACAGAGTATGTAATTAATTAGATTAAATTCTGTTATCGATTGACAGCCCTAATAAAAACACAAAAAAAGTTAAAAGTGAGAAAACGTTACTATTGAAGATTGAAGGATAAGGTTGACAGCTCTAAAAAAGAAAAGCTAGTGAGTAGATTTTGTCCAAACTTGAAATTGATTTCAACATGCACAACGTGTGTGTGTGTGTGTGTGTGTGTGTGTTGGGGGGGGGGGGGGGGGGGGGTTATAAAGGCTGACACAAGACTGCATTATTCACTGGATGGAGATCCGTTTGACCTTCAGGTTGACCAGTTTTTTTCAGATTTAACACCTCTGGGGGCCCACACACACACATTCGTTTGACACAAAGACACAATTATACTATACTGTTGAAATGTTTGTCATCATGTGTAAATGTGTGTGTGTGTGTGTGTGTGTGAGTGATACAGAAGCTGTGCGGTCTCAGCAGATCAATATTGTTATAGAATTACCTCTCTCTCTTTATTTATTTTACTCTATGCATCTTTCTCTCCTTTTTCTCTTGTCATTCTACCTCCCCCCTCACTTTATCCTTCAATCCTCCCACCTTCCTACTCTTTTACCTTCATTCTTTCGTCATTTATACCCCTCCCCCCCTCACCTTTTCAGTCTTAATTTACTCTGTCTTTCTCCCCCTTCTCTTTATGCATCGGCCTCTTTAGCTTCCTCCCACAGCTGTATCGTCTTCCATGTGTCCTGCTCCCACTCTCTTTCACATCGAATCTCTTCTTCTCCCCTTTTTAATCCTTCCATCAGCACTCAATCCTCCCTCCTTCAATCCATCCATTCTTTCCTTCCTTCACTCTCTCCCTTGTCCTGTTAGTAATTTGCGTGACAAAGAAGATGAGAGAAGATTGAAGATGTAACCCGCTCCTGGATAAAAGGTTTAAAAAAACAAAAAAAAAACATTTGGACTTCCCAGCATGGAAACAAGACAACGTGTCAATGAGACAGCCAGCACTGATGTCAAAAGTGTTGGTGTTTGCCTTTACAAAGCTGTATGGGATCAAATAGGATTCAGATACTTACTCATTGAATCAAAACATAACTTACAGAATCAAAACATAACTTACAGAATCAGAACATAACTTACGGAATCAGAACATAACTTACAGAATCAAAACTTAAGGTGCAGTAGGTAAGCCTTATAAAATTAACTTTCTGTGATATTTGTTGAAACTGACCCTATGTTCCAGTAGAACTACATGAAGCAGTTCCGGCTCCTATGGCACCACCTACAGCCTGTAGTGTGATTTGCAAATATCCACCGCTCCCTGTTCAGATGCACCAATCAGGGCCAGGGGGCGTGGCTTTAGCGAAAAGGGGGGGAGGGACTGAGGAAGTTGTTGATGTTCAGTGTCTCTCGCAATCCTACCTACAGCACCATTAACTTAAAGAATCAACCATTTTATTTAATGTTAAAAACATAAAATCCATTACAATCTTTAAGTTATTTAATCAATATAATATAATACACATAACACAAACTCTGGCATTATAAAATGTGAAAAAAAATTCAGGGTTTGTCTTCTCTTTTGTTCCTCTTTTCTGCGCTCTATGTATTTGTTTGTACCTTTGTATATAAACTTGTGTACAATAAAGAGTGAAAGGACCCTGGAACTGGAGCACATGCATGGAATACAGCCATAATTAATGTTATTAGCTACACCTGTGCTTGACGAGACGCCAAAAGACCAGGCTTACACACACTCTCACACAATACAATGATCTGACAACAGACAAAGACAACACAGAGACTAAATACACAAGGTAACGACGGTGAAACAAGGGACAGGTGACACGAGGGCTCAGGAAAAGGTGAAACACATCAGGGTGGGGCAGACAATCACAACGGCGGGAAAACACAAGGCAGGAAGTAAAACAGGACACGACATGGGAGAAAACAGACTACAAAATAAACAGCCAGGTCTCATAGCAGTTCGTGAAATAGTTATATTAAAACGTTATTGAATCTATTGATTCATGAACAGGACACGATTATGTCGGGGTTTTTTTCGTGTGATGATTATGAATTTTAATTTAATGTATTTAAATGGAAAGCATATTTCGTGATCAAAGCACGACAATGGTAGGGAGTAGTATCAAAAGCAGATAATGCGCGTAGGGAGGTTGGTCGGGGTGGTGGTGGATGGGTCAAACAATACAGGATTGGTCAATTGTTTGAGACACTCATGTGAGATTATTCTTGATTGCATTACAGGCGATATGCACCAGTGTTGCTGTGATGTGACCAGAGTTGATAGGGATGCATTATGAGTAAGGGAGAGTGTCTGTGGGCGAGAGTCGCCCACAGACACCCAGCAGTCATCGTCAGTCAGCGTCATACGTGACAAAATAAACAACGCAGACGGGACTTTGACACAAGTCATTGCTCCAGAGAGGAACCACAAGAACTGGGAAAAGAGGATAACAAGACTGCAAGGGTTAGAGGTCCATTCACTCATACACAGTGAGGTATTAATAGTTCCACAGTTCCCACAGACACTACATCTGCTGTAAGGGAAAAGGCACATTTCATACTTTTCAGCAAAAAGCAGAAAAATGCAGTGTTGTCTCAGGGTTAAGGAGGAAGGGAGCTAAAGTAGTCCGTTTTTTCTCACAGGATTGTAGAAAGTGAAAAATCATTTTTAGTCAGAGGAAGGCATTTAGATAAAGAGTCTTGGGAAGAAAAATGACAGGAGACAAAAGAGGAGATCAGAGTAAGTTATCTTGTGATAGCAGCTATACAGCTGTGCTTGTGTGCTGTATCTAATATATATAGCATGCATCTATATATAAATATATATAGCATCTCTATTGCATTTCTATACCATTTATCTTGCTAAAAAGGACATGTTATAGACGAATGTACTGTATATGTGCATTGTATTGAGAGGCAGGCTGTACTGTCGCCTCTGTGTCCTTCTATGACCAGGAGTGATTCAGCAAAACATCTGGGACAAAGCTGTAAAAGCTAAAGCTCTCACTCTCCGTTTCTTTTGCCTCTGAGGGGCAAAGCGGGACACCTTTCTTTATCTTTTTACAGATTGTGACAAAACAGAACAACTGAAATAGAATGAGATACCAAATTTCTACATAAAACAGAGGCGATTTTACTTGTAAGACCATGTGCATTCCAAATGTTACCCTATACACCTTTTGAAATAGTTTTTCAAAATGAAAGACAACAGACCTTTTTCAAAATGTTTTACATTTTAGATTTAAAAAAAAAAATCATAATATGGAAAGTATACAGTGGATTTGTACCCATATGAAAGCCTTTGACACTCGACAGCCTTTTTAATTCCACTGCTCGTCTCCCTACGTACACGTTCCGCCAAAACAAGTTCCTTCCCGAGGCTATTTTGCAGAGGCACCGCACCTGCGTCCAGCGCTTAGCTCCGCCCAAGATGATTGTGACTGGTTCAAGGAATTGCCAATAAAACAGAGCATGTTTTTCTCCTATGCAGAAATGTTGTGAGGACTAGCCAGACCTTCCTTCCCAGCGCTGTGGAGAGAGGTCTGGCAATCCTATTTTGATAGTGATGCATGGGATAAATAAAACACCATACCATGGAATCCTTTGTTTGTCTCTGTTTCTCCCCTGTACATTTTGCCGGTTTGTCCCTGCTGTTCATCTTCTTGCTGTGTGTGTGTGTGTGTGTGTGTGTGTGTGTGTGTGTGTGTGTGTGTGTTTAGGTTGTATCTAAACCATCAGTCGTGGTTTTGAACTGTTTTAAACATGTCGTTAAAGTTGGGGAACGGTCACAGTTTGGATATGTTTACGCACAAAAACTACTTAGATAGATACTTTATTCATCCGGAGGGAAATGTTAGGCATCCAGTAGCTTAGACAACCATAACACAAAAAACACACATACTCACATATATCTCACATATATAAAAATAACTCTTGTGATGCAATGACCATGATAAGGTTCTATGGTAGAGTGTGTGCAATGGAGGTAGTGCAAAAGTGAACAGTGCAGGAATTGAACAGTGCAATAGCTTATTATTAAATATTAACTATGACTATGAAAATACAAGAATGTAAACATAATACCTTAAGAACAACATATAACAGGGACTAAGTTATAAGATGTAGATGTATGATCACAGTCCAGATTGTGTACTTAGTTAAGTTTTGAAAAAGATCGAAGTTTGGGTTCAAATCAGAAGCTACTTCACTTCTAGTTACGCACGTGCCGTGAACGTAACTTGACGTGACCCTGTTTGTTCCCTTTGTTCCGCATAGCTGGAAAAAAAAACCTTGCCGTTTACAAATGGGCCATGCAGCCCGATCTCGTGGGTGAAAGTCCTGTGTTTGTTCGACCCGTCCACCACCCCAAGCTGCGTTCTTATAAGAAACTAGGCGCTCTCATACTTTGTCACCTTTCTTTCTGCTTTGCTCTCGTCATAACTACAAAACAACCTATGCGAGTGTTTTTCCGGGTAGGACAGTCTCCTCAACATACAACAGGCACTTAGAAAGACACCTTAGAAAAAGAGTGACATTTAAGATGCTTTTCGTCTCTCTGAAACATCCCAACTTCCGCGTGTCAACTCTCTCTAGTTGTGAATATTACATAAAACATAGGTGGCAGAGGAGAGGTGGAGCAGCTCTCAACGTGCCCTCTGCAACTGTCACACAATGCTTGAAAAATGACACGGTTCAACAGAGCGTTGGTGACCCTAATTACAGAGAATCCTTGATGATGTTCGGGAAGTCTTTCAAACTTTTGTGAAAAACAGCAGTCAAAGTCATTAGAGAGAGCCTGGCTTTGCCAGAGGTGCCTAATCTACAGGGTGACCTCCACTCCGCCTTCAACAGAAATCTATGACTTTTCCCAATGATTAGACTTGCCTATTGGATATGATTTCATTCAGACGCAATTAGGTTTTGACATTTTTACTTTTTTATACATATTTGGAGAGATTTTTTTGCATCAAACACTGACTCAAAAATGGCCCTGGAAATGGTATATTTTTCTACAGTTAAAAGAAGAGTAGCAAACAAAGGCAGCGATACATTAGAGTAACATGCTAACATGCCACTGACTGGTTATTGTTTATTTCAGTTCCTGGGTCAGTGCCATCCCTCTGCATGATCATGTATGGGACAGCACATGGCTTCAGTGATTTCAGAAGGCGTAACGGCTAGTTATAGAAGTAGCATGAGATGCCAGTCTTGTAGTCGAATCACCAACGGTCAAGTCTGAGTCAAGTCTCAAGTCCCTAGTGTTCAAGTCCAATTCCGAGCCACCAAAGAAGAGTCCAAGTCAAGTCAGAGTCGAGTCACCATTACCTGAGTTTGAGTCGAGTCAGAGAATAGCGACTCGAGTACTCCTTCACTTGACAGTAACTTCCAAGTTCTATTTCATGAATGCTTGAGTCCGATTTCCTAAATTCTTGAGTTTGAGTCATCAGTGCGCGAGTCCAGTCATGGGTCCAGCGACTTGAGTCTGAGTCCTGGACTCGAGTACTACATCACTTTTAGTTACTTACGCTAGAATTGGTGGTTGACGTATGTGATTTAGAAAACTATCTTAAAATATATGATCCCGTCCAATTGTGTGTGTATGTATTTTCTGTTGTACTGACAGATGTGTCTTACAGAGTCAGTTCAAATATTTTTTTTGATTCCGATTATTTTTCCCCCAGCCAAAAAAATAGCCATCTCTTCAAATCTCTTATTAAACTATCTCCTATTACATTTTTTCAAAACAGGTGAAAAATGATCTTAACAAACATAACAACAAGATTCCACAAACTATTTAATACGTTGTGTCAGTAGCAGAAAGAAAAATAACACATCAAGGCTCCAACCTAGACTATAAGACTTGAAGATGAGGTATTTTTGCAGGGTACTGTGCTGCCTTGTCCCCCCTGGGATTTCCACAGCATGTCAACAACAAACGGTAAGCAGCTTTCACACCTACAGTTGTTCCTAAAAGGTCTTCTTAGCTTGATATTTAAACACAAGTAAGCTCAATGTATTGACAGTTGCTTTAATAACCTAAATCTATTGAATATGGGGTGTGTTTCATCCTAAAAACCTATTTTTCCCACAAAAATCTCACTTTCTACCACAACCCTGGTTAAAATATGCCAAACCCCCTATTACTATAGCTGGCTTCATTTGAAAGCATGGCTTGACAAGCCCGTTCCCATGGAAACAAACGGAGCCATCATGTGCTTGACTCATGGGGAGGTGAAATTGCTTGCCATCAATTTGTGGCTGGCTGGCCTTTTGTTTGTTGCCCTCCCTGTGACAATGTGTGCCTCCCTGCCTTTAACTTAGGGTAGTACTGTAGGTGTTTCTATTCAAAGGTCCCTTACCTTTTTTTTTTATCTGATCTGCACCACAAATTATGGATTAAGTGCCCGGTCACACCAAAAACTGACAAAGCACACTTTGTCTGTGCGTCTTGGCCAAAACCATGCCAAGCAAAGCATTGGGCCACCCAAACATTACACCCATATGTAATTGTTAAACATCTTATTCTAAAGGCATGGGCATTAGTCTGCTGCTATAACAGCCAACAATATGGAACACGGCTGCAGGGTTTTGCTCCAAGACTTCATTTAGCCACAAGACAAGGAAGTCACAGAAGCACGGAAGAGGAAGTCTTGGCCCGGATGTCCGTTATCCGGATATCCGTGGGCTACACCAGAATTCTAGAAAAATTGGCCATTGCCCCCCAGTGGCTAAATCATCAAAGGGTTCTGAGATTGTTAAATGAGAAAATAAGTAGAAAAGTAGAAAGATGCGGTGCACACATATATTAAAAAGCAATACATTGCATACATTTAATTACAGAGCTACATATGGCGGAAACAGACAGGTACGTTTTGGGAGAAATAGAAATCGACTGATCAACAGAAGGAAAATATATAAAACATTGGAAGGCCACTGATGTTGGTCAATATTTCATGGCTCCAGTTCAACAAGTCCTCCCAACCGTACTATGATTGATATGGGTCGTTTATTACTACCCTCTAATAAGACCCACAGGAGTGTTTCCCACCCTCAGGTCTAAACAAGAGAACGTCGGCCGTGGTTTTCAGTTCAGTTACTTCATTATCCAAAATGACAAACTTGATCTGCAGTCAGGAGTGCAAAATAAAACACGCATACAAACAACGTACAAATAAACAAAAAGACAACAATATAAAAATATTGTAAAATGTTAAGTGTTTCCTGTACGTACAATATATACAAGACAATTTTACACAACACCACAGGAGCAATCTCTCAAAATTCTACATTACATGTGCAAATTAAGCAGAGTTATACCATAGTCTGGGTGAATACTCAATTCTGATTGGCTGCAGGGTGTCCATAAAAAAGTGTTATAGGGCACCTGCTAAAGGAGTTAGTTAAGTTTAGAAAAAGATTGTGGTTTGAGTCCAAATCAGAAGTTACTTACTAAATACGACCAAATCCCCCTTCTGGGATCTTAAATTAAGACCTGTGTTTGTTTGACCCATCCTTGACCTATCCACCATCCCAGCCAGCCTCCTTATAAGAAACTTGGTGCTCTTATACTTTTGTCACATTACTTTCTGCTTTGCTCCCGTCATAATTACTATGGCCACTAGAGGGCGCCACTACTAGAAACGTAAAGATGAATCGTAATTTCTGATTGAACAAACAACGTATCACCACCATCACAAACCATCCCGAAATACAATTTAAACCATCCTTAAGTTAATGCCGGCCATCCCAAATATAAAATGGCTCTTCTACAATACTACTATTTTGTTAGTAGCCTATATCAATAATGTTTTCATTTCTTGATCCAACTAGAACCGGCAATAAATATGCTTATCTTTTTTTTAATACAATTCTCATCACACAATCGACAGCCAAGCGCTGCCCAAGACAATTGTGATTGGTTTAAAGAAACGCCAATACAACAGAGCATGTTTTTCTCCTATGTAGGAATGTTGTGAGGACTAGCCAGACCTTCCTTCCCAGTGCTCTGGAGGAAGGTCTGGCAATGTGAGACTATTTCAATAGTGATGCATGGGATAAATAAAACACCATGGAATTCTTTGTTACTCCCCTGTGCATTTTGCCAGTTTGTCACTGTAGTTTATCTTCTTGCTGTGTGTGTGTGTGTGTGTGTGTGTGTGTGTGTGTGTGTGTGTGTGTGTGTGTGTGTGTGTGTGTGTGTGTGTGTGTGTGTGTGTGCATGCATGTCAGTCTTGAATTGTCTACTCTCAAGGATTGACAACTACCTCAGAGATTAATGTTACGGTTTAAACGCAGTTGTATTTTTTTCAAGTTTATCCAAAAGGTGTTGGAAGAGGCTGAGGTCAGGGCTCTGTTAAGTCAGGTTCTTTTACCCAAAACTCTTAGGAGAAGATGTACTGGTGCACAGGGACATGTTCAAACAGATAGGGCCTTCCTAAAATTCTTTCTTTTAGCACACTAATGAATATAATATCACCGTATGCTATATAATTAAGAGTTACCTGAACCCAAACCATGAAAAACAGACCCGCACCAAAAGTACACTTTGTCACTGACGTTGTACAGCCTGTAGAGAGATGGAAATAATAAAAGTATCTATCTATCGAAACATACCTGCAACTTATAATTTCAGTCTGTGAACCCGATATGGAGCTGTGATTTGTGATTGTGATTTTGTCCTCACACATATCTCTTTCTGCTGTCATAACTGGAGGAAATTACAAATTAACCGCACTCTAAATATAAAAGTATTGGCCAAACTTATGTAAACATTTGATTTCCAGGATCAAGGCAGTTTCCTAATTTCTGCTGTCCAGGCACGTAATACACAGACCCTGTTTATGAAACGGGTGTATGGATCTGTTCTGACAGCTGATATTAACACTACTGACCCTAAGAGTTTACTACCTCTCATGCATTTTTATTTTCTGATCTGTCTCCTTTTTCATTTTTGAAAGATCTGGACATCCATCGATACATCATTGACTTTTAAAATCGGTTTTATGACCATCTGATGTTGAAAACAGCATTACGAGATTATGTTTATGCTTTCTGTTATGTTATCTGTTATCTAAGATTGACTTGAGTTCAAACTCATCTGCCCCCGTCCAATGACAAATAAGACATTTTCAGCCGTAAGTTGCATGACAATTTATTTTACGAATAAATACAAGCTATCGCCCACCTCAAATGGATCCAATATTGGGGAAAACATGTGGCTCTCAAAAACAATTAACATGCAGCCACCAATGCTACAGATCAAAGTATAGCAGAACTTGTTAATTCTACTGTTACATTGGTTGGGATGTTGTTTTTCCATCACAAACACAGTGGTTAATCAGGTATTGATAGTGAAATGTTAATAAATCTACATTATGATCAGCACAGTTATGTACAACTGCTTTTAAAAGGTACCATACCGTACTCATTTTCAGGTTCATACTTGTATTTTGGGTTTCTTCTAGAACATGTTTACATGCTTTAATGTTCAAAAAACACATTATTTTTCTCATATAATGTGGGTTTGTTTTAGGCAACACACATCCCTGTTAGTTTTCATCATCATGGTAGTTGTTTAATGGCAACTTGAACTAACTAATTATGCTGTTATGGCTTTGCGAAGGTGGGTTTGTTCTTAATTACCGAATCTGATGTGACAGTCTTTCTAGCTTCATTACAGCAAGCAAATGGTAAAAAAGTTGGCTTTTTTCCAGCAGCTACATTTGCCTATTTTAACAGCAGACCCGTGGAGCAAGAAATGACACTTCATTTAGTCGTATTTAGGGTGAAAACACTTAACTCGTAGTAATATGTTGTCATTTCTCCACCACAAAATCCACTTACGTTGACTCTTTAATTTTGTTATTTATATAGATAGCATTAGTCATTCATGCATTACTTATTTTGTAGTCACAAAGTTGAAATGTTTATTTCCGTATACACTTGGATAGAAAGACTAGCACCAAGAAGGTTGAACACAAATCAAATCAAATGACCACATTACACAGCAGATGCCCAAATTGATTTTAGAAATGGAAGTGGCCAAAACGTATGTGCGTGTGTCGGTAGATAGACTGGAGACTTCACATAAACAAGGTCCAATTCACATACAATTTCAAAAAGTGTGTGTGTTGACTGGCTGGTTGCCAACGCGTACCGAACTGCGTAGGTGTCCAATTAAGAAACAATCATTTCACTTAGAAATACAGGGGCTGCAGCACATCGGTTGGTGCTCTCTAACATAGAACATGGTGAAGAAAGAAAAAGATTCAGGCAACGTAACAAACTATTTGGGAGAACAAACAAGCAAACAAAAATAGCTCAATTTGCTTGCATGAAACCTCAACACTTTGGTTCCCTTTACTTACAGGGTTAGGCTACGATGTGGACCCCCTATTTCAGTCTACAACAGTCAAAGAATCTAATTCAAAATGCATTCATGCACCTATCCTGCAAACACCTACTATATTCTCATAAAAAAAACCCGTTCTACTCCTAATCTTTTTTGTGTTCCTTCCATGTCCACCCTAAACTTGACAACAAACACCTACTCCTTCTCCTGGAGTGTCTAAATACGACTAAATCCCCCCTCTGAGATCTTAAACTAAGACCTCAGATTTGTGTGTATTGCATGCCAGCGGTTGTAGCATGCCAAAGGCCTTGCATGTTGTGGCCAACAGGCCATACATGAGTGGATGAGCTGTTGTGTTGTGGCTTTTAAAGCCAGGCTTTAACAGCAGGCTCTTTAAGCGTAGGTTGGCCTGAATAATTTCTGTTGTATATAGAGTTTCCCTCATTCCTCCCGTCTGAGGCTGAATTTCTATCCATGTAAGGTTTTAGTCAAGTGACCAATAGAATAACAACAAAATATAATTTTTACATGAAATATTGGCCACTGTAACCTATTTGGCTCCATTTTAAGGCTGCTGTAAAATAGCATATTGCCATAATAGCCATGCTAAAGACTATTTTACATCAGGACAATGCTTTTTTGATTGGATTGAAGTGGCACCTAAATGATGGTTGCAGCTGCCGCCGTGGTCCTGCTCGGCGCCCTGCTATGCCCTACTACGCCCTGCTATACCATTCTACACCCTGAACTGCTACAACTATTATTTCTAGTCATAGTTCCATTATCTTTATTGTTACTATAATTGCCACTGTTCATCATACCAACTGCTATAATTATTATGAATCATATTTCTCTATATCTTTATATCTGTATCGGCAGATGGCCGCCCCGTCCCCAAGAGCCTGGGTCTGTCCGAAGTTTCTGCCTAAAAGGAAGTTTTTCCTCGCCACTGTTCCATAAATGCTTACTCTTGGCGGAATTGTTGGGTCTAAATTATAGTGTGGTCTAGACCTACTCTATTAGTAAAGTGTCTAGAGATGGCTCTTGTCATCATTTGATACTATATATAAATTGAACGCATTCTCATGAACGGGTTTGTATGATATCGTACAAAATTGATGCACAACAATTTCTATCACCTCTCATTGAAATGTCCTGGCTGTGCTGTGTTGCAGTGTGTGGCAGTCTCCCCATTGATAGCCGACTGAGATCAACGACATCACTGTTACACTGACTCAAGAGACCTTGATATGATGCATGAGGCTCTCGGTCGTGCGTATGCAAGCGTGCGTAAGTGTTTGTGTCAGTTTGTGTGGGTGGATCCGTGCAGAGGCTAATTCATAATGATGACAGGAAATATTCCATCATATCTTCACTCACTCAGTCATCTTTACCAAACAGCAGGGAGGAGATGGGCCACGGGAAAGAGATGGGAGAGATGCGGAGTTGCGGTAGATTGGAAGTGATGAAGGTAGAGCCACACACAGGAAGAGGAAGATGAAGTACAGGGAGATAGATGAGATGAGCATGCTAATTCAACTATCACAACTGTGTCTTGAGGAATAATGAGCACATTTATATTGTGTCAGTCATCTTACACCAACAATTACAGTACATTTATTATTTGTCATTTCTCCCAGTTTGTCAAGTTTCCCTGAAGGCATTCATTTTATGGCTGACATGTAGTTTGTTTGATTTAATATGATCAAGTTAAATCTTTTACTATTGTGTCCTGTATCCAGTTATGCCTAACTAACACAGGCTTACAATATAACACTAATTAATATCGCTCAAAAGATAGACCAAAAAAAAATTAAAATAATTATGTAATCAGGTTTTCAGACCTTTATATCTTCAATAAAATTCATAAAATACGTATCAACCATGTACTGTAATTGTAATTACTGTGGAAAGAAAAGTAAGGACTAATTAAACTACAGGAACGATTGGTTGATTATTCTATCACTTGATACACAGAAAATTAAACATTGTTAAATTGCTTAGGTGGATATCCGGGTAAAGACGCCGGGTCCGATTACGAACTCAATAAGCGAGAAGGGACGTGGAGTTGAGAGACGACATCTCAATGAACAGATATCTGAATATAAATGCAGATAAATTCAAAAGAAAAGTTAATAAAAAGATAAATTGTCCTCAGATGATTGCCAATGACTTCCAAGATTGCATTTTGGCCAATTCATTCCTTCTCTTTTTGCTCTCCACACGGACTGTTTACCTGCTTGCAACCAAAACCAAACCAAACTACTACTTGGATTGTAAACGGAAAACACAAGGCTTCTGATACCAAAACCTTTATCCCGTTGGCTACAGATTCCACATTCATATGCAGATATCTGTTTATAGAGATTATATCAGTGTAAACTACATACCTTTGGGTTTCAAACTGTTGCCCGGACATAAGCAATCCGAGAAAGTTAATTTGTGTGATATTTTATAGACCTAATGCTTAATTAACTGATCAAAAATATATTGACAGAAGAATCAATAGTAAAAAAGGTAGCCCTATAATATCATAATATAGCCCTATAAAAAAGCATTGCAGTCCAAACCTAGCCTTTGACTTTGATGAGCCCACATGGGAAAATGAAAGTTCTCAATTTACCATGCAATCTCAGTTCCAACTCTAATCTATGAAGAAAGGCTTTGGGGTAATCAAGAACAAATGAGATCCCAGAAACAAGCAGCTGAGATGAGGTTACTCCACAGGGCAGCTGGCCTCGCTCAGTGTGATAGACTCCAGAGTTCAGCAATTTGGAAGGCCCTCAGTATCGAACCGCTGCTCCATCCAACGGAGAGGAGTCGGTGGATGTGGTTCTGTGTTAGCGAGCACTGAGAGGAGACCCGAGGGCAGGAAATGCTGGAGGGGGTGTTGTGAAAGGTTTGTTTAAAACAGTTTAAAATGCAATTCCTGTTCCGTTAACATGAATCGCTTTTGTTTTTAAGAACACAAAAGTTGTCTGTTGTGTCTTCCTGCTAGTTTGACGTGATGAGATGAACATGAGATGCTAGATGCAAAATGTCCATTATGCCAACATTTTTTCACCTATTTGTTTGTTAAAATTGCAGCATGTGTAGCAGTAAAATGTTCAGAGTGAAAGACTAGCGCAATGTTCGTCATTCAAAGCTTCGACTACACTACAGACTTTTCACGATAGACTTTGAACTGTTAAAGCTGGAAGCTAACGTGAACGGTCGAAGTTGGAAGCTAACGTGAACGGTCGAAGTTGGAAGCTAAAGTGAACTGTTGAAGTTGGAAGCTAACGTGAACTGTTGAAGTTGGAAGCTAAAGTGAACTGTTGACGTTGGAAGCTAACGTGGACTTTAGAAGTTGGAAGCTAACATTAACTGTCAAAGTTGAATGCTAACGGTAACTGTCGAAGTTGGAAGCTAAAGTCAGAGAATTTCTGATAAGGGGAGAACTTCCACTCGTTTTTTTTTTAAAGTCGATTTTTTGTTCTAAAAAGCCTTTTAAAATGTCAATGACATCATACACATCGTACGGCCAGAGATACTGCTTTACGGCAAGCTCTGAGTCTCTTCCTTTTTTCTCTCAAGGCAACACAGCTGACAGATTAGGCTCTCCCTGTCAATAAACGTGCTAGAAAGAGGTTTGCTAATGTTTTAAAGACCACGCCGAAATATTCACTCTGACATTCTGGTTCCGCTTTGGATGCCATCAAGCGGGATCTCTGGTCGTAATCAGTCCTTCACTGACCAATCAGCATTCATTAGCAGAAAGCTAGCGGGTTATGGGCAACAAAGACTCAACCTGTACAAAATCTAAAGGACATAAGTACTCGTTCATTCAACTTTCAACCTATAAACCATGTTGAACTTGCAAAAACTACAATCAAATCTGAGATTTCTCAACAGCAATCAGGTGAAAGAGACAAATTTAGCTGTCTAGCTCCATAGAGTCCCATTCATTTTGCACTCACCTGCGATCACCCCCAGTGGAACTCTGGTGGAATTGCAACCAAATGTGGTACAATGGGGCTAAATAGGGAGTGAACAGGCTATCCGTAGACAGGCTCTGCTAAAGTGAACTTGGAAGTGGGAAGCTAACGTGAACTGTGGAAGTTCGAAGCTAACGTGAACTGTCGAAGTTCAAAGCTAACGTGAACTGTCGAAGTTGGAAGCTAACGGAAGCTAGCGAGAAGACACCCAGATCCAACTGGACACCCCCAGCAGGATGTGAAGGATGCTGACAGCGTGTAACGACTTTTGTGCTACTCTGCTTGCAGTTTAGACCAGAACAAGTGACTTAGAAGATGGCCGGATGGATGGGTAGATTAATAAATGTGAAATTTTATTTTTAGAAAAGCTTCAAAGGGGTAATCAACATGTTTAACAAGAGGTACCACTCAGTAAGAGTGTGACTGTCTTTGCAGTAGGGATGGAAATCACCACAGGCCCCACGATACGATATTGTCACGATAGGATATTGTCACGATACTTAAGTCACGATTCAAATACGATTATTATTGCGATATTAAACATATTGCGATATTCTGCGATCTACGGAAACTTATTACCTTTCTTCAAACATCAAATGATGTCCCTAAAGGAAAACTTCTCAAAAGGTCAACATCTATTTTATCTAAAAAGATACATATCTCTGTTTGTTCATCTCACTTCAAAAAAGCATTTGATTTAATTATATATTTAGTATGTGGTGTTTGTATGTTTTTGTGAGACAAAGTGAAAAATCACAGATTTGAGTGCTAGAATGCTTAATATTTATGTCTGATTAATGCACAAATACACTTTATTGTCTGTGTGAGGTACATTTAAATGTATTTATCTAACTTATCCTGCTGGTATTCATCCTCTGCTTTCATTAAAATGTAGTGACTGTGTTTCTTCTGAGGTATGGTTCGGATACTATACCCCCAACAAAACACCTTGAAAAAGTTACCTTAAAAAAAGAAGGTTTAAGTCCAGACTGTGGGTATTGCCATTAATATTTCCAATTATTTATTTATTTGTTCATTTATTTTGGTGGTTTTGGAAACATAAAGTGTCAGATTAATTCAAAAATGCTAAATTATACTGCTCTCCATTCGCTGGGTCGTACATTAAGCAGGAGCTTGAAGATGAATTAATCCCGTCTTTGAAGTTAATCAAAGAACCCATTAAAAAAAGGTTTCTGAAGTTTTATTTTTTTATTTTTATTCCTCATCTTAAAGGTCCAGTGTGTAGTTGTTCATTATCAAAATCTGTGTTGCCCGTTCATAAACTTGTCCTTTTTCATGAATATTTACCACCACCATCAATTCTAAGTATTGGCTTGAAATTTTACATTTGCATTCGCATGAACTGGGGTAGACGCTCCATATTCATGGGCCATTTTGAAATATTACATACTGCTCCGTTTTTCGCATTTTCGCTGTCACATGATAAACTCACAGGTGCTGCTAATGCTGCTAACGGGTATCGTAGCTTCCCGGTCCCGGCAAGTTTGAAAAAGGAAACATGGAGGACCACACGTATTCAAAATCCAAATTTCAGAGTCTTCTTCTTCGCCCAGAAAAAGAAGGTTATTGAAAAGAGCAAGAGACCGGCTTTTTGAAGCGTGAAGGCTACCGTAGCTGTAATATGTACTTTGAACTATGTAGTGCGAGAGAGTTGATTGTGATATAAGATCTCAATGCTAGATGGGAGAAATTCCTACACATTGGACCTTTAACAGAAATTTGGACGGAATATGGAAGTCGATCTCGGGCGTAATATTTTTACTGGCATCTCTTCATCAGCTCCACCTGCTCTGCTGAGAACTTACCGCACAAAGAAGTGTATTTTAAAGCTCTGATTATTTGTCTTTGGCAGAACAGCACATTCAAATAAGCTGAGATGGTAATATTAATATTCTGCTACAGAATTCAGCTAGGGCAGTAAATCAATAGTTGGGGATCATCAACTGCACATGCTCACTTAACTACATTTATACTAATAAGATGTATTTTAGACAAAAGCGATGAGCAAACTTAAAAAGATGTGTACATTACATCCCTGCTGCCGCTCATATTAAATCCTGATCTAATGAGCTGAGCTTTGAAAGAATATTTAATGTGTTCAAAGAAAGTGAACTGCATGTAAATAAGTCAGTTCTTTGCCTGTGTTAACACTGAATGATATACTCAAGAGGGTGAAGCAGGGAAATTCTCATTTAGGTCACAAAACGTATCCTTGTTAGGGTCAATCATGCGGTAATTCAGATTCAATCTTCTACATTGATATGATTTGTCTTGATTATGTGGAATATTGATCGGACAACATGATAGGGGATTTGTCAAGATGTGACACCCTCAACCACACTCACCTACCCACACACACATGCACGCACACACACACCAGAATGCTATCCTACAGATGGGGCCAATGTAAGCTCTCAGGAAGCAAAACAACACAGGGGGCCGTTCTCATTTCCCAAATTTGTACCTCCTCGACTCCTCGGGCTTGTGACCCGGAAATCCTTCTCAGCGCGTCATGTTGAAGGACGTCCCAATTCCTGAAATGCACACCAAGGAGCGAGGATCGAGGAGGGTCCTCGGAGGAGTTATAATCGTGGATACCCTGATGTATCCTCTGCGGAAGTCTTTTCACCCATGGCATGTAAACAAAGAGGCGTGCCAGAGCGAGAGGAGAGATAGAGAGAGAGAGATAATATCTCCGGCCCCGTGGTTAAACTAGTGTTACGGATCGGGCCGGTCGGATCATACAAATTAACATTCTGATTAAAAGGGGGTGGGTGAAATAATAGCCTATCACTTTGGGGGGGGGGGGGTACATTTTGTCTCCACCAGGGATAAAAAATAATTCAGCAGAGGCAGGGATATATAGACCCGAAAGGGGGAAAATCCATGCATCCCCCTGGCAAATTACACCCTGCATCCACACATCGCTGCTGAATAGGCGTTGCTAGAAACTCGATGATGTAGTGACTACTACAGGGCTAGTTGGTGAACTAGTGTATGGCTAACACGTTAAAGAGGCAGGAACATGCTGTCACTTTCAGGCACAATTACTTCCACCTAGTTAATTTAATTGGATTAAGGCTTGTTACTGAACTAGATAGTTACTTTTAGTCACTGATGGGGCAATACGTTTACACAGTTTATTCAAAAGACGCATTTGTCTCATAACTGTCTAAAAGCATTCCCTCTTTTGTGGAGCAGTTTATCCTCTGACAGTGGAAGATAAATAAAAGTGGATGGAGTAAGAGCTTATAGATTCCTCTATGTTAGACTTTGTGCTGTCCTGTTACCTCCATGGATGTATTAAAGGTGCTGTAGGTAGGATTGTGAAGATCCAGGACTTAGCCAAAAAATATGAACATCGACAACTTCTCAGTCCCTCCCCCCTTTCCGCTAAAGCCCAAAACGGTCTCTTAAGCCCCTCCCCCCACAAGAGATAATGGATGTGTGCATGAGCAGTGATTGGTGCATCTGAACAGGGAGCGGTGGATTTTTGCAAATCGTACTACAAGGTTTTAGGTGGTGCCAAAGGAGCCAGATTTTTTTTTTTAATTACCAGCTTCATGTAGTTCTACTGGAACATAGGGTCAGTTTCAGCAAATATGACAGAAAGTTAGTTTTATAAGGCTTACCTACTGCACCTTTAAGGGAACTGGATAAAGCACTGCCACTCAGCCATGCTGTCAACTTCTCCTAGTGGCCACTCGCAGTATCGCAACAACAAAATACTTTTTGTTCCCATTTACCACCATTATAAAAGCAACGTCTGTAAAACTGTTGACAAGACACCTCGAACTGCAAAAAAAAAAAGCCAATTGTTACTCTTTGTATTATACATTTTTGTTCTATGGTTTTATATTGGTAAAACTTTCCCAGAGCTGAGAAAGGCCATTTATACGTGCATGCCATCATCGCAATGTAAAGTCAATGGGCCGAGCAGGAATGTGCGGGCAGAGCCAGCAGGAGAAACGCTAATGCACATGAGCAGTGAGCTGCGACGCTAAAGCAAAACCCAGGGGCTAGAAAACATTTTTGACTCATATGCTGGACGAGCAATTCTCATTCAAGTGAATGGGCGTCATCTTTGAGTCTGTTATCCAGTACTTGTACTGCATCCATGGTTAACTCAAAGGTGAGCACTGCCAACATGGCATGAATTGCCATGTCATAAATCACCAAAGTTTAACTCTTTGCCAAAGATTTGTGTGGATAAATGGCCTCCACTCCCCGTCATTGAAATATACAAATGTCGCTCCAAATTTTGGCTGTTTAATTATTGCTGATGTGACCAGGCCTTTATTGTCTCTTTCCTATCTCTATTTTTGTATCATCCTTCTTTAGTTTCCTGTGTTCAGGAGTGACTTGGTTGCAGGTAACAATCCATCTGTCTTTATAAAAAACTGATTCACACTGTGTGTGTGTGTGTGTGTGTGTGTGTGTGTGTGTGTGTGTGTGTGTGTGTGTGTGAGGGAGGGAGGGAGGTGTCAGCAGCCATCCACTCTGCTATCTCCGAAGCTTGTCGAGCATGCTGTTGGATACATCGGAGACATTTCACAGGTGGATACACACTCAAACACGCACAGGGAGGTTCCAGGGGGAATGTCAAGGGTGAGAGAGAAAGGGAAAACGGTGACAGAATTTCAGCCCTCATGTAAAAATCAACAAACGCCCCCTCCTCCGCTCACTTTTTCTCTCTCTCTCAGTAATCGACAGCATGTTGAGTTGAGAATCTCCAGGCAGTTACTCACCAGTTCTGCATGGCTGCCTACCAATTGGAATACCATTACAGTCAAAATCTCTCTCTCACACACACACACACACACACACACACACACACACACACACACACACACACACACACACACACACACACACACACAGAAACAGATATGCAGGTACATATATGCAGGTACACACAGCATGACAAGCACGTCTGCAATGGCAGTAATGAAGAAACACACGTTTGTGTGTTTGCACCGTAACAGACGGAGAGAGAGCTCATCATTTTTCCATTCTCTCCCTCTCTGTTAGTGTCAACAGTCATGTCGTCTCTCACTGTCACTCTTCCTCCCTGTCATTCTGTCCTTTTAATGTCAGCAGCCCCCCCGTGGACAAGCGCCAGATGAGACGGGGTCGCCGTGATTTGTTTCCCCCGCCACCCTTTCCGACAGAAGGCGTTTTGATTTGTAACATGCTCTGACCCTCTTGCTCCGCGACGGAGCGCGTTTGATTTGTGACCTGCTCTGTCTCTCCGTCTCGCCCCGCCGTTGTGCGTTTGATTTGTGGCGAGCTCCCTGGCGCCGAGCAGGAGGAGCAGGGGTCGGACATAGACATTTGACTTTGGTGTCCTGCAGTAACTTAGCATCTCCATTTAATTCTCAGTGGGTCAAAGATGATTTCTTCGCGCAGGGATGGAGTCAAATAGAGAATGAAAATGACTGCGGCCCTGCCTCCTGTCTGTCTGACCACCTTCGTGATCGAAATCATTTGCATATTGCATTCCAACAGCTGACATTTGGATGACGAACTAACATTGTTTGCCGTCACACTCCACTCCATGAATTAGATTTACTCTGCTTATAAAAGACAATGGCTGCTAAATGCCATATCTCTCTGTGACTGAGTGTGTGTGTGTGTGTGTGTGTGTAGTCTGTTTATTGTCCATAACAGCGTCTTTCTGTCTCCTGGACGTCTCTGCGAGAAAATGAAAACGTCAATCTCTCTTTGTCTTTCTTCCGTTTTTATCCTCCCACTCTCTCCCTATCCTTCTTTGCTGTCTCCCTTTTGCAGTTAACACACAGACTTGTGTGCATTTATTTGCAGTCAGCTAAAACCGTGCTTATTTACCAACCACACTTATTCACTCTGACCTTTAAAGAGAAAGATGGTCTGATGAGGAGGAGGACAGGGTGACAGCGAGGAAACGGTGGGAGAAGATGACGACGGTGAGGGGATATGCTAGGATTGCAGCCTTGTGTGTGCACGAATGTGTGTTTTGTTAAGGCTAGTGCTGTCAGTTAAACGTGTTATTAACGGCGTTAACGCAAACCCATTTTAATGGCGTACATTTTTTTATCGTGAGATTAACGTTCTTTTTGGCCTAGCAAACTTTGTAGTTTTTTCACATGCTGTTGCAACAACTAGTAACGTTAGAAAAACTACAACACCACACCGGATCTAGCTGGACCGGAAACAAAACAACAGGCACGCCGCACACACTTGTTTGGGCTTGCGAGCCGGCCAAAGAGTAGTCAGCTAACGTTACGTTTTGAGTGGATGGTGAGCGTGAGACGCCGAAATGGATGCCAATAAGATTCTGAATGGAAAGTTTACTTTTAAAAAGTTGCCAAATGGTTCCATTGACAAGACCAAAGTGATCTGTGTTTTGTCGTTGTGAACTGAGCTATCATCGCAGCACGTCCAGTCTGAAATACCACTTGATGGCCAAGCACACAGCTGATGCGAATTCTCCGCCCCTTCGTCAAAGCCAGGCGACAATGGATGACTTCAGACAGAAGCACATGGATACCACAACTAACTTACTGCAGCCATAGCTAAATGGGTGGCTACTGCACGTAGGCATTTTCCATGTTGATAAGAGCATTAAAATGAGAAAAAAATAATGGGACAAAAAGAAATCAAGGGACAATTAGAATAGATAAAAATGTGCGATTAATTGCGAGTTAACAATGACTTTAATGCGATTAATCGTGATTCAATATTTTAATCGTTTGACAGCACTAGTTAAGGCATATTTTCACTCACTGATATTTAGCTGCCAAACTTCGGCCTACTTAAGAGATAAAGAGGGAGATCTGCTAATATCTGGTTCACTGACAAACCCACTGACTGACTGACTGATGAGGTCTGTCTGTTTTTGTATGTTTCTGTATATCGTGCAAGTTGACATCATGGTGTGTCCATCAATATGGCTCACTGAGTGCTATTATGAACTGAACATATGTTTAGGGCAGGGGTTGGCAACCTGTGGCTCCGGAGGCTCTTTAACCCCAGCTCTAGTCTGGATCGACGACATTTCCATTACTGGGTAATCGCCGGAACATCTGATGCCGCCAGATGTCTCTCCCCTTGCAAAACTCTGTTGGTTTTAGGGAAACAACTAACTTTGAACTAGCAAGCTACACGCTGAAAATGGCAAGTTTGCGTGCAACAAAGCACGCTTGCTTGGTTCTTTCAGGGAATGATTGTAAAGATTTACAAAGAATATGTTTACAACATTACAACATCGCTACGGCGTCAATTCACACGCAATCGCAAGGTAATGTAAGTCAATGGAGGCCAAACAGCGTTGATAAACACGCTAAAAAGCGAGTATGCATCTTGATAACGCACCAATATTGGCATACGAATTGGCGTGTCACACATACGCCACTTTATGAGATCAGTCTGAACTGGGACATTTTGGGACCGATTGTGGCAGGATTGTTGTGGATGAAGTAACGTTACACAGGTAAGAGCCATTACCGTTTAGCAATGTACCCAGCTAATTTAAATAGCTCACGTTACTGTATTGCGTGAACAGTTAAAATCTTGGGAGGTGTAAGTCACACTGTATCATGTCTGTGTTTTCAGATTTGATTAAGTTATGATTCCAAGAAACCCTAACCCAAAAGGTTTTGAAGTACATAATTTGCCTCCATCAGCTGTGTATCACAGTCACAGCTGCAGCTCCAACTGCTGACCATGTTGGTGAGCGGGCCAAACTACAATAACTAACTTCCTGTCATTTTTTTAGAACACCGCCATGAACCTGTCCCTTACACATCACACCGGGCTCCTTGGCATAAACTGCCCATGTCTTTGGATCTACTACTGGAGGAATAAACACAACTCTTACCAAATATATATCAAATGCAAATGACAGGAAGCTTACAGTAGTATGTACATTACAAAGCTGTGGGAGCTTCAGGTCAAAGCTGACCTGTCATATAAACACACAGGGTGCAATTTTCTCTACACATTACATACTTATCATTCCAATATGCATCTTGCACACTACTTTGCACTATTACTTTGCACTATGTCTTATTTGTATATTTGTATTTTTTGTATATTATGTTGATATGTGCCTATATGTATACTGTTGTCTCTATTGTACAGTATTTGTCTATATTAGTATTTGTCTACCGAATGTTTACTACTACATGTCTATTTGTTGGATGTATATAGACTTAACACCTACCGAAGTCAAATTACTTGTGTATGTAAGTATACTTGGCCAATAAAACTGATTCTGATACATTATATACAACAAAAATCCAAGCGTCAGATGCTGGTTGTGTTTAGCGGCTACAGAGCTCCGGGACACTGGCTACCCGACGGTGGTTTAGCCACCGATAGGTGACTGTGAGCCGGCTACAGGCACCGCCAGATGACAGTCCTTTCAGGGGCCATGGTAGTGGAGTTTAGCCTGAAAAACAAACATTTCCTCAGTGAAAGTATTTTGTTTTCACCATGAAGTGAACTCCGCTGAATGAAAGCGCTGTGTTTGATGTTGACACCACGTTGTGCTATGTCATTTTTAGATTATTATCAATTGGATATTGAAGTTCATAAATAAGTGTTTTGGTAGGGCTGGCTGAGTGGCACTATACCCATGGTATTGAAAGAGGGATTTTATTCTTGCATGTCCCCCCCATCCACCTCTGCTTTTTTCAGAAAGCTACAGCTTGTCTGTACAGTCGTACCGACTTAGCTTACTTGGCATTTTGGGGTGAATAAATACCAACTACACAAACAGTCCAGCAGTTACTTTGGTGCAAATCATGCAAGGCAAAGATTTTGCTTCACATATTGGTCCAAAATCTCTGATCTCTGTTTTTGGTTGAGATATGTCTACTATTGATGGCAATAGTAGACATATCAAAAATAAAATAAAAAAATAAAAAAGTCATTTTAAAACTCATCCAACCATTCAGTCAGTTTTTGTGCCCTGTATGAAACCATCTGCATTTGTTTCTCCACTCATTTATTTAGGGTTGCCCTTTAATTTGTCGCCTTTCTGTATGCGCTTTATGTTTCGTGTGGCTAACCAGCACTGGTTGACTGTTCTGTTTATCCATCTGCTCTGTTCATAATGAAATGAACAACATCAGATGGTGTTTTTCTGTCAACTCCAGCGCCAACACTCAATGGCATTATAAAGAATGTTCTCAGTGCTCAGCTTTAGAGAAGAAACACTTTTCAGTCTGCATCTTTTACACCAAAATAAATGCTAAAAAATAACATAAAGCCGGTGTATTGACACCGGATTTTATTTTTTTCCAGCGTACACAGAAAATAGAGAGCTTGATGACCGCGAGGAGATATTCACTGAATTTTACAAAAAGTGTATTGGATTAACGTCACTTACTTTACCTTTAATGTCAGTGTGCTGTAACCAGAAGAAGACAAGCTTTAATTTACCGGCGGTTGTTATAAAAGATTTTTGTAATTAGCATCCATCTATATCTATCTATCTCTATTCACTCTAGAAGACAAGGTGTCACGCATATGCACATAGAGGGCAGCATGCAGGAAGGAGGGGGGCACAGAGAAAGAGGTAGACCGAGAAAGGAAAAGAGATGGAGAGGTAATTGGTGCACCTGTCTGCAAGGGAAAAGACAGCTCTATCCACACAGACACACACACACACACACACACACAG
This sequence comes from Zingel zingel, assembly GCA_023566125.1. Classification (NCBI taxonomy): domain Eukaryota; kingdom Metazoa; phylum Chordata; class Actinopteri; order Perciformes; family Percidae; genus Zingel; species Zingel zingel. The sequence goes on from CM042323.1 coordinate 5,096,916, forward strand.
GGACACTAGTAGACAGAGAAACTGACATGCTTGCATGGACGTACACTGAAGACTCAACACAGTGACGCAAATATGTGTGTGCGTGTGTGTGTGTGTGTGTAAGAGAGACGGTTGCGTCTTTGTGTAAATGACCCTTTTTTTTCACCCTTCGGATGTTTGTTTCCTTCCGATTTCGCACCAGCCCCATGATAAAAACGCCATCAACATGCCCACTCGCTCGCCATGAGTTCTCTGGAAAATGACCTGCTCTATTCACTCATGGGCTCAATCAGACATTACACAGACTTAGGTAGCTCGCAGAGTAAAGTCCGTTTAATGTCCAGTCAAACAGATTAAGGGCATTTTCACACCTGAAAGTCTGAACCAAGGTCCGGACCAAGGATCATGTTTTTCATACTGCAAACAAACCAAAACATGGTTCAGTTTGGTCCGGACCGAGACCACCTCTTTTGATCGGACCAAAATTTGGTCTTTTGATCCCGAGGCACCTTTCTCACCTGCAATTTTGGTTCGGACCCAACTGAAAAGTCCGAAAGTCCGGACCAAATGAGGTAGGTGTGAAAACGGCCTTAGACATTTGCATTCTCACACACAGCTTCTCCGTGTAATGTCTAGATAAGTTCAGGGTTGCAATGCATGTTTGAATGAGGCGTATCAGTCTACCTGAACTATTTTCTGTATTTTCTGAGCCCACTAGATGGCGCTCTCTGTTCAACAAAGGGGTTGAAAGCACACTAACTTAATTGCCATTCCTTGAGCCCTTTTCTTTAAACCAAGAGTGGGCTCAGAAAATAAAGGAAATGGTAAACAAAGCTTCATGAAGCTTCATTTGACCATCACTAGTCTGCAGCCATGCTAGCAGCTCTGCGATGATGTTCTTAGGCACAATGGTGCTTTGAGCTTAATGCTAGCGTCAACATGCTGACATGCTCACAATGATAATTCTAACCTTCACAAAACTAAACAAAGGACATTAAACGTTCAGTCCTTTTTCCAGTTTACATTACTACATTTAGAACTCTGCACAACAGTCACATAAAATAGATCAAATACAAAGCAGTGGCATTCATGATGGCAATGGATTTAGAATTGCTAAATACAAACGGAGCATTAAGAAGGTTTACAAGCTATGAAATCTATTCTATAAAGTAGACAGAAACTATTTTTATTCCACTGGCTTCAGTTGTGAAAATTACAAGGTTGCCCATAGATGACCAATGTGTGCAGAAACAGCTTCATAGACATTGCTTGAATCCAGTAGTGGGGTGAACAGTATGACCAATTGATTTCATTGTTGGAGTTATTGTTCAGATTGACACGGAAATGTATTGTCTCTGTGGCACAGATAACATGAATTCCTTGACTATCACCATTATTTAAAAAAAAGAAAGGAAATCCGCTTTAGGAATGAAAGCATGAAAAACGTCCCAAATGGAGGTATGTACATCATTATTTTCCAAAAAGCAGCTCATCAGAGTGGGATCATGAAAAATTGACACATGGGCGATTGCAAAGATTAAAACATGTAAAACCTTAGAGGAGTTTAATTACACATCTCTTGAAATAGTCATTGAATCATCCTCCCAAACAGATATCTGGCTAAAACCGACACATAGGACATTTAGATGCAGGACTCGTTACCGTGAAACTGACTTATTATTGTTTCATTTTATAAGCAGCCTATCCAATTTGGATGCAACATTGTGTGAATCTACACTTGATGCAAAATGATGATGATACATAATTGGTAAATAACAGTATTAGAGTCATAGACTGTATAAAAGTAGTCGATGTAGCCACTGTGACATTACCCATTGGTTCGTGGACTACCTAAGTTTGACATTTTGACCATTTTTGTACGAGAGGGTGGAGCTGGTGAGGAGCTCTAAGCTAAATGCTAAATTACCAGCTAACTTTAACTTGCTAGCTTGGCTAGCAAGGTGCATCCACCGAAGGCTCAACAAGACATTTTTAGGCCACCAAAATGTGGCAATTCAATTTAATTAACTGAAAACACACTGTGAAGTTCTAAGAGGAAAAGTAGGTAAGACTTATAAAACTACCTTTCTGTCATATTTGCTGAAACTGACCCTATGTTCCAGTAGAACTACATGAAGCAGGTCATTAAAAGAAAAATCCAGCTCCTCTGGCACCACCTACAGCCTGTAGTGCCATTTGCAAAAATCCACCGCTCCCTGTTCAGAAGCACCAATCAGGCCCAGGGGGGGGGTGTCTAACTGCATGTTAATCACTGCTCATGCACACACATCCATTCTCCATTGTGGGGGGAGGGGCTTAGTAGACCGCTTTGGGCTTTAGCAGAAAGGGGGGAGGGACTGAGAAGTTGTTGATGTTCAAATTTTTTGGCTAAGACCTGGATCTTCACAATCCTACCTGCAACACCTTTAAAGCTATTTAAATGCATACAGTGTCACGGACACGTATTGCTATGCCTCTATTGTACTCGACAGGTCGCCGTGTTAGCGACTATAAAGTTGAAAGTAGTAAATGAGACCATGAACTCACTATGAAAATGTTTACTGAGGTAAAAAATCAAGTCAGGAGTAGGGTCATTTTACCATAGACTTCTACTGTATATGATCTGACTTCTTTTGGCAACCAGTGGAGTCACCCCCTGCTGGAAATTCGAAAAAGTGCAGGTTTAATGCAATTTCGTATTGGCTTCACTTGTCAGGCCTTGAGAGGCTGCTGCTTGATTAGACCCAGAAGCCCCTCTATTCTCTCCTTCAAGTTACATCTAAAAATAATACCCAGGTCTTCCATGTAGGATGCAAAATATTAAGATGTAATAATGTATACTGGAAAGAAAGAAAGAGAAAAAAAGAAAGAAAGAAAGAAAGACGATGGATGTGCAGCAAGATGAGAAAAGGATAAAATAAAGAGTTTTCCTCCCACAATATTATGTGCGTGCATGTGTGTGTACTACATGCATATTAGTGTGGGTGTGTGTTCACCGAATTGTTCTCGCTCTCAGTGTGAGTGTGATCTGGATCCAAGGCTTCTGCTAAAATCTGCCGGGCTGCATGCCAAGCTTTGTGTTTCACATCAGACAATCAGACACACACATGCACACACACACACACACACACACACACACACACACACACACACACACACACACACACGCCTCATAGGAATCGTCTATTGTCTTATCAGACATGCTCTACTCTGACCAAATTTGAAAAAAAGCATGCATGGTGCATGTGAGTGTGTGTGACTGGCTTTTGTGTGTTCATTCACACATTTCTGCATGTGTGTGTGCATGTGAGGGCGCCATCAGGTAGAAACTTGAACTTGTTTAGAAGTGAGTGGGCTCACATAATTTCCATGCTGTTTATTGTGACAGCACATATGCACGCACACACACATTCTCTGCACATCCAAACACTCATATTCATCTCACATATTCAGAAGGCTTTGGATAGGCATCCAAGCACACACATACAAACACAGGCACACAAACACACAGATCCAAGTGTCTTTGTCGATGTTTTCAAAAGTTGGCTGCTGAAAACGTATAGAACGTCAGCAGCGCAGTTGGCTGCTATTGTCAGTGCCGACAAACTCCGCAGCCTTGCATTCTTGGCTTAGAAAACTTGGAAAGGATCATTTTGTCACATTTTGCAACTTGAAGATGAAACTAAGCAGTGACTTTTGAAGCATTTCTTTGAAATATTAGTAACTTTTTAAAAAACCTTTTTGAACAATCTGCTTATCCCTTCTTGGCAGTTGGATAAGGTTCCTGTTTTTTATTACAAAGCTCTTTTTGTCAAGCTCACTGTTGAGTTTACAATTTGACACTTTAAAGTAGGAGACAAGTCGCATTGTGTTGCAGATATATGCACACAAATTTCATACACAATCAGGGTTGGGTACAGAAACCCGTTGCCAATATGGCATCGGTTCGTAAACGACCGGTATCTACCAGACTGGATGAAAAAGCAGATTTTGGTGCCTCATTTTGGTGCCACTTAAATGCCTGAACTACCACCTGGTGCTCCGAAACAGATGTTACAGGCAACAGAAGCATCACTGCATGTGATGCTATTTAACATTACACTTGGCAGCAGGTAACGTTAGCCTAGTAGCTGGCTTGAACACGGTTACAATGCTTAAAGCTAAAACGGTCTAATGGCTGAATTTCACTCAATTCCAACACCGAGCCATATAATGGCTGGCAGCTGTAGACACACCATGGCAACTGTCGGAGTTAAAGGATAAACAACACCGCAGGGACTTAATGGTTCGTTCAATTGCACCTTGTAATCTCATGGTGCATTCAAGTGCACCTCAAGAAACTCAAGCTAATGTTGTAAAGAACCCTTCTGCCATCCAGTGTTTCTTCTTTTTTTGTGTAACAGCTATTGACTGGTAAAATAAATATTGTCATTATATTTTAAATATGTAATTTAAAGTTGACCATATGGTCTGAGCAATGAACAAGCAGATCTTTCATGCCAGTAACTGTTATTTTGTGCTCGGTTCATTAACTGTTTAAGCACCGGCACTGTTTTAAAAGTTTTGTTTTAGGTTACCCTAACCGTCATTCTCAAACCAGTAGTATTTGTCTTTAGCCTGGTCCTACCAGACTCTGGTACATTTCATTTGTACAGAGAGTCTGGTCTCTCTCCATTGACAAGTGTTAACTTCCTTGAAGGCGGGTACTCTGTTGAAGTTTAAAACTATTGGATCTGCCCAGAGCCACTCTGGATCTGCCATAACCAATCGCTAACGTTTGGTCGTGATGTATGTCATGCGCATGTGCAACAAGAGGGGAGACCAACAACAACTATCGGCTTATATTTAGCATTAGCATCGCTAGCGTTAGCCTTAGCCAACTCCTTCACCACTAACGGAGCAAGCTGGAAAATCAAACTTTCTCCAAACCCCGTGGGGAGGAGGGCAACAACAGCATGGCCACCAACACAACTCAGCAAAGATTGTTATTGCTCGGGCTTTAACTTCAGGATATTCGGCAGCGTTGCCACAATAGACCGAATGGCTTCGCTCGCATCTTTCTAGTGCACGTCCTCAATGTCATCGTTCTCAGCCACTCCCTCTGTTTACTGATTGGACCACCAAATATTTGACCGGAGAAAACCCAAGAATATACCGCAAACCCAGACGGAGTAGTGAAGGAAAATTAAAATTGAGCGGAAGTACTTAGGAGGACGGAGCCAGGCTAATTTGTCTTGCTTGTTTTTCTCAAAATTAACACCCCCGTTCTTTGCATTCTGACAGAACGACAATGATAGTACTATGGGCAACATTTTTTCTCCTGAAAATTTCTCATGAAAATAAACCTGTTTTCCCCTCATATTCAAACAAGTATCGACAGTCATGCTAGCAGATCTGTAAGACTGTACTTAGACAAAGCAGTGATTTAAGCTAAACTCTAAAATCAGCATGCTAACATGCTCCGGATGGCGAACTTTATATGCTAGTGTTTTGCAGGTATTAACCATCTTAGGTTAGCCTGTTAGCTTGCTAAAATTGCTAAGCACCCAACAAGTACAGCTGAGGCTATGGGAATGTCATTAGTACAGGTATTTAACCAAAGTATTAGACAAAATAAAGGTTTGACCTGATGATGGTGCTAGATGAGAAGTTAAGGTATCGCCAAAATGATTACAATTTAGTGGAGCATGAATGTTTCTACCATATGTCAGAAATCCATCTGTTACATTTCACTCAAAACCACAAATCAACCTCATGGTGGCTTTAGAAGAAAAGTCTGGGAGCCACTGAAGTCTTTAGGATTTGTCTGGGTGCCATGAATGTCAATTCATGGTTTTTATGAATGTCAATCAATGAATTCATGGTCCTCAATGTCAATTTTTGCCAATCCATCTAGTAGACATTGAAATATTTGTATTGATACTTAAAAATGTCTGCTGCTGGTGCTTCAGGAAAAGTTGGGGGCTCATCATTAGGATTCATCACCTGGGGCCCACAAATTTCTGTGCAAAATGCCATAGATAGCCAGTAGTTGTTGAGACTTCCCGGTCTAGACCAAAGTGGTGGACCAACCAACCGACATTGCCATCCCTATAGTCACGCCGCTAGAATGGTGAAATATATAGCTCTTTTAAATGTTAACAGTGGTGGCTGTTAACAACCAACCTACACTAAAATCCTTCCGGTGCAGTTGTTACTTCATGAAGTATTTTTAGCTCACCACTCACCCACCCATAAACATAGAGGCTATTTTGCATTCTGCTAATTCCTGTCGCCGTGATGTGTTAATGTTTGCATTGACATTCATAGAGGGAAAAGTAGCTTCAGCTGTTGGTTTATGGCTCAGAAAAGATTAGCAGTGTGGCTCTGTTACAGCATGCTGGGCAGATTAACTTCTTTCTCACTTCTTTCAGCTACACATCCTATTTCTCCTGATTATGATTTGTGGAACACATGAAGATTTTTTTCCAGCAATGTATAAATCTATTACTTACATGTGGTTCTGTATTTCCATAAAATTACCATGACATTACAGATACAGTTACACCCCAACCATGACAGTATGACTGATCAACCTGGAATTATATTTAATGTGTAATTATTCTAATTATATAAATAATTGAAAAGAAGTGCATATGTAGGCCTTAATACACATTTGATTTACAGATACATACATGTGTGGAAAGGTTAAAGGGCAACTGAGGCCTTAACGCTATATGTTTATCAAATTGGGTGAATCACTAAAACATGTGCGCACACACACACACTTTTGTATGTATATGCCTATAACAGACACACAGACCCATACACACACACACACACTTTCAAAAGTGAAGGATTACGATTCCTCCTGTAACAAATTAACATACAGTGTGAATCTGGCAGTAGACAAATCATTCTGTGCGTGTGTGTGTGTGTGTGTGTGTGTGTGTGTGTGTGTGTGTGTGTGTGTGTGTGTGTGTGTGTGTGTGTGTGTGTGTGTGTGTGTGTCTGCGCATTAGTGCTTTCATGCTACTCTGTGTGTGCATTTGTGTGATCCATGCCAGAATGTTGTGAAACAAAGACGTATTGTCTCCCCCGTAAATTCATATTCAGCCAATTTATCATATATGGAGCTCTGTGTGTGTGTGTGTGTGTGTGTGTTGGTGCATTTGTGTAGTGTATGTGTGTGAGGGACAAGCTGGTAGGGTATGTTCAACTGCAGATGAATTAGGTTACCACCACATGGACCGGATTGTCTCCCTAAGTGAAATAAAGTAGGGTTACAAATTGGCCGTGTGCACTTTGACCACACATTTCACTGATTCATACAGAGTGGTCGGGCAAGATTCAACAGGCATTTGCTTAAAGTTGTTGTCCGTCAGCTTTAACTTAGGTTGTTTCTAGCGGCAGCGTTGCCAGTAAGATGTAACTGCAGGCGAGCCTTTGGGACTTCATCTCCAGTGTCGACTGTATGACGTCGGTAGATTGGCATATCTAACCTGCGCAATGCCTTCCCATGCTCCTGTCCACACTGATAACAGTTTAGTCCAAGATGATCTAAGAGCTAATAAATCCATGAAGATACGGGCCGTGTGGGGACACGTGCAGCCATGGAGATGATAGAGCTGATGAGGCAGCGGCTAGCTAACGTGGCTAATCGTGCTAACATGGTCAACAGTGTTAACGCAGCTAGCGGGATTAGTTACCGAGCCTATCGGGGAGCAGCTAGTAGCACTGGTTGGCAGTTAGCTATATAGGTGCGTGGCTCTATCATCCACTGTAGACCTATATCATAAACTCAGTTAGACACTCAATACGGACAATATACTGTATGTGCAAGGGAGGTTTAAAATATCCTCCACAGAGCTCTAATGGATCTGGAGAGTGGAAAGGCTATAAGAGTACTTCACACTGATACCAGGGACACAAACCCACGCGCGCGCGCACACACACACACGCGCACACACACACACACACACACACACACACACACACACACACACACACACACACACACACACACACACACACACACACACACACACATTTTCATCTCTGCATCTGCCAGTCTGTCTCTGACTCTTTGCTAGAAAGACTGATAAGATTTAACACACACCCGCTCTCTCTGTCAAACACATACATACACCTGCACAGTCATGGCTATACAAGCCAAGAACATAGATTTTGAAAAAAGAAAGAAAAGAAGAGCTGAACTCCGTGCCTGCGCTATAGTCTTTGGTGATCTCAGGCTCACATTTTGCTTTATGATGAATTAGGGATGGTAATTTAGAGTGTTTTTTTGATCGACAGCCGAACCTAGTTAACCGATCATTAGTCTCTCATTGCCAGACCTTCCTCCACAGCGCTGTGGAGGAGGGTCTGGCTAGTCCACACTAGAGCTTAGATCGGGCCCAAATAATCAAGCCCGACCCTACCCAAGCCCGTGCATGTTGTGTCCAAGCCCGGCCCGGCCCGACACATTAACTTTAATTATGAGCCCGAGCCCGATTTAAACCCGACAATTTTTTAATACGTGGGCCGTTATAATTGACGTTCTCAACTACAATTCTGAGTTGTTTGAACTACAGAAATCTGTTTAGAATTATCTTAATAAATAATGCAACAAGGACGAACCATGTAAACTGCAATTTTTGTTTATTCAGAATGGAATGGATCGCAAATCGATCCGAATGAAGAAAGGCAAAAAAAACAACCTCGACCCTAGTTTGTAGACGGGCTTCCCTGTTCTCTTGCATCCTCTCTCTGTGTTGGAATTTAAGTAATTTAGTTTTAGTAATTTTAGCTGTCTGCTCTGAGCTAGTCTATATCCACGACATTCCGCTTCTGGGATTGCTCCGGTGACGCAGGAAATTCGGCCGGATGCATGTCTTTTCGGCCAATGTCCGTTTCCTTCCGCTTTCTTTGTGTTGGCATTTTAAACTCTGGTGGACTATGGTTAACTGGTCCTCAGATCTCTGCAGGGTAAATCTAGACAGCTAGCTAGACTATCTGTCCAATCTGAGTTTTGTGTTGCACAACTAAATAACTTTTGAACGTGCACATGTTCCACCAAAACAAGTTCAAGGGTATTTTGCAGCAGTATCGTGGCTCTGTGCGGAGCTTAGCGCCGCCCACCGACGCCCACCGACGATTGTGATTGGTTCAAAGAAATGCCAATAAACCAGAGCATGTTTTTCTCCCTTCCCAGAATGCTGTGTGGACTAGCCAGACCCTCGTCTGCAGCGCTGTGGAGGAAGGTCTGGCAAAGCTAGACTAGCTCTGAGCTCATCCATCATCACTCCCTCTCACTACGTACACACTAAGCACTGAGCTATTCCTTAAAGGTCCAATATGTAATATATTTACTGTATTTAATCAAAAAATGGCCACAATATGTCATCAGATATTAAGGAAGCAGGCTAAGGTGAAATACTATCATTTCTTACAACAATGCTAAAGCCAATATTTCCTCCATTGCAATTTCCATTCCATGACGGAATGTCTGTTTTTATTTTGGCCTGTGTGTTGTTGCCAACTGCCCATTTTGACACTGGGGTTGCCAAACAATGCAAAAACAGCGTGCAGCTGCAGCCATGCATGGTAGAAGCGACCAAACGAACTGGATTAACAGAGATAGATTCATTCTACCCGACCTAAAACAAACTTGCCATCTTTCTAAACAGTTGCATTACCAAAGAAGTGGTAAAACAAGGGTAATTATTGGAGATGCATTTAAAAGATGGAGACATCTTAGAGCCCAAAAGGACGCTGAGTTGGCTATTTTCCTCCTGAACAGGTAAGGGTTAAGCTTCATTAATATCACGGCAAACATAGTAGGGACGGGCATTTTCAGTAATTTCAACATGTGCACACATTAAATTATATAGGTGCGCAAGTTAGTTACTTGCAAAACAAAAAGAGACACAGCCGGTGAAGTGATCCCAACTGGTGCAGGCTAATGCCGCCATGCTAACACACGCTAACTGCTAACGTTACCAGAGGACCAGGCAAACTGGGAGGGCCACGGCTGCTTACAACCACCTTGACGGACATATGACAGAAACCGCAAGTTTGACTTCCTCATAATGGAAACATGCAACTTAACTCTTGCAGAACAACCCTGTAGCCTGAATTGTTGGATTGGGACACAGCTTACGTACTCTACAATGTAATGTTATGGAATAGTCTTGTGGCTAACGTTACCATCGCCAGCTTCAAGGTTATATGTTGGACCGTAAGATGATTCCCACTTTGTTACAAACTGACATGCAACCACAATGTGTAATGCACAGTATGTAGACAAGCTGTACAGTATAACGGGGTCTGGAAAGTAGTAGTACCGAAAATCTCCCCCCTGCCGAAATTGTTCCCCCGCTTCTGTTCAAAGGCCGTATCCGACAGACAGTGACTGTGCCCTGGGTACAAGCGGCTGCGAGGTTGCGGTCTTTTTAGCGGCTGTTGCAGTGACGTTAAGCCGAGAGTGAGTGGCTGTCAGTCAGGCAAAAAGCTCTGCAAGGACGCAGTATTTCAAGCTGCTGTTGTTACATTTTGCCGACAAAAGGTAACTGTCAGCCGGGTTTAGAACTCTGCGAGAGCACAGGCTTTTATTACCATCAACATGGCAGCATTTAGCACCGCTGCCTGTGGAGTAATGTCTGGCAATGCAAGACTAGCATCTAGCTAACACTGACATCGTGGGATGTTGGGTTTAGCGTTCGCAATGTGGCGACCCCTGTAAACTTTGACGCAGGGGAGGAGGGGCCGGGGGAGACGACTCTTTCCAGCATTTAGAATTTGGACTGCGGTAACCATTTCAAACGCTAGCTGTCAGTATTACATATTGGACCTTTAAGAGGAGCTTCCCTAGTCTTACAACACAATGATAGCCTGACAGAGCTCCCTGTATGTGGTCGTAAAGTCCGAACCATCCAAAAGAATGCTTTCACACTAAAAACGAACCGGACAATGGTTCAGTTTAATCCGGACCGAGACCACCTCTTTTGGTCAAACCAAATGTCATCTGTTTGGTCCAGACTGGGGTCCGGGGGAAAGGTCTCAAACCTGTAATTTTGGTTCGGATCAAACTGCCAAGTCGGAAAGTCTGACAGGTAGGTTTGGTACAGACTAGGTTTGGTAGGTTGGCTTATATTGCTATATTGCTTCACCAATATTTCCACCTCATGCAAGCGTAAAATATATATTTTTCCCCCCGCCATTTGCACTCATTTGGCATAAAATAGGTGGATGGAAATTTTGTTTACAAATGAATATAGACAGCATCCACAGGTAATGTTCTCCCTCGCTGAGTTCCTTTATCTCCATGTTTATATTTATATAGGTCTGGCTTCATATCTTTCTCTGTCTTTATCTCTCTTCCTCTCAGACACCTGAGGGAGGGACAAATGTGACCTTAATATGTTCATCTCTTTTCTCTGCCCAAGATTTATATGCCAAATAACACCTCGCCGGGTGTCAAAATGACCTTAGGTTTTGCAGATAACGTGCCTTTAAGTGGCTTTGTGTGTGTGTGTGTGTGTGTGTGTGTGTGTGTGTGTGTGTGTGTGTGTGTGTGTGTGTGTGTGTGTGTGTGTGTGTATGTGTGCGTGTGTGCCAACAAAAGGGACACCTACCGCCTACGGCTCTTTTTCTTTTTTCTGTCACTCTCTCGCTTTCTTTCCATTTGATTTCCTCAATCAATGTCCTAACACCTTTCACTCCCTCTCTGCCTCTTTCTCTACTCTACTTTTTTTCCATCCCAAACTCTTTCTTCATGTACCATTCTCTCTCTCTCTCTCTCTCTCTCTCTCTCTCTCTCTCTCTCTCTCTCTCTCTCTCTCTCTCTCTCTCTCTCTCTCTCTCATCTCGCTCAGTTGGAATAAAAGTCACAGCTTTCTATTTTTTGGCTCTCTCTCTATCACCAGTGTTAAACTCAGTTCACAGTTCTCTGTGATGTCTGACTTATCCTAGCTGGAGGATGCACTTCATGCTTTAGCGCCTGACTGTGTATGTGCGTGTAGGCATACGAATGACACCGTCATAGTCCTTTTGGCTCATATTGTGTAGCTGTGTTAGCATGTGCATGTCACTTTGTAAGTATGTGTTAGTTTTTAGGTTTCCATGTTCTTCTTATTTCGTTGTCAAACACGCACTCTCGCGTACGCATTCTCGTGTTTTCGACACAGAACAAGATTGCTCTTTTAATGACTTCTTGTACCTGCGTGGCGACTCTGTCACCACAGCTCACCGTAATTCCTTCAGATTTCTGAACTTCCTTGGACTTAGCATGGATGGTTTCGATGTCCAAACCTCTTTTGATGCCGCAGTATGACATTTCATTTTTATAGCAACAAGCAATTTTGCTGCGCTCTGCTACCTCTTGTTGCTTGAAAATGAAATCACAAAGGTAAAAAAAAATAAAACCATTAAAAGGTGTACCTGCACAGCATTGTTCTTCTTTATCTGACAAAACTACACTGCGATGTTACACCTACGTAGAGTGTCACTGAGAGTGAAATTAAAAACTGTTAGAAAAGGTGGTTGTGACAGCATCCCCTCTGAATGAAACAAAGACAGACAGAAAAAAAAGATCATTCAAATCTAAACATCTCCTCCAAAACACCAATAATACACGTATGAACTTGCTGGGTCTATTGTGGCAATCCGTTCTATTACGAACTCGGAAAATAAGGACGTTTGGACAGTGGCTGTCAGCGTCTGATGCGACGAAAAAGACGTCTTTCAGCGTGTTTGTGTAACGCACCAGGGAGAGCAGCAGTTAGATAGGATTTAGCGAGTAGTATGTAAGGGCGAATTTCCGTGTGAGGTGGTAGGTTGGGGTGGTGGATGGGTCAAACACAGGACTTTGACCGCATGGCACGCTTGCTATAGTCGTTTTTTTCTTTCCTCCCGCGTGTAACGGAACCGTACGCCCACCCACGACCCTTTCCTAAACACAACCGTCCCGTTCATCCCGCGTCAAAAGGGACGGCAATAGTTCCGACCAAGCGCGTTTACTTATAGCCCTAAAGGAGACTTTTAGCGTCAATAAGAACGACAAAGGCATCTGACCAAGCGTCCATATTTGACGAGATGGGTGTGAGAACGTGTTGATTGTGGGGTTGTTCTCCATCACTTCAATTAGGGCTGCACGATATGAGGAAAATATCGGATTGTGATTATATATGACTGATATCGCGATCGCGATATGATTCACGATATTGGAGGGAATTATTATTTGTGTATCATTATTCTCATTTCCATTGAAAAATATTAAAACATTGAGTGTGATTTTTGTGAGGCTCTGTACCAAACAAAGATTTTTTTTCTTTAGTGTGTAGGATAGGATTTGTAGACTGGGACGCCTCTGCAGCACCGCAATACTCCGTTCAATGGTTTGACACATATTTTGCCTTTTAAAAATATTACGCCCCCCCTGCGATTTAGATATTGCACTAGTCCATATTGCGATTGCGTTATGGTTATAGCTGTTGTCCATTTTAATATCTTTTGTAGTTCTTGTGATTGACTTTATCATATTAATACTAGGTCTTATTATTGCACCGTAACTGCACTTTACAGTAATTGTATTTCCGGACCTTTTGTTTTTTTTAATCCAATTTGTTCCTATTTTAAAGTTCTTTTGAAAAACTTTTGAAAAAATTGCCCCTGTTAAAAATAGCTGCTGTTTAAGAGGCCAGTAGCTGTATTTTCCAAAATGTCAAACTAATCCTTTAAATGAATGTCCAGCCTTTTTTTTTAACTGCATCTCAGTCCTCTGCAGTTTGAGTTTGCACCATTGTTAAATAACTGAATAAATGAATGAACAATACAATCAAAAATACAATTTGACAACTGAGCAAACTGTGCCTGGGGCAAAGCTGTCACAAAGCCAAACACTGCAGCTTATTAATTCAGTTAACATCACTCACCCAAACTCTTAATAGCTCATCCACAACTGGTTCATGGTGTCAATTTGTTATTGGTGTAGCATCAATGGAAATGAACAACAAACTGCCCGAGCTGATAGCTAGCATTTTAAAAAGTCTGAATTAAAGTCACTAGGAGTAATTATTTGACTTAAGGAAACATTTTCTCTCAGTGTTTGAACCTCTGTGTGTGTGTGTGTGTGTGTGTGTGTGTGTGTGTGTTTGTATGTGTGTGTGTTATAACTTCACGCTGAGCATTATCTAATCTAACTCCAATTATCTGTGTGTGTGTGTGTGTGTGTGTGTTATAACTGTACACCGCACATTATCTAAACTAACTCCAATTATCTGTGTATGTGTGTGTGTTTGTATGTGTGTGTTATAACTGCACGCTGAGCATTATCTAAGCTAACTCCAATTATCTGTGTGTGTGTGTGTGTGTGTGTGTGTATATGTGTGTGTGTTTGTATGTGTGTGTTATAACTGCACGCTGAGCATTATCTAAACTAACTCCAATTATCTGTGTGTGTGTGTGTGTGTGTGTGTGTGTGTGTGTGTGTGTGTGTGTGTGTGTGTGTGTGTGTGTGTGTGTGTGTGTGTGTGTTAAAACCCCTCTGAACAGCTATAAAGACTTGCTGACCATTCCTCTGTGTTGCCATGGTGGGCTAATTAATCAGATTCATTGAATGCTGTTAATCAATAGCCAACGGGGTGTAGACATTAGTTAGTTAATATGTTTCTCATCAGCTGGAGTTGCAGTGTGTGTGTGTGTGTGTGTGTGTGTGTGTGTGTGTGTGTGTGTGTGTGTGTGTGTGTGTGTGTGTGTGTCTGTGTGTGTGTGTGCTTTAATGTGAGCTGTTCAATTAAGAGGAGATTAGAAGGGACTTTGATTTGAAAAAATAATAATTTGCCAGCATGGTAATGAATTACCCGGAAATGTCAGCCTTCTTCTCCCTCAAGATGAAAGGTGGATGATGAAAGAAGAGGACATAGATATTTCATCATCTGAGCGGTCAGTGGTTCTTATCAGTGTACATACTTTTCATATGTATCACCTAATTAGCATTTGAAACATTGTCATCGCCGTGTTAATTATAATACCAACGACTGAAGAAGATTGCTGACACCTTGTAGGGCTGTTAATGTGTTCTCAAAATTGCGGCTATTTTTAAATATAACTCAGCACCATCTTTGTGTTTGGTGCCATGAGCAAAATCCACCTAATTTCCCACAAAATACAGATAAAAATACAATTGAGAGGCTGGCAAGCAGACTTTTTTTTTTTTTTTTTTTTTAAGTATTCGTAACTAGTACCTAAAATGAATGCTTGGCGTATTTATTTATTTTTAATACTGAAATTCACAGCGCTCTGCATGGAATCAGCTTCTCCAGAACCGATAGATTGAATCTAGGATGAAGATCTTTTTATGATCTTGTGCAAATTGTTTTGAAGTTGCACTCATCAATATACACTCTAAGAAATATCTGTGTATTAACAGTTGTGTGTCTGTATATTTTAACAGAAATTGTCCATAGAATGTGATTTACTATTTCTGTTTATTTATCTTGTTTATTCCCATGTTTTTTGTCGCTTTTTTCGACCTTTGTGACACTTCTCCCAACGTTTTTGTCACTTTTTTTCCACGTGTTGGCCATTTATTCCAATGTTTTTGTCATTTTTTCGACCTTTGTGACACTTTGATCAACGTTTTTCTTGATTTTTAGGAACTTTTTGGTGCTTTTTCCGACGTTTGTCGCTTTTTTGCCTAAAGAGAGAGCGCCGTTACTCCCTCCTTGCCCGACTCTAGAGTCATAGTGGGAGAAACAAAGTGTCTCCCCTGTTCTTTCTGACCACTGTGGGAAATCTGTAAGAAGATTTCCCACCATTTCATGTTGTTTATGGAGAAGGAGAACCGGGGAATGAGTAGGAGGAAATGCAACGCTACCAAGCCACGGCTGAGTGGCGCCCGTCGCAGCGATGTGTAGTTAAGTTTTATCAAGATGTGCACGTCAGGCTAAGGCGTAGGGTCCGTGTCTCCACCTTACCTACGTACGTAGCCACGGAGTAGATTTAACGCAGAAGCATAAATCACGCTTTAGTTTCACAGATAACAAATTTAAGCCATAGTGAAAAGGTTCAACAAACACACTACCTGCCCGGCAACAAACAGCAGACAGCACAGTTAGCAACTAGCTAGTGAACATAGTGGAGTATTTAGCAGCTAAAGAGCCAGATATTTCCCTCAGGCGTTGGTGGAGACCAACGCCAGAGTTTAAAGTAGAGTGAATATTACGTTTGTCAGGTGGTCAGAAACAAGACTCCAAATGAACGCTAATGTTGCTCCAAGTGTGCTGGAGGTACAAATAAGCAACTGTTGTGTTGTGTTTACAGCTTGTTGTGCTGCCCCCAGGTGGCCAAAATATAAAAATGTAATTAAGGATGCGCCAGATAATAAGCTATTAAGCTTTTTGTTGCTTTATTTTGAAGGGCGAAAATGATAAATATGGAGTAAAAGTTTTCACTAGTAACTAACCACCAAGTCATATATATAAGACAGCAGCTGTAACATAACGGTGGTACAAACTGCAGTGGAACTACACAATATACTGTAGCTTACACAAATATAAGAAAATAAATTGTTACATACTGTAACAGGTGTGTTTTTAGGATTATGTAAGGCAGAAACTGCTCATTTGTTGTTAAATAGCTTGTTGAGTTTCATCTCTATAATATCTGTGTGTGTGCAGTAGCTGACAGTAGGAGGGAATGCAGTCGAGTTTAGTGTCCGTTACTCTGAAGAGGGGCCACAAGCTGTTACCAGGAAATAGTTGCTGGGGAGTTTGGCAGTTATAATAATGGGGGGTAGACGATGACCTTTCTTGTAGACACACAATCACACAATCACACACACACACACACACACACACACACACACACACACACACACACACACACACACACACATATAGTGCGTGGCACTATCTTTGTGGGGACCTGTAATTGACATAATGCATTCCCTAGCCCCTTACCCTAACCTTAACCATCACAATTAAATGCCTAACCTTAACCCTTACCCTCACCCTAACCATAACCTAATTCTAACCATAATCCTAAAACCAAGTCTTAACCCTCAAACAGCCCTCTGAAGTTGTGGGGTCCAGCATTTTGGCCCCACAAGTATACTGTATTCCTGGTTTTTGGACCCCACGAATATAGTTAAACAAGAACACAGACAGACAGACAGACAGACACACACTCTTGTATCCAGTATGGCAGGTGCCTGTGGCCAGGTCATAGTAACAGATTTACGTTCAAAACCACATCATACATTCACTCTCACACAAAAAAACAGCAAACACTTGAATCTTTAAGACACCTGCACCAAATAACAACCAGACTAAATGTACATAAGGAAGCTTCATCATTTTAATTGCGTGTGTTTGTTGAGTATGTGTGTACTATGAGTACAGTATATGAGTGCTGAGATCTGTCGCAGCTCTTGAGCCAAACGGCACCCTGGAGAGATAAATAAGCAGATAAATGAAGGGTAGGAGAGGGTAACCATTGTTATTAAAGGAAATAAACAGTTTGGATTGCTTTTAGATGTATGGCTGTGATATTTAAGGGTAGAGAGAGGGAGCAGGGAAGGAAAAGAGTATAAATGGGACGACAAAGAAGATAAAAGACAATTGATTGTTTGTCATTTTACAATTTACTCACTCAAATCTGCAGTACCGTTCATGTGACGTGTGTTTATATTCATAGTTTTATAGCTTTTTGTTAATATGTTATTATTATCACTATTTGGAAATAAAGTATTTGTGCAGGAGTACAAAACATAGGTGTAAAAAAGGCATATTTGCACAAATAAACTATAAAAGCAATAGAAGCATGCATGTAACCTCCAACCATTCCACACACCCACTAAACTCACACTCACACACACACACACAATCACACACATACACACACACACTGCACTATTCTCTTAAAGGATAAGAGCTCCTTGAAAACTCAATTAGACTGGGGGGCAAAAACTACAAAAACCTACCACTCTCATACACTGACGTGCATGGTGGCACTCTCTCTCGCTCTCTCTCTCACACACACACACACACACACACACACACACACACACACACACACACACACACACACACACACACACACACACACACACACACACACACGCGCAAGTGTTTTAGCATCCTAACCTGCAGCTATTTCTAGTGGTAAATGGACTCTGAGGTTCCAGAAGAAAAAGCTTGTACTATGGCATGTACCTAATTACACTGTGTGTGTGTGTGAGTGTGTGTGTGTGTGTGTGTGTGTGTGTGTGTGTGTGTGTGTGTGTGTGTGTGTGCGTGCGTGCGTGCGTGTGCGTGTGTGCGTGTGTGCGCTTTTGATGTAAAACAACACCAGCCTCTCAACACACACACACACAGAGACAGACATAAGGTCCATGCATGGAGCCACTCACTTAGTATACATCCCCAGCTCAGCAAGAAAATTATGTATTAAGAATGGTTTGAAATGGTAAAGGTAAGTTCGAGGCCCATGTTTCTTTCAATGTGTGAGTGAGGATATATACAATCCATTCTGTTTCCTTGAATTTGCAGACCATTGCGCCACGATTTGTAAGGAAACTTGTGCAAAGTGCTGGACTGTAAGACTGGAGACCAGGGTTCACATCTTGGGGTGGTTACAGTAGGTTATATTAAGGTTAGTTAGTTAGTCTGACGGGTCATCTGGCGGTGCCTGTACCTGGCTCGCAGTCACCTATCGGCGGCTAAACAACTGCCGCTGGTAGCTGGCTAAATACAACCAGCAACTGACGCTCGGATCTTATCGTTCTATGGCACTATAGATTGTTCACGTTACAGCGCTTTACTACTTAAAATACTACTATTTTAGCTATATAATATATGGTCTATTGGTGAAGTAGCACTGGTCACTTTGGGGGGGGGGGGGATACATTTTGTCCCCACCAGAGATAAAAAAATAATTCAGCAGAGGCAGGGATATGTAGACCAAAAAGGGGGAAATCCCACGGATCCCACAGAACACCAGGTCTCGGTACCCAACCCTACTGTCAGGTTGAACTTCTTCAGCTGCCGCAGGCAGTACATCCTCTGCCGCAGGCAGTACATCCTCTGCCGGGCTTTTTTTGGATGAAGGATGATGATGACTATGTTTGTAGGATGATTGTTTTTAAACTTGAAAGGGCCTCCTGCTTACAGTCTTTATGCTAAGCTAAGCTAATCAACATCTGGCTCTAGTTCCCCAGTTAACAAACAGATGGGAGAGTGGCATTTTCTCATTTTAAGATGTGATGCTGTATTAAAGCAGGGTAAGTCTAAATGTATTAATATATCAGAAAAAGTTTCTGTGCTTAACAATCCACTGTGTAAAGGCCTCGCTTTATCAAAAGCCAAAATTAAGACATTTGAGGTCTAGAATCCATTCCCAACATATGCGCGCGCACACACACACACACACACACACACACACACACACACACACACACACACACACACACACACACACACACACACACACACACACAGTGTTAAGCCTTGATGAGAATAAAACTGTCAAATCAATTCAGGCAAGCCATGACCATTACAGTTTAAGACAAACACGAAATAGAGAAATTAAGTGATACCGAATGTGTGCGTAGAGAGTGTGTATTGTTAAGTGTGTGTGTGTGTGTGTGTGTGTGTGTGTGTGTGTGTGTGTGTGTGTGTGTGTGTCTGTATGCAGTTTAAGCCCCCCGTTCTGGACCCTCCTATGGGTCACTAGTTATTAACCCCCAGACAGTCACCTTGACACAATCTGCCTCCCACACACAGAACCAATGGCACACACACTGTGATACACACATATTTAGAAAGTGAATTGACCCATTCATATGCGCACACACTAACCTTCTATAAAACACACACACACACACACACACACACACACACACACGCATACTTTATTTTTATCAGTCTGCTGTGACCCGGCCCGCCACATGAATTGGCATGATGTGTTAATCCTAATATTGGATTATCAGAGTCAGAGTGTATCCCCTCATTTTAAGATTAGTAGTTTAGTTTAAGATTAGTCCATTTAAAGTGCCACTTAAAGGTTATCACATCGCTAGCAATGGAAAATTGTTTCTGTACGGTCACACACACACACTGAGGACTGATTAAGAGCATAATTGAATCTAATTGGGAGAACCCGTCTATTCATACATGTACTGTATAACAGCAAGTTGGAGGCGAAGATGCTCAACTTGGGTGTGTTGCAAAAAGTTGGTGAGAATCAGGGTAACACGGATTATCCTTTCATTGTGTGTGTGTGTGTGTGTGTGTGTGTGTCTATGTGTGTGTGCGTGCGTGCATGCATGTGTGCGTGCATGCCTGCGTGATGATTTGTGGTTCATGGTATATTTTGTGGAGATAATCTGCTAAGAGAGACAACAAGAGCTGACAATGGACAAAAACAATGTGGTGGGCTTTTTTTTGTTTAAGGACTACTGGGGATCTGTGTGTGTGTGTGTGTGTGTGTGTGTGTGTGTGTGTGTGTGTGTGTGTGTGTGTGTTTCCCCATCTCCTCCCCATTTACTTCCTCCCTTATCTCTATCTCCTTTATTTGTGTCATTTTTCTCCAATATGCATCTGTTTTGTGTTATTTCTGTTCTGTCACTTTTCAGCTCTCTCTCCCCCCCCCCCCTCCCCGCCCCCCTGTGGTAGATCGATACAGGCTAATTGCGGTGGAGCATCAGACAGTTGGGAGTCTTCTTTCCCTGGAGTGCCTAATTAAGACCGTCAAACTCAAACATTGTGTGTGTGTGTGTGTGTGTGTGTGTGTGTGTGTGTGTGTGTGTGTGTGTGTGTGTGTGTGTGTGTGACTGTGGTTGTTTGGACCAGAAACACCTGTACACTTCTCTTTACTCTCCTTCCGCGCACACACACACTTTCTCTCTCACATGTAACTTCCTGTATGGATAGA
Source organism: Zingel zingel (assembly GCA_023566125.1). Taxonomy (NCBI): domain Eukaryota; kingdom Metazoa; phylum Chordata; class Actinopteri; order Perciformes; family Percidae; genus Zingel; species Zingel zingel. The sequence continues at coordinate 5,117,805 of CM042323.1, forward strand.
CAGCAGCTCTGTACATTCAGCCGTGTGTACGTCTGGTCTGAAGTCTGCACACATTCTCCAATTATTGCGGTGGAAATGTTGAATGCACAGTTTTTGTGCTTACGTACTGTTTTTTTTTTACATCTGGACCCTGATGTCAGCAACTGGCCCTTTACAGTATGGTTGCGACAAACTCATGGCCATATGCTGTAATGATCTATAAATGCATTGAATACATTTACATGAATTAAAAAATGACTATCCATAAAAGATATACATATATCTTTTCTTAATTGAATGACTATCTATAGATGATCCATAAAATGCAACAAAAAAAGGAGACTGTCCTCCCCTGAGAAAAACGGCCACATAAGTCGTTTGTTCAAGCAGCAATTAAGACTTATATTTATGTTTATAGTGTAGTTATGACGGGAGCAAAGCAGAAAGTAAGGTGACAAAGTATATGAGTGCCAAATTCACGCATGTTGGGGAGGGTTGCTGGGTCAAACAAACACAGGACTGTCCCCCAGGAGACCGCAGCTTGAATCCCATTGGAAAGAAAAATAAAACAGCGAGTTTATGTATTTTTTTAATTTGTTAACTTTGTGGTCTTTCGGAACAAACGGAGCTACGTCAAGCACTGACGCTTGGTCTGTGTCTCTTAGCGTCAGATACCGATGCCAAAATCACCCTTTAGCATCTGTATGGAACGCACCGGGCATAGCAGCAGCTCGACCGCGGCGCTGTAAGATGACGTAGTATGAAGCGAGACAACGGTAGCAAGTAGTACGAAAGACCGAAAATCCGCATAAGGAGGTTGGTGGGGGGGGGGGGGGGGGGGGGGGGGGGGCCGAAGCAACACAGGACTTTCACCCAAAATGTTGAATGCACAGTTTTTGTGCATACGTATAGTTTTTTTTTTACATCTGGACCGTTACAGTATGGTTGGGGACGTAGTATTAAGAGAGACAACGGTAGCGAGTAGTATGAAAGACTGAAAAATCCACATAGGGAGGTTGGTTGGGGGGGCGGGTGGATGGGTCAAACAACACAGGACTTTCCCAAGAGACCCCAAGAGACCCCAAGAGCGGCACAAGAACGGGACAGTTAGGTTTAGTAAAAGATCATGGGTGGGGTTACAAAAATGTACGTTTCAGTGACACGCGGGACAAAAACGGGACTAGAATCCCAGTCTCCTGGGTGAAAGTCCTGTGTTGTTTGACCCATCCACCCCCACTCCCTCCCGACCAACATCCTTATGTGGTAAGTTGGGGTCTCCAGAACATTCACCCAGGAGACCGGGGTTCGTGTCCCATTCTTGTCCCGTGTGTCACTGAAACGTACATTTTTGTAACCTCACCCACGATCTTTTCCTAAACCTAACCATCCCGTTCTTGTGCCGCATGTCAGTCAGTACATCCCGACCCAGAGAGTGTCAAAAAGTGACACCAAGAGTGACAAGTGACACCAAGCGCGTCTAAATATGACGCCAAAGGAGACATTTTGCATCAGTAACAAACGCCAAAGGCACCTGACCAAACGTCGCTTTTTGACGCGATGGGAGTGAGAATGTGTTGATAGTTTATGTAGCATAGAGCAAGGTTGTGTTTGAGAAGCTGCTGGACAGTTGACACAACCATGAATTACATTTTTTTCTTTCCTTGTTTAAAAAAAGTGTGGTGACTTCTTCCTTTTCTTAAATTTCTGTTTTTTTTTTAAAACAAACAACAACTTAATTTCATAATACTACTAAATTACATATAATTTTCCAGGTAACTTCCAACTAACAGTTAAACCCAGGCTACTTTTTTAAGAATTAGAAACATTTAAAGAAAATGAGACAATAGTGGACCAGTAAAGTCATGCTCACAGTAGGTTTCTCTCATCTCACATCGCATGCACTCATTGGACAACAATAAAAAGGGAATTTCTTTTCCCTCTTAGACTCATTATGACTCCCATTCATTCAATTGCCTAGAGACAATTTGCAATATGCACATTTGAAGGGGGGTCACTTCCTCAACATTTCTACTCTGAGCTGAATCAGAAGAGGAAAAATGTGACCCGGAGCAAAGACGCAGGAAAGAAGAGGAGGTAGATTGTGGCTGAGCAAAGGGAGAGATAAAGGAGGAGAGAGGGGATTTGTGAAGATATAAACCAGTAGCAGCTGTTTCCAGCCCATTAAAATGTAATTAAGGAGAACCTCATTACGGAGAAAGACAGAGAGAGTGATGGCGAGATGGAGAGAAATAAACTGTTTCCTACTGTCTACTTTATCACTCAAGCAGACAGAAAAGCATCAGTTTATTGCAAGTAAAAAAAACACAAAAAAACCTGTGCTGTCTGGTTTCTATGATGCTAATTAGATTTGAGCAGATCGTTTTTGAGCAGATCGCTTTTGGCAGAAAAGACAATGTTGTGAATTCCAGTTTGGCACTTTAAAAATGATTTGACTATAATAATCTTTACTATAAGTCTTTTTCTCCAGAGTGTGGGGGGGGACTTGTGTCTTTCCGTCTCATCAGCAGCCGGCCGCTCGGAGATGAAAACAGTCGGGGCAGATTTGGGAGCGTGGAAAGCGGTTGAAAGGAGTCTTTACTTTCAGCATATCAGTCTCTGATAGTGCTTGAGTGGTTTTTTTTGGTGGGGTTGTATTTGTAAGTTTTGCATCAACTGTTAAGCTTACATTCTTATCCAGACCTGGGCATTGTCCGGCCCACCCAGGCCACATCCGGCCCTTTGGGCGGCCCTAACTAGCGGCCTTAACCGGCGGCCCTAACCGGCCCTGCGTGAGGTCAATGGGAAGTTCGTAATCAAGCGTAAATAAGTGTACATCATGCATGGAATACAACTGCATTGCTTTTATTTTAAAGGCGACTGTTTTTTGTTGTTGCTTTTGTTGCTTTTTTTTTTTTGCGTGAACGTATGCAGCTTCTTCTTCTCTTCTTCTGGTTGCAAGTCGCACGAGAGATGTTGGGAAAAAAAGAAAGGTTGATACAGAGTGCCAAGTTGGACTTACTACGTATTTATTTACTGAAGTCAAAGATAAAGCTGTGTGCTTAGTTTGCAGAGAACACAGCGCTGTGTTGAAGGATTATAATTTGAATTGCCAATACAATACTAAACACGCAGAGAAATACAACAACTTGACTGATGCAGAGCGGGCACGGACATCTGAAGCAACAAGGCTTTTTTATCCAATTCAATTCAATTTTTTTTATAGTATCAAATCATAACAAGAGTTATCTCAAGACACTTAGTAGGTCTAGACCACACTCTATAATTCAACAATTCTAGTAATTCCCCCAAAAGCAAGCATTTAGTGCGACAGTGGCGAGGAAAAACTCCCTTTTAGGAAGAAACCTTGAGTGGTGAGGAACACTTGAAACCTGGGACAGACCCAGGCTCTGATAGGTGGTGTCTGACAGTGCCGGTTGGGGGTGTGATGAACAGTGGCAATAATAGTCACAATAAAGATAATGGAACTATGAATAGAAATAGTAGTTGTAGTAGTTCATGGCGTAGCAGGGCACTGCAGGACATAGCAGGACGTAGCAGGGCACTGCAGGACGTTACAGGGTGTAGCAGGGCACTGCAGGGCATAGCAGGACGTAGCAGGACACTGCAGGACGTTACAGGGTGTAGCAGGGGGTAGCAGGGCACTGCAGGGCATAGCAGGACGTAGCAGGACACTGCAGGACGTTACAGGGTGTAGCAGGGTGTAGCAGGGCGTTGCAGGGCACTGCAGGGCATAGCAGGACGTAGCAGGGCATTGCAGGACATAACAGGGTGTAGCAGGGCATAGCAGGATGTAGCAGGATGTAGCAGGATGTAGCAGGGCGCTGCAGAGCGAGGCCTGTTAGCATCAGTACCAACTGACATAGGGGACTCTTTTCTGGGCTCAGCTCTTGAGTTCGGAGGGCTTTGGTGGGAAGGGTGTTTTGGGGGCTGAATTTCAGGTGGTTAAAAACGTTGTGTGTGTGTGTCTCTCTCTCTCTCTCTCTCTCTCTCTCTCTCTCTCTCTCTCTCTCTCTCTCTCTCCCTACATCATCCAACCTGAGACAAACAGAGAACACATACACCCTCTTAGGAACACACACGTGATAAACACACAGGTGCAAATAAATACACACACACATATGTAGGAACAGAGAAAGTTGTGCATTATTGTAAACAGTGGAAGCACACACACACACACACACACACACACTATTTAGTGTTCTTATTCAATCAAGCAGTGTGTGTACTTAGGCATGAGTAGGAGAAGATGCTGAAGGCAGCACAGTACTCAGATAAACTGTGTGTGTGTGTGTGTGTGTGTGTGTGTGTGTGTGTGTGTGTGTGTGTGTGTGTGTGTGTGTGTGTGTGTGTCTGATAACTAGGGCAAAGCAGTCTTGGGGATATTAGTGGGGGGTTTTTTTAATTGAAAAATGGTCAGAAGGGAGAAGCAGAGGGATAAACACATATATTATATAATATACAGTTAACATGAGGGCGTATATTTAATATTGTACCTACTGCAACAAGGCAACACAGTCTCACTCCCTACTCGTCAAATGTATGACGCATGGTCAAGGAACGGGGTACCCGTTGCGTTATTTTTCGACGAGGGGGTCCGTCAGATAGACACGCCCCCTTAACTCGAAATCTGCGACAGTTTTATTATTGGTATTTTTAGTTATTATTTCGGCCTATTTGGGCCAGGGAAGCTGGGTTGCTTTTTTTGTTTATTTATATTTTTAAAACTATAACGCTACATCTATCAACATTTATTTAGCTGTTATCATGGTATTCATTTCTTTATTTTAATAATATTATTTCAGTCTTATTACCGGTGAAATATTACAGCATGCTGTAATACAGAACATTACAATATGATCCAAGCTACACGCATTCAAAGCCGATATCCCACAATGCAATGCGGGCATTCATTCACAGAATCGGGCAGCGATCAGCGGGTCTTTAACGCCAGTATCGCTTCAATATACATATATATACTCAGTGTTTGTATCACCAGCAACAACACGTTGCTCAGCTTTGTTCCAGTAAGTTATGCATCGTGATAACGTTTAAAAACATCCGCGGAAGTGACGTAGTAATTACCGCTCCTCGTCTGTGAAAGAATGTTGCACGTGAGAATTTACACAATAAAATACCAATAATGAAAAAATAGTGTTTTATGCTAAGCACTTTGATTTGCCTTATATATATACTATATAAAAAACCTACAGTTGAGTGTTTAGAAATACAGCCTAATGGCTTTTGACTAATTTGCTTTTTTTTTTTACTTGTACTGTTGTGAAAAACAAACTATATACAAAGAGAAGCATGTTTTGTATTTACCATGCATAGTTATTTAAAAACGCAATTTTCTAATTTTATAAGTTGATGATCATTAATTGCAAATACTAAAGGAAAAAAAAAACATGAGCATATTTATGTGTGGGACTTAATTTGATTTAATATCACACTGCATTATTCGTTGTTTTAAATAAATGACTTTTTTGAAATATCAATTTATGGAAGGCCTAACATATTAATTATTATATTCAGAAGATGATCCTCATATCAATCACCATGGTTACAGCTTGTAGCCATCCTAACCTTTGTAGCCTTTACTGAGACTACCTTTTCAAAACTAAGAAGGGAATAGTTTTAGGAAGCATTTTCAGGAAATTAAAAACATAATCAGATTGTTGCTGAGGTTTTTGTTCACAGAGTAAGATGTATATAGCTTTGTATGGGTATGTGTACATAAACAACATGTGTTTTGGCATTTTGGACACACTTCTACCTGAGCCTATATACTGCACAGACACAACTCACACATCTCATTTAACCATTTCACAAGCTGAGGAAAGGGTCGTGATATGGGTCAGAGGGTATCAGAGGTCATAAATGATGAACCAAGCAATCAACTCTGCTCCTATAGGCACCTTGGTGTTCATATGGACAACACCTGGCTGGAAGGCCCGTGTTCAAAGTGTGTGTTATCATTTAGCGCAGACACTCACGGTGAATCAGAGGGTTTATGTTATACAAGGCTGCAGGGGAATAGCTTCATGATATATGATTGTGTGTTGCTCTTGTCACTGTTTGTGAAAGATTAACAACAGATTGTTGCTGTGTGATGTGCAGTCTGACTACATATCACTTTGCTTATGTTGTTTTTTTATTGTAAGTCATCATCTGTATGATAAAACAATATGTCAAGTGTTATGTGTGAAGCATTTGAACTCAAGGCAGATATTCCTCTGGGGACAATAAAGTATCATTTGCAACATGGTCTCCATGATATGTCAAAATTAAAACGTCGTAGAACTATAGCAAACACATCTTTGGAAAGGTCTCAACCTGGACAGTAACATAAGTCAGTCTGAACAGGATCCATTACTCCTGCTTTGAAATATTGACCTCTGAACCTTGAACCCAGTCCATCTTTGAAGGTTTGTTATTTAGCAACAGAAGGAGCTGCACACATAAGACCAGCTGTTATAGAAAGCTCTGGACCTCAGCTCTCACGTAGATATGGTTTTCAAAGTTTCCCCCACTGTAAGCACTGTCAAATATGGTAATAAGCTATTTTCACCTATTTAACGATTTGATTTTTAAAATCTCCCAAAAAACCCCAGGGTGTATCCAAAATTATACACTACCAACTTCTAATTATGAGAAATATTCCAATATATTTAAAAACTACAACTCCCATAAGAGACGCCACAGAAGCTGTTACAAAGCTTGTGTATTTGTAGTTGTTCCGGGGTGGGTGGGGGGACATGTTCGACTCCTGTGTTTCTGCTGCCCTCGGAAAAGCTTTTAGCAGCTTATTTGGGGTTCCCCATTTCATGCGTCCTACATATGATTATTGTACCTTCTGAAATTGTGTTTTAATGATACGCTGATGACGTGTGAATAAATGTGCACCTCGTATGTGCACCTCGTATCTTTGGGTTCATCGCTTTGGAGCAACAGCTTTCACATTCCACAGTCAATTGATTAATGCAGTTGTAATGCACTATAAACATGTGTTAAGATGTGTGTACTCTCAGTGTAACTCTGTGACCATCATTCACACCTATGAGTATGTGGTGAAAATGCACGGGCATGATAAACTAAAATCCCTGTGTGCGTTTACTGCAGCTCGCAGTCAAAAATAATCTCTTTGCTAACTTTAACTTAAGATACCAGGTACCTCTCTAAGAAATGGCCTTGCCAACTATCAACAATGTGCGTGTGTCTGTGTATGTGTGTGTGTGTGTGTGTGTGTGTGTGTGTGTGTGTGTGTGTGTGTGTGTGTGTGTGTGTGTGTGTGTGTGTGTGCAATCAGGTATGTTTCGTATCTCTGTCTGTTCACTTGTATTCTTTGCTGTTATTCTTTATTATGTGTATGTTAGTGTGTATGGGACTTTGTATGGGACTAATACATTGTGTGTGTGTGTGTGTGTGTGTGTGTGTGTGTGTGTGTGTGTGTGTGTGTGTGTGTGTGTGTGTGTGTGTGTGTTGCTTCGGGAAGGGAAAGTGGTTCAAAGAGCATCTGCAGTAAGTGTGTAATCAAAACTGAAGACAGTCTGATGCTGCCTGGAAGGGCCTGACACACAGGAGGAGTAAATAGCAGGAAACATCTAAACACACACACACACACACACACACACATATATCAGTGATTCCCAAAAAACGACTACTCAAGCTAAATGCCGGCGGGTTAAGGATCTTGCCCCGTGCAGTGATCAAAGAAGTGCTCCTGTTTTTCGATAGAATTGGAAGTCATGGCTGGATTGCATGGACAACCATGAGCGCAAAAGCAAACATTGTGTATTCCACTCGCCACACACACTTTGATGGTGAGAGTTCTTCGACCTGGGAGGGAATAAATATTTTATGTCGTGGGTTTAAAGTACAATTTCAAATGGAATCAGCCCCTTCTAAACCAGTGCTTTCTAAACCCACCTGTACTATATCGCAGTGCAAACTTGGAGGATATGGCAACTACCAGCAACGGGCAGAGTATGACATGCTGCCTCCTTTTTTCCCCCAGCCCGCACATGCCCAGTACACGAGAATGTTCAAGAGATATGGGGTCTGGGCATGTTAGTTTAAACAGAGATTAGTTCTTCTACTGGAACTAAAAACACTTGTGTGCACGGAGATCACTTTTGGCTCCAAATTCTTAAACGCTTAAAAACCAAAATGTAGTGCTGTAAATGTTGCCTAAATGTTACTAAACTAAAACTATTATGAACTATCGTGTCATGTTCTCAAAACCACTCCAGACAAAAAGTTGCTGCTAAAATTGTAAGCTAAAGTTTGACTTTCCTTTCATATATTAAAAGGTGCTCGATCCAGACGAGTTTTTGTAGACACCTATTTTTAGTCTATTACACAATGACAAAGTTTCATAACACCCAAGTATGGAGGAGTAAAGTGTCTCACTTCCAGTTGCTCAGGCTGAATTTATAGCTCTTCATCTTGGCTCTTTTACCAGCATCAAGAATAGCTCCCTCCATGTACACTATAAACACTCTATATTGAAGACTCTCATGTATTTGGGGACATTGACAGTTACCCTTTTGTTATCTATATTCGAATGAAATGCCTCCCAACTGGCTGGCTTGGAACAACTGTGATCCCTGAGAAGTTATTTTGTGTTCAGCTTCATCTTCAGAAAACAGAGAGTTTAAATGTTAGCTGAATTTTACAGTAGCTGGGCTCTACATATATACATCATACAGGGTTTTGTATAGCCTGGGTAAACCCTGACGAATTTCCGTCAAATTTGAGATTTGTGCTGCAAGTCAGTCTGGCAAAGAGCCCATTCAAACCCATTTCCAATGTCCCCAAAATCGAGGCACAGCGACGGCGAGCAGCTTTTTGATTACATTCAACATGACGGATACCGAAACGCAGCGTCACCCGGATCGTTGGTCTGACTGGACTATCCAATTGCGCCCAGAAGCATTTGAGCGGCGTCCGTTGGTGACTCCCCTTTGGAAATGAACTGTCAATGAACCTTTCCCAGACCCACTCTCAGTTACAACTGAGTGTCAACCAGGCTAGGTTTTGTATTCGAATGTGTCCGAAATAAGGCCCTAAGGCCAGAGAAATCTGACTCCAATTACCTAATTTCAGTGCCTTCTTTCTATCGGACTTAACCTTTGTGTTGTCCTCCGGGTCATCGGGTCCCGTCCAGTTTATTTGACATTTTATATTGGCCTGGCGTTGAGCTTCGGGGTTGAGTTAAGCAAAGTTTACTAGTTTACTAGTCCAGCATAAGAGTTACAACACAATTGTGGGTTCACAAAAAGACTAAGTTTCCCTAGCAACACACATGAAGTCAGGGCTCAGTCCACCAAGATGTCTTCTGAAGTGAGACCCAATCTATTCTCTCCCTTAAACTTTTTTCCTCCCCTCACAGGGGGGTGTCTTCTTGTTTCTAGGCAGAAACTGTTATCTTCACAAACACACGCGCCAGGTTTGGGTCCACTGTGTGGTATAACTTCCTCTTCTGTTCTTGTAACTTTAACTGTCTTTCCTGTTTCTCTGCTTATCTGTCTGGTACACAATGCACTTTTATGCCATAACAGGCTTAACCTTCTGTGCATCAAAGTTCAGCCGGAGTACAGCCACTTCCTCAATGACTGCACACAGCCCTTTTGTGACGAGCACAATGCAACTTTGAATGTCAGCAACTTTTAACTGCCAATATTTGTAGTTTAGGTAGTAGGTTTAGGTGCCGAACCCGAGTGGTTTTGGGTAGTACCTAAGCCGAATGAATGTAACTAAAAGACTTTTCTCAGATCTAATGATGCAGTTGGACTTCTTTAGCTTTAAGTTTTGTCTGTATGCTTTTTGCGTGTTAGTTATTTTATTGAAAAACGTAAAATTTTATTAAGGAAGGATGCCTAAACCCCTATCACTAAAGTCTTCCACAAAGCTAGGGGAAACGCTAGGGGGTGTGACGAGACACACCAGCAACTTTGGCCCGATAGGCAACTGGGTTTGCAATACATTGGGCGAACCCCTGTATTCTATTCTACATGTATTGTTAAATCTGTACGAGTCCCAAATCACAACAGATATCTGACCCTCTGTTGCTCGGTTACATGTGTTCTCTACCTCTCTCACCCTCTTCAATAACAGCACTGGACACAGACAAGAAAATAGATTGTGTGTGTGTGTGTGTGTGTGTGTGTGTGTGTGTGTGTGTGTGTGTGTGTGTGTGTGTGTGTGTGTGAGTGTCTGTGAGAGTGTGTGTGTGTGTGTGTGTTAGTGTGTGTGTACGGACAGAAATGTCTTTTTCAGCCATACACACACACACATGCAGATGCACGTAAATGCCAGATGACAATGATTTTTGCTAAAATAGCCGTTACATTTCGCTCGTAAGTTAAATTTTAAAGTCTCTCGTCTCCTTGTTCAACCACTTATATCTGTTTTTGTTGACACCCGCCATGTCTGCAAAGAAAGCGGAAATCAGGGCGAAAAGGACATAATACTTCTTTCTTTTTATGGCAGGTCGCAACCATGAAATGACCTAAAACATAATCGCATTTCATTATTTATTCAGCAAATAACGTTGCCATTAGCGTTTATCGCATGAGCTGTTTAAAAGCTAATCCGATGGGATCGAACGTACAAAATTTGTGTTGATATTCATGAAATTAAATCGCATTTTACGGTTTCCATAAGGCATTTGTCATTCAATATTACTTAAAGGTGCTGTAGGAAGGATTGCGAAGATCCAGGACTTAGCCAAAAAAAATTCAACATCGACAACTTCTCAGTCCCTCCCCCCTTTCTGCTAAAGCCCAAAACATTCTTCTAAGCCCCTCCCTCCACAAGGGAGAATGAATGCGTGTGCATGAGCAGTGATTGACACACATTTAGACACCCCACCTGGCCCTGATTGGTGCATCTGAACAGGGAGCTGTGGATTTTTGCAAATTGCACTACAGATTTTTTATTTTTTTTTATTACCTGCTTAATGTAGTTCTACTCGAACATAGGGTCAGTTTCAGCAAATATGACAGAAAGTTAGTTTTATAAGTCTTACCTACTGCACCTTTAATTCGCATAAAAACGTGTGGATAGAAACATGGCTATTGACACCACAAACACATTGGCACCAAGGCCTTTATAGACATTGGTGTTGCATTAAACTTTACAATATAAATGGTCAGGCATCCATTTGGCTGTATTGATAAAAAATATGTAAAGGTAAAGTTATAATGTTCTCCTTGTGTGGATACATGTACTCCATTCAGCAGTAATCCAAACTCCATTCAAATGAATACGGGAGGCAGGATATAGCGTCTAAGCTCTGGTGCTTTATTTAGCGCCATCGTCACATACAATATTAATAGTAGTAAAATCTTACCGAAGACGAAAGAATACCATCCTGGGCACACAACCCCATGCATAGATCCATTCATTAGCGTACAAAAACTGAAATAATTACTCAACCATCTGCTCACACCAACCCTGCATATTTCAAGCTGCTTTTTCCTCACGAAGCGAAAAAGGAAACAACAATAACTGTCTGCGTTGTGTTCTAAAGGCGCTTCTGAGCCACTTACACCCACCACTCAGACTTTAACGGAACATAATATAGCCTCATTTACATTCAGGGTCTTTAGGCTAAGGAGGCTGTAATAGACAGTGACGGTATTTATTACTGGTCTGCTGCTTTTCATTATGCAGCTAATGATTCCCTGTCAAGTTCTATTGTACATGAACGAGGGGCAAAAAAAGAGTGGGAGGGCAAAGACATGAAGACGCAGGAGAGAGAGAGAGAGAGAGAGAGAGAGAGAGAGAGAGAGAGAGAGAGAGAGAGAGAGAGAGAGAGAGGACGTACGATATAAACTGTAAAAGATATCGAGAGAGGTTGCAAAATTAGCCAAAACTTGTAAAAATGTATCAAAACACTGCAATTGTGTATATTGTAAAAAAAAATATGTTTGTGGCCATTACTTATGTTTCTAAGGGTAATACGTGAGTAGGCTTATCTGTGGTAAGTATATAATCCATAACCGTCACTTAGCAACAGCCATGGAGCAAGGCAGTAGTCCCAACATGGCGGTGGGTTAACACCGCAGCATGGTCCAACTGACACTATGTGCAACGCTGCGCTGGTCTTTACAGGGAGAGTATATTATTCCGTCTAATTACAATGCCAATAGCAAGTCTCCCCAAGTGAATACACTTGATACACACACTCGCTCACACAAACGCATGCATTCATGCACACACATACGGCCTTACATCATTCACTGGTAATTATAATGTCAATACACAGTTACACAGCAATGTGGCCTAACACCAGCTATCATTTAGATGCATACGCACACACACACACACACTATCCTTTAATTGCCCTTCAGTCAAATGCTTTAGCACTTATTTCCACACACACACACACACACACACACATACACACACTCCTACTTGTGCATTGGTCCATTCAGACTCCCCATGGAGTGAATCTGCCACACTCTTACCACCCCCTTCTGGGTCTCTATGCACGCAAACACACATAAGCACATACAAGGACAAAGACTCAGTAGCGGGTTTATCAGTGTCACATCTCGCTCACTCTTTTCTTTAAGCATGCCTCCCTCTCTTCTCCCTCTCTGTCCTGTACCCAGAGACCTGCACATTGAAAAGCCATTTACTGTTGCTTCACTACAGTTCTCTTTCTGTCTCCCGCTCTATTTGGTAGCTTCTCTCTCCCTTCTCTCCGGTTCTCACTGCCATCATTTTTTCTTCATCTTTTACTTATTATGCTGCTTTTCACCTTTTTGAATTTCTCTCTATATAAATGCCTTTGTTTTTTTACAGGGCCCAGAAGCCCCTGACCGCATACATCATATCTTTTGCTACATTTACAACCCGCATTCACACTGCTCTGGCGTTTCATAGCCCCATGCCCCAGGGACATTTGAAAACACTTCTGACCCCGTTTTGGTTTGGAATCTGAAGGGTTGTGTTGCAGTCTCAACGGGGCCGCAAACGGAGACCTTTGGCAACACCGACACTGAGGCCAATGTTTCCCCGCCTGATTGGGTCTTATCGGTCATGACGTCTCCTTCACTGAGATTAAAGCTACTAACATTACCATGGCAACTACCAGCAACGGGTAGATTATACCGGACATGTTAGTTTTAAATGGAGATTAGTTCTTCTCCTGGAGCTAAAAACACTTGAGTGCACAGAGATCACTCTTGGCTCAATGGTATTTTAAGAACCCAACGTCTCCTTCCAGGCAGCGCTGAGACCGTTGACTTCAAGGCACCTAACATTAACCATAACCATAACCATTGCCTAAACTCTGCTTAAAAACCAAAACCTAGCAATGTAAATGTAGCCAACATATCCATTACTGGAACTCTCCGGGAGTGAATCTTTCTTTCTGGCAGTGTGCGATTCTCTCTTAAAGCCAGTCCGGGGGTAGCCTGGATGCCGGCCGAACTTAGCCCCGCCCACAACATTCGAAGTCGGGAAGTTCGAGTATGACGATGTCAGGCTAGTCCGGGGTTAGAGGTCCATCAAAATGAATAGAAGTGGTTGAATTGCCGTGAAATGGTTTAATACTGTAGATACCGCCACTATCTTAGAAACTTAGACTCTGTTTGTGAACCCACAGCTGTGTTGTACTCTTATGCTGGACTCAGTAAACTTTGATTAACTGAACTCCTCGTCTCAGATTGATCCTTGTGTTCTGGTAAACTTAAGTCCGATGAAAGAAGGCACGGGAATTAATAAATTGGGAGTCAGATTTGACAGGCCTCAGGGCCTTATTTCGGACAAGTTCCCACTAAAGTGTACTTCAAGACACCGTGACGTTACTGCTGGGTGCTGGGTTACAGATGCAACAGAGCACATTTCTGTCCTCACCTGTCCACCACACTATTGTTTGTTTACACGAAGGGAAAACGCAGATATTTTCCTGCGGTTTGGCCTCTTATTTACACGAAAACCCCGTTTTTATCACAGAAAACGATTATTTCTAAAAACTTCGGCCAAAGTGGAGATTTTGGAAAACTTCGTTTGCACGTTTGCATGTAAACTGAGACAAACGGAGGTTTAGGCAGCCGAGGAAGAGAGAGGAAGTGATTCGTTGCTGTTGTTGCTATTTTCGGGATTCTGATTGGCTAACGTGTGCTTGAGCTTCTCGTTACACTGCCACCTACAGGTCTGGCGTGCTCTTGACGGCATTGATGGCATATATACACGGGTACATGTAAACGAACACTTTTCTGAAAACTGACAGCTGTGCACAATGTTTGAAATGTCCGTTTATGAAAATAGCCGGCCACGTGTAAATGTAGCATATAAAACATCATACAGATATTCAGCGGAATCAATTGATCTTTAAACTAATGACAATGGTTTTTGGTTGTATTATTTTCAAGTGTGCTCAGCCAAGTTTCAGACCAACTTCAGTCTTTTGACTTGAAATGAGTTGAATGAATGTTTTGGTGAGGGTTCACTAAATGATACAACTTTATCGTCAGTTCGCGATAAGTTTTAAGAATAAGATAAGAATTAATTTTGTGTTCCCGAGCTCCGTTAAAAATAAACACAGAGTTAGACAACAGTACAAAGATGAAGACATATCAACAGAAACATGTTTCATGATGTCTTCGGATCCAGGTCTTAATTGGCAGCAATTAACCCTCATGTTGTCCTTAGGTAAAATTTGACCTCTTTTGAAAGTTTAAACATCAGAAATTTGGGTCGCTTTCAAGCAAATTGTCCAAAAAATAACATGAATGGTTCAATGCAACGCTCTTCGCCAGTAAAATAAAGGATCAGTTCACTACTTTCATTGAATTTTGGATGGATTTTAAATTTTAAAGCATTTGAAAAAAACAAAAAACAGAATCCTGAGAAAGTCTGTGATTTTTCACTCAATCGTAACTATTTGTCGAAATAATTCATAATTCCAGCTAAATAATTAGGTGGGCTATAAGTTCATATCAATGACGTTTATTGACCATGAATTCCCTGAAAAAGTGTAAAACTAGTGGCCATTGGTTGATGCTAGTGATGTATCTGGTGGTAGTGAAAAAAACGCAGACAAATGCGTCAAAAACTTAAAGAAATAAAAATGAAAAAACATCTTAAAAAAAGGGTTAAAGATCTGGAAAAAGATGTACATTTCCCTCCATTTTTAAAGGGAATACAGGAGAAAACGGTATGTAAAAGGTTTATACTGTACCTGCACCGACAGGTGTTTTCAATCTGGCTAATTAGACCTCAGGTTGAAGTAAGGTGGAGCTTATGCTGTGTTCCAGACACAATTTTTAGCCCCTTTAAGTTACGATTTCAAGTCACGACTCACGACTTGGTAGCATTCCAGGCAAGGTAATGACAAACCCTTCTAGCTAGCGGCTACCTAACATTGATGTTAGCTAACGCTAGCTGATACTAGCGATTTCTAGTCGGCGACATATTTTGGGCTTCATTTAATAAACATAACCTGGAGTAGTACACAATCGTATGTGTATTGTTTTGATTACAATGTGCGGAACTACTTTACGTTTTCTCTCTGTTCATCACCGGCGTCTGTACAGTATCAACAGACGTCGCCATTGTTGTTTATGTGTGTATGACGTCAAAAACTGGGAGTACAACGATCTGGTACGAGTTCACAAGTACTAAGTTATGGGTCTGACTGCCGTTCCAGGGCACTTTCACGGGTAGAAGGTTGTGAAAACACGAGTTACAGGTTGCCTGGAACACGCCCTAAAGTGGAGCATAGCAAAAGTTTGTCTCTCTCATGCATTACCATTCCATTATATTCAACTCTCAGATGTAAACGCCTGTTTCTCTATAAAAATTAGTATCTGGTTATTAAAACCCCAAAGGGTGGTTTAACGCCACTTAGGGGTAAAATCTTTGAACCACCTGGATGAAAAAAATATTCCTTCTGCTGCCAGCCATACACATTTTTAATACTTTTCGCATGTTGAGAGTGTATTAGAGTTAATTTGCAAAAACAGATAAAAGTCATTCTTCAAATACACAAACCACCACCAGTTTGATTAATTTTCCCTTTGAGTGCACAATAACAAAAAAAAGATGATTTATGACAAATACAGAAATGAGATTCTCAAAACAACCCAACCCCAGTTTGATTGATATTCCCTGGATTGCACCAAAAAAAACATGATGTATATATACATATATATTCAAATTAACCCTCATTTAGG
Source organism: Zingel zingel (assembly GCA_023566125.1). NCBI lineage: Eukaryota > Metazoa > Chordata > Actinopteri > Perciformes > Percidae > Zingel > Zingel zingel. The sequence goes on from CM042323.1 coordinate 5,133,995, forward strand.
TAGGCAGAAATGTTTAATCTCTACAAAACAATATTACTGCATTTTTTTGTATGAAAAGGCAAAAAAATCGTTTATTTTTAACCAAAAATGTTTTTATTTCTGGCGATCATTTTTGTTTGGATTAGAAACAAAAACCCACAACTTGGGAAATGGATAAAAAAAAAAAATCTTTTTTATCGTGCAGCATCCAGATGACAGAAGTGTCTATGAGGATTCTGAACAGCGGTAAGTTTAGTGAAAAAAATCCTCAGGGTTTTTAGAACACATTTAAGAGCATTTATTTTTCAGAGAAACGGATGCTTACTGTACCTCTTCATGTAATAATAATACACAACAGTCACATACTGGGCTTAGGTCACGTTCTGCTGGGAATTACGTGAAGTTATCATAAGAAACGTAAAGATGCAAGTTGCCCCACCAAAACAAGAGCCTAAAGCCCAGTTCAGACCAAAGTTTCGTGACGGGACAAGTTGAAACGTGCAACGGGCTGGTCTGTACCTTTCTCAAACCTGCTAGTGTGACGAGACTGTGTATCCTCTCCATAGCAACAACTCTTTGTACTTTTGTTCTGACTTCTGACTTTCAGGCCTTTTGTAGCTGGATATATCATTTGTTGCGTCTAAATTTGAATGTGGATAACATTAGTGATAGTGAGATGTTTGCACTGCATTTGTACGGACCGAATGGCTTCACTCGCATCTTTCTCCACCGCCATTACGGAACTACGACTCAAACTAGCGCACAACCTCAACGTCATCGTTCTCAGCCACTCCCTCTGTTCGCTGACTGGACAGGTAAAGATTGGCCGGAGAAAACCTGTAAATATACCGCAAAACCAGATGGCGTACTGAAGGAAAATGAAAATTGAGCGGAAGTACGTAGGAGGGCAGACCCAGGCTAGTATGGAAGACTGAAAATCCACGTAAGGAGGTAGGTTGGGGGGGGTGGATGGGGCAAACAACACAGGACTTTCACCCAGGAGACGGGTTCATGTCTCGTTCTTGTCCCGCGTGTCACTAAAATGTACATTTTGTAACCCCACCCACGATCTTTTCGTAAACCTAACTGTCCTGTTCTTGTGCCGCATGTCAGTTAAACGTACGTTGCGACCCAGAGCGTCAAAAAGTGACGCCAAGAGTCCAGACCAAGCACATCTAAATATGACGCCAAAGGGCTAGACGTAAGTCCCAAGAGCATCAAATGGTGACGCCAAGAGTCCCGACGCAGAGAGTCAACGCAGCGTTCTAAAACAGTTTCGTCTCGTTGAGAATCTTCGGTCTGAACTGGGCTTAAAACTAAAAAGAGAGAGAGGGAGGATGTCAATCGAGCGCATTCTGTACACGCCCACTGAGTCCTAATCAGACTTCTTATCGGGCAGCACAAGTGAAAACATCAGTGGGTAAACAGAGGATCTCTAGTTGCTTTAAATATTGCTTAAATTATCAGATCTGTTCATTTTCATAGGCTGAAGCCACTTAGTAGTCTGTCCTGACTATGCTCTGACTGTTAAATGTAAAAGTAAAAAAGTGAACGGCAGATATGCAGCTTTGAGACACTCTGAGCTCCGTACAGGCCAGCTGGAAAATCTACTTTTCTATTCAATTATCTGCTGCTTTGTACTCCTCGCCCCTCTCCTCCCTCTTTTTTTCCCCACATTGTCGTCTCCCCCTCGCGTCTCTTAACGCCTCTCCTTCTTCTTTCCCTCCCCGGTCCTCCTTTCCCTGCTCTCCTGGCTCTGGCCAAGTTAAATTACCAGTTCTACAGAGCCACGGTGACAGAGTGCAGAACTTAATTACACACTGGCTGACAGTGAGGACAACGTGTTACATTTTCTTTCTCTCTCTTCTTCCTCTCTTTTCTACTCTTCCCCACCCCACCTCGACTCCCTCATCTCTTTTTCCTTACTCTCTCTCTCTTTCTCTCTGTCTTCTGTTTTTTTTTTTTCTTTCCCTCGGCTTTCTCTTTGTCTCTCTCCCTCTTATTAATGGCTGGTTAAGACACTCTGCTCCGTGTTGTTCCTTTGTGCAAAATCAACGTGCAGAAATTTGAAACTTGCGTCCATGGTCCCTCTAAGCAAACCTTTTGTGGCCATTATTTATCTGATAATTTGCATTGTTGTTACAAGTAATTGCATTTCTCAATTTTGTCAGACAATTGAACCTGACAGACCGACAATGCATCATAAAAGGGGTTAAAATGAATAGGAACTAGACAGCTCCCTTGGCGTTATATGGTAGTTAGTCTATATCCTTGATGTTCCACTTCTGGGATTGCTCCGGTGCTGCAGGAAATTCCTAGTCTGGTCCTACCAGACTCTGGTACATTTCAGAGAGTCTGGCCACTCTCCATTGACAAATGTTAACTTCCTTGAAGGTGGGTATTCTGTTGAAGTTTAAAACTATTGGATCTGCCCAGAGTCACTCTGGTAGCCTGGCTCCGCCCTCCTACGTAGTGTCTGGTAGGACCAGGCTTAAAAACTGCATTTGTACCGACCAAATGGCTTCGCTCGCATCTTTCTCCGCCGCTATTACGGAACTACAACTCAAACTAGCGCACATCACAACCTCAACGTCATCGTTCTCAGCCACTCCCTCTGTTCGCTGATTGGACCGCCAAATATTTGGCCGGAGAAAACCCAAGAATATACCGCAAATCCAGACGTAGTACTGAAGGAAAATGAAAAATGAGCTGAAGTATGTAGGAGGACGGAGCCAGGCTAGGAAATTCCGCCAGATGCATGTCTTTCCCGCTGATATGAGGACTATAGTTAACTGCTCCTCAGATCTCTGCAGGGTAAATCCAGACAGCTAGCTAGACTATCTGTCCAATCAGAGTTTTCTCTCGCACAACTATTTTACAGCGACTCTGTGCGGAGCTTAGCGCCGCCCATGACGATTGTGATTGGTTTAAAGAAATGCCGATAAACCAGAGCAAGTTTTTCTCCCATCCCGGGATGCTCTGTGGACAAGCCAGACCCTCCTCCTCTCCACATCGTGTGGATGGTCTGGCAAAGCGAGACTATGTGGTAGTTGACAGCACGTCTTGGTGGTTTGGGTTTCCAAAAATATGTTTTATCTTCTTGAAAAATATGCATCGGTGCAGGAGTCAAATTTTATTTTCACTCTGAGGACCATACATTGATCATTCTTTACATAATGCCTTTCATTTTATAGACATTTGAAAAATTGTAAGAACATCTGCTCCATGTTGTTCCTTTGTGCAAAATCAACTTGCAGAAATCTGAAACACATGTCTGTAGTGCTTCTAAGCAAACATTTTGTGGCCATTATTTATCGGATAATTTTTGTTGTTACAAGTAATTGCATTTGTGAGCCTTGTCAGACAATTAAGCCTGAAAGACGGACAATGCATCATAAATATGAATAGGACTTAGGCAGCTTCTTTAATTGTAAAAAGGTTTGCTTTTTTACAGCTGATTATTACTATGTTTGAATGTGGGAACAATACATACCCAGCGTTATATGGTAGTTGACAGCAGGTCTTCAATGGGTTTCCAAAAAGAAGTCCAAAAATATGTTTTATCATCTTGGAAAATATGCCTATGTGCAGTTTTGTTAATTTAAATTTAAATTTAAATTTCAGTTTCACTCTAAGGAACCTACATTGATCATTCTTTATATAGTGCCTTTTATTTTATAGACATTTGAAAAATAGTAAGACCCTCTTGTCTTGGACACCCATGTTGCGGTTGTCTTATAGCCTAGAAATCTAGACGCACCCTAGTGGCAGCAAATGTAATTCGCAGCCAGGGTCGTCTAGCAACTCTCCGTTGGCTCACGAGCTGGAAAAAACAAATTCTGGTCAGGCCAATCGTGTTTAGAGTCGGTGGGCGGGCTTAACATAAAGACGGCAGAGTTGCGACGGTTCCGCGTGAATTCCCAGCTACTTGAAAACAAAGATGATGGCTGCTGCTGCTGGCGAACAGCGGTCTTTCGAATCGGCTTTGTCCGACTGAAGTCATTCTTAAAAAAGGAAGATGTGTTCAGAGTTTTGCCGACCAGATACGGCAAAGGTTTAATCTATCAACTAGCATTGCTCTGGTTGCCTATGAGTGCAGAGGGAATTTGAAAGACAACCGTTTATCCCGCCCCTCGGATTGAGCCCTGCCAATGGTGAGTTCCCAGACCCAACATCTTGATGTGGGTCTGGCTTGTCAGGCTAGTTGTCTTATCTTTTCTGCTATTTATTGTATTCAGTAACCCGATGTATTGTGATTGTGTGGAATAACTCAGTAACTCAACAACACATCATGGAATGTGACATGGAGGCCTACCGAACCAATGATTAGATGTATTTATTAGTAGGATAGATCAGATGTTTTGTTGTGGGGGGTTTTCAACCAAAGAAAGAATGATCTAAGATTATTTCTTTCAACATAAACAGCACAGATATCTCAACTAGCCTTTTTAGCAGAACTGGTAATTATTTTAGATTATGTTTTAGATCAACACATGTAAAAAAGAAAGTAGTTCAATAATCATTTTCTGTTCATCAAGGTCTGACGTCTATATGTTGTTACTTGTTGATAAGAAAACAAATGGCCTTCTTCCTCGTAACATCTCCCGAACAGTTGCTAAATATGACCCAGCTGAGCTTTATAGGGCATCTGAAAATCAAATGATAGTTGTTTGCACTATCTTCAGGGTTCAGCCATTATTTTCCTATGGAGAATGTGACGCTGGACCTTGCTGAAGGGCTTTGGGTGTTGTGCATGTCACACCTTGCTACTGTACTCACGTGACCAATGATTTTAACGTTACTTCTGTTTGCTGCAGACCTTGAGCAGAAAACAAGTCTCACTCACATTACAGTTTAAACACAGTATAGTATAAGCATTCTTATTTCCTTCTACATTTTCAGCATATCACATGGCTGATAAATAGGGACAAATTTAGTGTTGCCAATTAACATAATCTGCATATATTTGAAATGTGCGAGGAAACCGGAGCACCCGGGGAAAACGCACACAACTCTGCTGATGTCTGTTATCGATTCCAATCAGAATCATAAATTATAATGTCTGAATGGATTTGACATCAGACACATCAGCGGGGCTACAGCAGTGTCTGACTCTAGGTCTACTGGTCTTATGTGACTGCAGATCTGTCGAAGGTCTCAGGAGTGGAGGAAGCTTCGTCACGGTCTCGATCAGCGTCGGCATCTTCATCACTGGGGATGTCGGTGTGTAAATATCCATCACTGGAACTTTCCGAGAGTAAATCTTTCTTTATTGCAGTGTGTGACACTGTCTTGACGCCAGTCTGGGGTGGAGGTCCATCAAAATGTGTTGAAGTGGTTCCATTGCTGTGAAAGGGTTTAATATTCACGGCCACTGTCTCATTATCAGAACCATCTTCATCATCGATAACTGGAATACACTCTCCATCAGAGAAGTTGGCGTCACCAGAAATTGGAATGTACTCTCCCTCAGAAAGGTAAGAGGTGTGTGGCTCCATAAAGTATTCTTGTGGATCCTGTTCTTCGTAACTGGAACTGACACTGTCAGAATCTTCAGCACTTGAAGTCAAAGATGGCCGTCTTTGTAAATGAGCCCTTAATGCTGCGGATTGACGATTGAAGTGGTATGCAGCAGGGTCTGCGTCTTCGTGACTGGAGCTATTGGTGCTCGTGACTCCATCGCTTGAGACCGTTGACTCTCCGTCAGTTTCTGAGTCGCTGGGAGAATAGGCCGCTTCATCGGAATCATCCAGGGGGCAGACGGTCATCAACTCCAATGCATCTTCTGCATAGAAGTTGGTGCCAATGTCCTCATGGTGCAGGTGAACCATTGTAACAAAACAATGTCTTTGGGCTAGCTCAGGCGTGACTCTTGTCTGAGCATCTGTATCAAGCAACTGTTTTAGGAGATGTAAAAATGCCATCCGGTCTTCATACTCAGTATAGTCATCTACTTCTGCGTAGCACTCTACTGATTTATCCAAATTTCTACCATGATTAAAAATCCACCTTGGATTTCGGGGCTGGACACCAGTTGCCTTTGTGTACTCCCTTGGTGTATTTAGTCTCCATCCGGGATTGGGCGAGCCCTGGTCCCTGTTGAAATACTGCCAGGTGTTCCTCCCAGCACTCAGCACATGGTCTTTCGGCTGACCGAGCAGACGGCAAACAGCTTTCATCATGTGGTATGGTGATTGATCGGGGAAGAGGTTGTCGCCAAAATAGAGGAATGCCATGACACATCCCAGTCCCCACATGTCGATGGCTTCAGATATGGGGAGGCCCAGTGTCACCTCTGGGGCTCTGTAGGCACAAGGTTGAACTGTCATTCCAACCTTTACTGCGGACGCTGGAAGCGCCATACCAAAGTCTATTAATTTTACCCTGAAGGGCTCCTCACTGTGGTTGACAAGCATAACGTTGTCAGGTTTCAGGTCTGTGTGGATAATGCCGATACTCTTCAAGGCTTCAAAGGCTACAAGCAGCTGTTGTGTGATGGGGCGGATTTCATGAAGAGATAGTGGTGTCTGGCTCTGGTTCATTAAGTCCCAAAGGCTCCTGTCCAACATCTCGAAGGCGAGGCAGGATGTGTCTTGAAACATGAAATTGTCGATGAATCTCACCAAGTTCTTCTTCTCTGGGTCAAGAGCCCTGATCTTTGTCAGCATTTCCACTTCTTTTTTAATTGTGTGATTTTCACTCATTTTGTGGATCTTGATGGCCGTAGTCTCACATGTTTTTAAGTTAATACATTTAGCAACTTTGCCGAAACATCCTTCGCCATTAAAGTCTAGTACAAGGTAGCGTACAGACTTGCTCGAGAGTATGTCAAGCTTTTTTACCTGAAATAATGCAGGCGCTGACTCCACGTTGTTTTCAGTGTCACTATCTGAGGTTAGGAAATACATTTTTGTTGTCAAATGTTTCCAAACACTTTTCAAGCTGAGTAAAGTTCGAGTAGATTTTGTATTCTTACTCTTAATGTAACCCAAAGGTAAATGACCAGACTCTCTATCTGCAAGTCTATCCCTTAGGGAGTTGGAATGTGGAACCTTATGACATCATTATAAGAGCATAAGCTGTAAAAGCATAGGCATCATCACAGCATTCTAAATTCTAAATGTTTCTCTCTCTCTCTCTCTCTCTCTCTCTCTCTCTCTCTCTCTCTCTCTCTCTCTCTCTCTCTCTCTCTCTCTCTCTCTCTCTCTCGCCCACTCACCCACTCCCTCGCGCTTGCTCGCCCACTCACTCAAAAGTTTTTTTTCAAAATAAAATGGCTTCATGGCATTTATGGCATGACCATAATCAGATACAGTATTGCCAAAGCACTGCATGAATAGGCATACTTACCTTAGTTTACATATAGTCAGAACATTCTCAAGAAAAAAAAAAGTCTAACTCATTCATTGTATTAATTATAAAACCATTGTTTTATTTTATTATATATATATATATATATATATATATATATATATATATATATATATATATATATATATATATATAAATTATTAACTGTTTTTTGTTCTGTGATGCACTGTGGGCTTCATGTTTGTGTGAAAGATGCTAATTACAAGAGTAATTGGCATTTTTTATCATTAGTAGCATACCTATTATTTTAATTGCATTGTACATATATTAGTCTTAACTAGATATATACACATACCAAGTAAAACATTATGCACATTAATATATTGTCACATTTTAAACATGTATACATTGTGTGATATACACAGTCCTCTGTTGTTTTGAGTGAAGAATTAAAGATGTAGTTTAAAACCTCTAAAATAATATTACTAATTAAAATGTAATATTTGTAGTGTAGATAAAGTAGATACATTATTGAATAAATTATTGTTTTATTTATCTGGATATATATATATATATATATATATCTTTTACTTGACAGCATATAATAGAGGTGTTTATAGTGTACATATTACTATTAAAACTCTTATTGTTATCTTTTTATTTCTTAATATATATGTTTTTATATATTTTCTTCTATTCTATTTCTGTGTATTTTCCGTATTCTGTTGTGATTTTTTTTGAGCTGTTGTAACAAGGGAATTTCCCCAGTGTGGGATCAATAAAGTCTATCGTATCTTATTTGTTTGGTCTAAATATGTATTTGGACAACGTTAGTGATAGTGAGATGCTTGCTCCAGCTGAATTTCTAGTAGTGATAAAACAGACAAAAACATTTCATTTCTGTGATTTACTGCTTTGTTCTATCATCTCGCTCTCTCTCTAGTTCGCTCGACCACATTACCATTGAGCCTCTGTCTAAAACTCTGCCATTTGAACCAGTAGATTCCTCCTAAAACTAAAATAGATTATGGATCATTTAATTTTTTATAGTTTGTAGCTGTCTTTACAAGCTAACTTTGCTATTGGCTGTTGAAATAGATGACATCCCTTACTTTTTGTGTGTGTGTGTGTGTGTGTGTGTGTGTCTGTGTGTGTCAGGCTTAATGGACATACCTGTATGTGTACATGATGTGTGGTGATGTGAAGTAGTGTTTTAATAATTCATCACGCCATAATAAATTCATGCTTTTCACTGCAAAAGAGATTGAGATAAAGACAGGAGACCGACAGAAAGAGAAACTGTGTGTGTGTGTGTGTGTGTGTGTGTGTGTGTGTGTGTGTGTGTGTGTGTGTGTGTGTGTGTGTGTGTGTGTGTGTGTGTGTGTGTACTTTTATCAGCTGGTGTGACACGGCTGGAGTTTATTTGTGCATGCTTGCATCTTTCTGAACATTCTGGCCATGTGTAAAGGGGGTAATTAATAGAGGGCCACATATAGTCTCTTTCCCCTGGGCCCCCTGTCCAAATTCATTACTGTCAAGTACACACACACACACAGACACACACACACAAACCTCAGCTAACATGCAAGTGGACAAGTGTTTGCTCATATTCCCTTTATAGTATAGAAGTAGTTCTACATGTAGCCTGCACAAACAAACACACAATAGACAGCAACGTACTGTAACATCATAGTGTAAGCAAACAGTTAAGTTTCCACATTAAGCTTGTATAGCTTGTATAGCTTCAGGCATAAACCATGCGTACATATAGCTACGAAAAGTAATGCAGTGTAATTTGTTTGTATTGCATGTATTTATTACTGTTTATATCACATTGACTGCCGCTGTTTAAGTCCGTGAAGATCCACGTAGGTAGGAGGTCGTGGTGGATGGCTGGGTCATAAAACACAGCACTTTCAAGGAGGGGAGTGGATTTTGTGTCCTGCAGAGAAGCCAAGGGGAAAACACAAGACTTGCAGCCAGGAAATACATGTCCGTGTTGCGGGAGTACTACTTAGGAGACTGGTGTTTTAACCCAAACCACGAATTTTTTTTCTAATAACTAGTGGTTTTGGTGCTCTAAGCGATGTTGGGTGACGGCACTTCTTGTTCATGTTCTAAGTATTTTCAAACAAAATGAGGCTAACTTGCCCCTCTCTCCTCCTCATCCTGTCCCCTCTCCCTCTCTTCCGTGCTTCCGCGCACTAACCCTCCAACCCCCACCCCCAAATCCTTCTTGTCGGTTATTGGCTGGAACGCTGGAAGACTGTTTGCTATGTTTGGTGGTGCCGGTTGGCACAGTTTGTTTTTGTTGGCGTTTGTCTACAGAGACCGGGTTTTTTTACGGTGTGTTCAGGGGACAGGCAACTCGTGGATAGTGAGGAGATGTTTGCTGTATGTGACAAAAAATGTTGTAGCCTGAAAAACATGTGACATCGCTTAGAGCACCCTTAAACTTAACCGTGTTGCCGGATGACAGTCATGGTGACCGGAACCCGACACCTCAAGTTGACCAGTACCCCACACCTCACGGTGACCGGTACCCGACACCTCACGGCCACCGGTACCCGATGCCTCATGGTGACTAGTACCAGACACCTCACGGTGACTGGTACCAGACACCTCACGGCCACCGGTACCCGACGCCTCACGGCCACCGGTACCCGACACCTCACAGTCACCGGTACCCAACAACTCACGGTGACCGGTACCCAGCTCACAGTAACCTTTTCTTAGCTAAAATTAAGTGTAAAGACCACTTAACTTAAACCAGCTGTAGTCGCATAAGTTTTCGTACAACATCATACGATCCTGTTTATGAGAATGCAAGCGGGAGTCAGTCCGGCAGTGCCCCATGATGAGACGATGAGACAACAGGCCTGCAACACGTCGCACATCCTCGTCGCCAAATTTGTGGTGACTTTTAATAGTAATGCTGTGATGCTGTATGAAGAGGAATCCGCCGACACTGTTCTTGATTATAAACAGGTTTATTACATCAAGATTTTCAGTACCAATTTGACAAGCTCCTGCAGAGAGCTTGGAGAACAACCAACCCAATTCTTCCAATATGTCGCTCTGCCTTTTCTTTGTGTGCATATGGTATATATTCTGTGCATTGCATTAACATGATTGGGTCAGAACTGACCAATGATACCTTCTTTTCTGGCTCATCTCCAAATAAGGACTCTTCTGTCCAAGAGGGCTCTTCTGCTCATGTTAACAGTTTCCAGATGTTTCAGTAAAAGTAGGGTAAGGGTCAAAGGAATCCCTTACAAGAAAATCTTAAGTACAAATGTATATAAAGTTATGAACTGTTCAGATACCACACGTCCTAATTGGCATCTCACATTGGGGATGTCACAAATTTGGCTCGTTTCTGCACGCCATAAATTCAAATTTCAAGGAGGCGCAAGTAATTAGATTTTGTTCAGTGAAAGTTGAATATTTAAAGGGGCTGCACTCGATATTCAGATAAAAAAAGGGGTCTGGCTTTGCCTCACCACGGCTCTCACAATCCGGTCCCCAACTCATCAAATACTGACACTTTGTCATAGCCCTTTGAATGGAAAGCTTGCGGTTTCAACCCTTGTAATGTGTTAGAAAGCTTGTATTCAATAGAAAAAGTTGACCCGTGATTTACCTCAGCCCAAAATACTCATAAAACAATGATTATCATCCAATGTTGTTTTTCACCTCATATTTAACTTCTTATGTATTCATTTAAATGCAAAAACTCTTTTAAATGTTTTTTTTGGCACCATGGACCTTTGATCTCAAAGTATACCACTCATTTTTAACTTCTTTTTTTTTTATTCACTTTTTATATTTCCAATAATGAAGAGAATGGGTAATTATGTTATCTGACTATAATAGACTAATATTAGAACACACCTCCAAAATTATTTGCATGTGGGTTTTTTTTTCCAACTTAATATTATAAACCATAGTGACTGTGGTGTTACGGGTCAAAATTGACCACTATAGACTTAGGTTAGGAAAAAGGTATGTCATTTAACAAGAATACACATCTAATGAAGAGGAGGGTCCAAGTGACCCAGATGCTTAAAAAGAGTTCTTTAAATAAAAAATAATTGACATTTAATAGTCATCAATCCCTTATGACACCCAAGGCAGAGCACCAACTGAGGACATCAACCCAACATGGAAGGGTGTTTGCTGGGTGGGGATCGACAAAACACACCTTGATGTTCACATGGCGCTGTTGCTTCTTGCTGGGGTGTACGGATCCTGGAATGAGGCTACAGCGTATGGGATGCTGAGTCATGCCAGATAATATTGCATGCTACCATGTCACTTCGGACTTTCACAGTATGTGTCATTGTCTGTTTCAAGAGATATCTGCTTTCACATTCGGGAGACAAGAGTTGCTTGCCTTGTACATTGAACATTTTTTACAGGGTAATTGTGTTTGAACACATAATTTTGCTCTACAACCGTCATATTGATATTTGTGTGCACTATTGTATGGGCATTGTGTGTGTGTGTGAGTGCATTAATAAGAGACCCTGAGACAATGTTTCTCTGTGTGTGTTTGTGTGTGTCTGTGCATACATGCGTGCACACGTGGAAGCCTTAGGTGTACCGAGTCAAAGCGGTGTCAGCCTTTATCAATATTTGACTGCAGAACCAGAGAATGGATGAATCTTTAATATAACCTTGGAGCACAACAAAGATATAGAGACACGGGGGAGAGAGAGAGAGAGAGAGAGAGATAGAGAGAGAGAGAGAGAGAGAGAGAGAGAGAGAGAGAGAGAGAGAGAGAGAGAGAGAGAGAGAGAGAGAGAGAGAGAGCTGGGCGTTAACGGAAAGGGAGTGGGAGGGACAAAGTGGAAATGTGAAGAAAGGGAGAAGAAGAAGAGTGGAGAAGTTGAGGGCTCGACTTGACCGAGACAATTCAGTCGGCTCGATCTGTCTAAACTGGATGTTGTAAACTTGATGAACTCTGAAGGCCTTTTCACACCTGAAAGTCTGGACCAAGGTTCATGTTTTTGTTACATTGTATACATTTGATCCGGTTAGTTTTGGTTTACAGTTATGCAAGCGCACTAAAGAACTGTACATGACATAACTACGTCCTGTCACCGTCACATACGTGAGCCGCGTCTCCCGACCTGTCTACAACCCTGATTGGGTTGTAGACAGGCTTCCATTTCAGCTTGTATCCTCTCTCTGCTTCAGAGTTTTTTCAAGTGACTGCTGCTCTCCCCGTTCTACCTCGGCTCTTTTTGTTGTTTTTATGGGGTTGTTGAGAAGCAAGACCCAGTGACAGGAACGTTACTTGGGTTTTTAGGAGCTGCAGCATTTGTTCAGAGACAAACTGAAATCTACGCTGTATATCTACTACTGAGTAAACTGCTGATTTATTCTCTGCTCTGATAGCCCACAGCTGTTTGCTCTGAGCTCATCCACTGCCACTCTCTCTCATTACGTACAGACTAAGCACCGAGCTCTTCCTTAACCCTTGTGTGGTGTTCGGGTCTGTGGGACCCGTTTTCAATGTTTGCTAAAAGAAAAATGATGCTATTTATTATTTCTTCTAACTCAAACTCATAGGCCTTGGCTCATTTTCTGTGAAGAAAAATAACTTATTTTCAATGACTGCATACGGTACACCCCCCCCTCCCCCACACACATGAGGTGTTCGGGTCTAGTGGACCCGAGTGTATTTAATTGTAGGTGCTATGAACTATGTTGTCTTTCTGCACCTGCTATTCTCACAGAAAGTTACAAAACTGGTACATTTCAAGCACTTTTACCTGATCTGATTAAGTTCTAAGAAACAAGCACCAATAATGATCAAAAATCTTGTTTCTACTTTTTTTTTTACCTTTTTTATAATTGAATTTCCTTGTTTTCTCACAAAAAACGAAACTGATCATATTATCATAAATGTGATCTCACAGGGGTAAATGGCAAATATGAACCATAATTGAGCTAAAGTAAACATATGTTAAGTATTTTTACATAAATTGTTATGTCTGTATTGATTTAAAATCCTAATAATTTGGTGGGTCCACCAGACCCGGGAACATTGCCTGTGTAACAAAAATATGAACACCACACAAGGATTAAAGGAGCTACGCTTCTCTTATCAGTCCCTCCAGAAAAACGCGATTATGCGCTCGCATAATTCAATGCATAATCAGCCAAAGTCCGCATATTTATGCAGGGGCCACATTTGTTCAAATACGGCGCACTTTCGCCGCATAAATTGCCGATTTCCGCGCAAAATATGCGGGGCTTGCATGATTTCATAATCCCCGCATTTTCGTTGCAAAACAGTCATATATCTTAGCAGAAAGTTGAAAAATGTTGCGTTTACTTCACACAAGAGCAGCCATTTTCCCCTGTTGCCATGGGACCGTTATGAAGTGACGTAATTACGCGACATGAACATCATCGAAAAGCTGCTAACCCCGTGACGAAGCCATGATGAAACTGCAGTTTTTGTAAGGATTTTTGCCCGCAACAATCACAAAAAAACTCAGCATTTTTCTGGAAGGACTGTCTTATAACACGACGATAGCCTGCCATAGCTTCCTGTATTTGGTTGGAAAGTCCGAACCATCCAAAAGAATGCTTTCACACTAAAAATTAACCAGACCATGGTTTAGTTTGATCCGGACCGTGGTCCAGGGGGAGGTTTCCCACCTGTAATTTTGATTCGGATCAAATTGAAAAGTCCGAAAGTCCGGACCAAACGAGGTGTGAAAGCCCCCTGAATGTAGGACTGTGCATTGCATGACTAAAAGACACATAGAGGTGAACACTGTGGGAACATCTTCATATCTAATATTTTACTTCCATTTTCTTCTATTTTAGATACACAGTCACCCTCATTGACATCACTGCCTGGTAGCTCCAGACTTAGAACCCCCTTTTAAAGCCGATTAGAGACAGAGAGAGAGAGAGAGAGAGAGAGAGAGAGAGAGAGAGAGAGAGAGAGTTAAAAAAAGAGAGACAGAGAGGACAGAAGGACACTGCAGAGACAAGAGAGACAAAGTACATGAGTGGGGATAGAAGCAGAGGAGAGGAGAAAGAGAGAAACATAGAGCAAAACCGGATGCCAAAGATGTAGAAATATCAGCAGAGTACATTTAGCAGTAAGGTGAAAGAGAAATGTGCGACAATGGCTGAATATTTATAGAGCAGGTTGCAGAGTGCATACGTGTACACGCACGCACACAGACAGACAGTAGCCTCACAAACCTGCCTGTTATCTTTAGTTTAAGAGGGGCAACAAAAGGGCAACAATGAAAGAGACAGTGTATTGTAATTGGTGTGACACAACCACACGCACGCACGCATACAGACACACACACACACACACACACACACACACACACGCGCACAGCTGAATGCAGAGTGGAAAACAAGTCAAGTGGATGTCTTAATATGACAAAGCCACTTGTGTTAATTAGTCATGCCGGGGGAGAGACGTTAGCCAGGTGTGCTGTAAACCCAGAAAATATTTGCCAAGCTTACGCTGAATGTCATGATGGACACAAACGTTTGCACACAGTGAAATTATGTCATTCCACATCTCTGTTATGTCACATGTTCCTAGACTGGCTGCCTGCTGCTCACAAACAGCCCACTCACAGTCACCTCCGGCGCAGCGGGGCTTAAAGTCCTAGTCCTAGTCCTTATTTTTTTAGCCTGTGCATGGGTAAGCTCAACATTTACTGTGATGGATCATGTATTTCCACATTGCATTGCCAGATCTAAGAAGCTCAATTAGCACTATGAACTCATTTACAGTTGTCTTTTCAAGATGAGATGCAATGTACTTTGGTTTAGGCCACATATACTGTATGTGTCTCCTTTGGCCACATCTCAGATGTGATTGAATCCGTCCTGGTTTATCCAGGCTACATGCAGGGTGACGGTAAAGCACCAGAAGCTGTTTGCAGAATTACTTAACCTAACCCCCTAACCCTGCACATTACCAGTTTAGTTACAACAACAATCGCTGGGGCCTTTTTTTCCCCTGTCTTGGCTTTGTATGTGACTACATTGTTGTACATATACTGTAAAGTAACCATTTTGTGAGGCTGTAATGGGTGGATCCGGGGGGCTTGCTGCCCTGGAAGAAAATTGTGTACATTTTAAAACCCTAAATGCACCAATCTGGGTGAAAAATGAAGAGGCTAAATCTATGAAGAACTTTATGCTCTATCGCAGCAGCTACAATCCATAAAGACTATGGTGTGATTTGGTGAAATTGAGCCCAAATAGTTTTGTAGTTTTTAAATAAATATTGTAATATATGAAATTATGAGTGGTGGTGACATTTTATGCAGCTCACACGATGGGTATGGAATGAAGTAGAGAAAAAAGGTAGCAAATGAAGTACTCTATTGGTATCGTTATCACTTTAAGGGTACTTGTATTGGTTCTGGTATCGTCATTTTTTAATCAATACCCATCCCTGTATGTGACAGAGAGAAAAATGGCTAAAATTCCAGTGTACCTTCAGCTGCCATTATCACAGGGGACACACCCAACAGAGACTAGCTTACATCCAGACTGACTGTGGGAGAAATAAAGATTACGTATCACCGTTTTAACATCTGGCGAGAATGAGACTCAAGCCACATGTGGCAAGTTATGCAAACATTTAAAATAATTTGACAATGTCTAAAAGCCATGTCTAAAAGGCCGTTATGTTATATCCAGGTCCCATGGCATGAAAATTTCACTTTATGAGGTTTTCAACATTAATATGCGTTCCCCCAGCCTGCCTATGGTCCTTATGAGGTCATAAGGAGCACGGTTAGCTCCCCTTTCTCTGCTTTGCCCGCCCAGAGAATTTAGCACACCCATGAGAGAAAGACATCATGGCTTTCAAACGAGCAAAGTGGCAGTTGGTCAAGGGGAACCAAACATATTAATCAACTCCAACTCAATATTAATAGGTTTGGTTCTACAAAAGACTACTGATAAACACAAGAATACTCAATCAGTGTTAACCTACATTTCATATATAACGGCACAATAATAATATTCCCTTTTTGGGGATAAAGGTGGGGTTAAAGATGTATGAAAATATTTGCCACAGTTAAGCGGGCCAGAAGGGGGTCGAGGCTTAATATAACAGGGGCACTGGCCACCCTTGGCTTCCCCCTAGAACCGCCACTGTCAGTATATCACTTCGCCTTGAGATTCATAACCGGTCATGGTACACACATCATTGTATTTTTATAAAAATATTGGGTGGTGTTCTCTCCAAGAAAGACATGATTCTCACTGGAATCTCTTTATCTATGAGGCTCTTTTTGGAAAACTGCCATCTCACTAGGGGTGTTTAAATTAATCCCTGCATCGATGCATCGTAATGCGGACCTGGACGATTCTGCATCGATGCAGTGACAGACTATAATTGATTATTGCCTAATGATGGTACTTGTTGATTTTACGCTTGCTGCCTTTTTTTGCCTTTTGTCTGTTGTCCGCTGTGTTCAGACTCCGCTACATTCCGGAAGTGTCTTTTTTTAAGAGCAGTTACAACCAAAAGGGGAGTTCATATATATATATTTGACTGCTTGAATTTGTTGATGAAAACCATGTGTAGCAATATATGATAATATTAC
This sequence comes from Zingel zingel, assembly GCA_023566125.1. Taxonomy (NCBI): domain Eukaryota; kingdom Metazoa; phylum Chordata; class Actinopteri; order Perciformes; family Percidae; genus Zingel; species Zingel zingel. The sequence continues at coordinate 5,150,902 of CM042323.1, forward strand.
GGAGGTGCCGCATCGTGACATCGAATCGGATCGAAACGTTTACAGGAAAATCGTTATCGAATCGCGAGAGCACTGAAGATTCATTCCCCCTACATGTTACCTTACAGAACTTCTCTGTTCCTTAGAGGGACATTATCAGACTCGCTCTGCTGACTGGCTTTTACATCATGTTCCATGAGCTCGGTCTGAACTTGGAAAAGATGCTTTTAGTTTTAGTGCACCCGACTCCTGGAACAAATTACAGCACTTTCTTAAAATCAACTCAATTGTGCCGTTCGATCAATGTAGAAATCTGGTTTTAAAACTGCAAACTTCTACTTGTAACTGCTTTAAGTAATTGTATTTTCTTATGCATCGCTATTATCCTAATGCATTTATCAAATCATTTTCCACTTCTGAATGTTCTGAATGTCTTTCTATTTCTTATGATTGTACTTTCTGTGTTGTTGTTCTGTATTTGTCTTTGTAATCTGTCTCGATTGCAATGAAAATGAGGGTCGCCCATCAATGATCTCTCGAGGATAAATAAAGGTTGAATGAGTGCCGCAGTCGAGCTGCTGCTATGCCCGTTGCGTTCCATACAGATGCTAAATGGTGACGCATCGGTATCTGATGCTGACAGTCACTGACCGAGCACCAGTATTTGACGAGTTGGGAGTGAGAACCAGTTGTCATGCCACATCACAGTGAAAATGAACGTCATGGTGTGCCCTGCTTCACCCTGCTACGCCATGACCTACTACAGCAACTACCTTTTCTAGTCAAAGTTCCATTATCTTTGTTGCGAGTATTATTTCCGCTGTTCATCGCACCCCCAACCGGCACCGTCAGACAACCGCCTACCACGAGCCTGGGTCTGTCCCAGGTTTCTCCCTAAAAGGAAGTTTTTCCTCGCCACTGTCGCACTAAATGCTTGTTCTTGTGGGAATTATTGGAATTGTTGGGTCTTTGTAAATTATAGAGTGTGGTCTAGACCTACTCTATATGTAAAGTGTCTCAAGATAACTCCTGTTATGATTTGATACTATAAATAAAATTGAATTGAATAAAATGTGTGCAGCTGTGTGAGTGGTCCGCAAACACCCAGAGGACCCTATTTTAACGATTCACGGCGTGAAGCCCATGGCGCAGGGTGTGTCCAAATTAGAGGTCGACCGATATGGGTTTTCTCTGGCCGATGCCGATCTTTAGAAATCAGGGTCAGCCGATGGCCGATAAATGCTGCCGATTTATTTTGGCCGATATGTGCTTGTTTTTAAACCTCTATTTGAAAGATAACATGTAACACTAATATACACAGAATTTCTCAACAAAAACATTTATTGAACACTTCACCAATCTACACTTGTATACTTCAATTAAAAATGTATAATGTAAAAACATACTGTATATTGTATAAATAATGTATGAAAAATATATTAAATAAATAAACAGGTAAGAAGAAAATAAACTTTGTCAAATAAACTTTTCAATGGAAAAATAAAGTTTAGTGCACTTAGCAGCATTTATTAAACTTCTGAGAATAAAAATCTGCAAGCTTCACAGAACGTTTGTTAATCTCAACACTATTTCCTCCTAACTCCTGTTGAATCACATACGACTAGGGCTATCTAAAGTCAATTCTTGTTCACCTTGTTTGTTAGATCAATGTTATCTCTGTTTTGGGGATCCTACTGTTACATGTCCTGTTGCACTCATTAGGATCTTATCTGAGCAGATTTCTGTCATTCAAACAACTCTTAGTTGTAGCCTAATTTAAAACCTGTCCAGCCAATTCGTGCTCAAGTCCATAGATGCAGTTAATGGATACAGGCACGGAGAACTGAAGGCTCTGTTAGCAACAATTAACTCCGTTAGCGGTTAGCTCCGTTAGCGGTTAGCTCCAGTTAGCTCCGTTATAGGAGTGGATGAGACTGCCACGGACAGGGGTAACAACATAGACTGTATATAAGAATGGACCAATAGATCCCGTTGCTCTGGACGGAGACCAATGAAGGCCCTAAGAAGCAATTTTTCGGTGAGCGCTGAGTGTTACTGCGCAGCCTCCAACTGAGAGAGACAACGTAAATGTGACGTGAGCAACCTGTCTGAAAGTTGTAAATCTTCTGGTAGCTGTGCCAAGTGAAATCTCAATCATTCCCAATCTTGCAGAGACGGAGAGCGTAGGTATATGTAAGGAGATAACATAGACACAGGTTAATTATTGCTAACTAAAATGCTAGTTAACATTAGTAATTAAACTTAAACAGCTAATGTAAGTCGAAACTGCCTGTGAGCTTCTCCTGCGAGATTCCTCTACTGTGCGACAGTAAGTCGCGTGGTTATGACATAATCGTTAGCCTATTTTTACAAAAACGTCTGCTACGGAGCCATAACGTGACGTACAAGGTAATGGAGCCTTTTATACATTGTCGTGTTTCTTTAGAAATAAACAACGGACAAATAAAGTCTTTAAACGCTTCAGATGTAAAGTTATTCACTGTCAAAGTGACGTCAAAATAAATGGCAGTCAATGGGATGCTAACGTCGGGTGATCGCTTTGTAGCATCAAAATGGCGCCATAGGAGATTTGCGGTCCGAGGGGAAGCTTACCTCCTTGGGTAACAACCAGACTCTGATAAATGACATTCGGGAAGCTTCCACAGCGGTGTGGCCGCGGTGTTTTGTACGGTTTTATTAATACAGTTAATCCCAAGGCAAGAACACCAGCAATAGCTTATGCTACTACTAACGGTAGCGTCTGAGCCTGAAGTGAGTGACTGTGCGAGACACACGGCACTAGACTTCACGAGGGGAGGGGCTGGAGGCAGCTGGTCTGAGTGCGCCTATTCATGTTTTTAACCCTAGGCTGCCCGCAGATGTGCCTGACTATTAATCGTCTTGATATACTGGGATATTGGCCGATGCCGATTATGTAAAAAAATGTCAATAATCGGCCAACCGATTAATCGGTCGACCTCTAGTCCAAATCCACTTTGGCTAGTTTGAAATTGCTAGTCAAAAGGGCTGTACTTAGTGTCTTCATTAAGGTGTGTTTTGGGCGTAACATGCAATAAACCAATCAGAGTGCCATCTCCCATTCCCTTTAAAAGCCAGGCGCGTTTGTACCTTGGCGCATTGCTATTATGATGCTGGATTTGCACCGTAATATTTTAATTTGTAATCTTTTGCATGTTTGTGTGCTGCTGCGCTTCCCTGTGTGTGTGTGTGTGTGTGTGTGTGTGTGTGTGTGTGTGTGTGTGTGTGTGTGTGTGTGTGTGTATGTAACAAGCATAGTGCGCGCGTGCTGTGCACGAGCCTAGGTGCATTTTATTAATTTGCTGTTAAAATAACAATGAAATAACTATTGACTTTAGACCAGGTTTTTGTTGGTCAATGGCGCGATCACTTCCCGCTGCCTCAAGATAGCAATACGCCAAGAATGCACCTGAACACACCTCCCTGTAAGACCAGCACGCCCATGGGTGCACAGATGGGCGCAGGTGCATTTGCTATTTAAATGACGCGGGCACTGGACTGGAAATTGACAACTGCGTCGGTCTTAAACTAGCAAAGACACTTGCGTCGGGCTTTGCGCTGCGCCGGGTGCAAGATAGGGCCCTAAAAGACTAATGAGTCAGCACTTTTGACTGTGTCATTGTGAATACTTCAGCTAAATAAAAAATGTATATTAAGCTCTCTTTGTAAAAGATTGAACCGTATCTAACTCACGAATAAAACTGAAGAAAACAAATATGTCATTGTGTAACTTATTTGTTCCAGCTCTGTTATGAAGTTGCATCACGGACCCGCTCCATGCGGCATCCCAGGCAAAACAAAAGTGTCTCTCCGTCTCTCTACAGCTGCTGTAGTACAATAAGAACTCATACATGTTGAATATCTCTCATCCCCTGCACTATTCCCCTTGTTCTCTGTCTGCATTCTCCAGCACTTTGAACACCACCATGACTAACGGCAAAGAAATTCCCATCGCTCCTCAAACAACCAAGACAAAGTCATTCTAAATCTCCAGTACAGAATGCCGTCTCTTATATTTTAGACTTTTTTGAAATATATATTTTTTTGGCTTATGATTAATCTAAATGTTCATTATTTCTAACACAGTCATTTCTTAAGAGAAGTCCCTGTTTTACATCGTGTTCATTGTGCAGCAAAGTCGATCACAGCCAAGCGTAAAAACCAAATGCGTCGACGTTTTGCTGTGGAAAATGTGCCTGCATGTAGAACAGAAGTTAAAAAAGTGCTCCCCTCCAGATGCTTTCTAATGCAAAATCTGTGGTAATTTGCAGAGGACTGGCCTGTGTGTGTGTGTGTGTGTGTGTGTGTGTGTGTGTGTGTGTGC